>CM076581.1:1184055833-1184655833 GCA_034641835.2 Pinus albicaulis | reverse complement strand
TGATTTCTAGACCTAGTGTTAGGTGAAATCATTGTGGCTTGAGGTTGGAGGTGGTTTTCCTCTAGATTTCCTATTTGGTTATGTTTTGTTTTATATCCAAAGCAATCCCAAATTTAGGCTTGGAATATGGTGTGGGGGTGATTTGGCTGGAATAAAGGATTGCTTCAGCCCAATCTATGGTCGGGTGGAACGTGGAAGCACCTAACTTGGTTGGTGCTATGTATATGATAATATGTGTTATACTTCAATGAAGATCAATGAGCAGGAATTTTGGTTTAATGTGTTTATTAGGTGATTGGTTTGTCATGTCTCCATTACCGATTAAGTGTATGTTACATGCTTAGTGTATTTATTATTATATTAAGTTTTTTTGTTATTGATTCATTTCATGGTTTGACAAGATATTGGATAATTTATAGGGATGCATAAGATAATCTATTTTTTATTGTAGCTAGTATGAGAGGATAGTAAGCCTTCTTGATGAACATCTAGTGAAACTAATGAGAACAATAAAAAACTATGCATTCATGACCTAGAGGTACCAAAGTCACAAAGGGTTTGTATAAATGAATAATATGTGTTTGGAAAGAATGAAGCACAACAAAGCCTAAGAATAGAGCATAAAGAATTATACATAGTGTTGAAAAAGTTCTTGAAAAGTATGGGCAGTTGGCTTGAATGTTGGCACTAAATTTCTAAAACAAGGTCTATGGTCTCACTATTAGAACTACGAGAGCTCGGCCATAGTCGCATTCAGGATGGGTTATCCATGCGGTTGGAGGCCTCCAACCACAATGATAAGCATGTATTCATGTAGATGAGAAGTAATATAGGTCAAGGAGTAGTCTAATTGTTGCACACCATTGTCACATTAATAACTTAGTCAGCGTAATTCCTACACTAAATATTTTTTTTAACATTAAAGACCATAATCACTATGATCAGAAGCTAGGAACTATATAAGATCAGTATCAATCAGAAATATAAAAATCTATCATAGGTACAAGGGTTATTTTTAGCCCCAAGATTCATTTGATGGCATAAAATTTACATAATCCGACCTGGCAACTATATAAATGTGACCATTATTACCATTTCATCTCAATCACAATTCATATATAATTATTGTTTAAGGTTTATATGCATAGTTTACTACCTGTACCTATGATATTACCCTAACCCATCCCTAAATAACATTAAACCCCACCCTAGCTATAACTTTGATATAGGGTTGGAAGATTTTTCGAGAAGTCTTGTGCCAACTCTCCACTTGGAAGATTAGCATCAGGATCCGGAAAACATCGATGACTCTGATGTCTCTCTACAAGATTAATGACAAGGATTTATCCGGGGAGGGTTTTGGAACTACCTGGTCTATCTTCGCCGGACGTGGCTCATTCCGTTCGAGTGCTGTATGGTTTCGGGAGGGTTTCATATGTAAGGGTTTATACCTATTTCAGGAGAGCCTCACATCGGAGAACAAATCCACTAGACCAACAAATATATTTATATCTTTTTTCATTGTGAATTCTAACCTTATAATAGGTATCTGCATGACAATTATTATAGAAGGTGCTTTGGTCATGACTGTTTCCCTATTAGACTTTGAGGATGAGGGTATGGCATGAAAATCCATCTCCACTGACGAGAAAGGATTTTATCTGCATGTTCTCCCCTTTAGTTAATTTTTAGTTATGGAAGAGTTATTGTGTATTTCTTTTCATTATGATTATTAAAACCCTGTCTAACTTTCTTCGTTGAAATTATTCCAAGAGTTTGTTGGACCGCGTTCACTGACAGTCCTAGTAGAAGGAAGTTTAGGCTCCAGAATCCACAACAGGGTTTGAGATACATTTTTTGGCCTTTTAAGAAATTTACCAAAGAAATTCGGTGGTTTCTGTATAAGCCTTTAAGCCTGGAAATGGTTGTCGCAATAGTTAGTGCGACAGACAATATGCCATGTTAATTATGTGTTGGAATTCTTGTAAAATGATTATAGTTTCTTAACAGGCTCCATTTATTCATAAGGGTTTCGAAGCACAGTTCTGGGCATATGACCCATTTTAATTATTGCTAAAATTTTTATTTCTTGGAACGGCTTGGTTCGAACGAATGTTCGGGTTTCTTATTTACAATTTTTATTCAGTTTTAACTACAATTTTCATATGAATTTTTAATTACAGTATGAATATTCTCTTGTAATTATATTTCACACACTATAAGGAAAAGAGCCTCTAGTGGAGGTTATAAAGGAGGTTTTAGTGTTATAAAATTGGCCAAATTTGTCAAGAAAACATTTTCTACAACGTCCATTTTCGGTAACAGAGAATTTGGCAGAGCTTTTAACGAAATTTCAACACAACTAAAAACATTGGGAGGCCTGAGGTTATTACAGATGTTTTTATCATCGGTGCGCTACTCAGGTGTCAACGCAGGGCGGTCGGCTCAGGGCAGTCGAAGGTGCATGCACCAGGCCGTAAAGGCATAAAACCACACCAGGCACACTGTAGGTGATACAATGCACCGGGCCGCTCTAATTGGTATTGGGATTTGTGCAGTGCCCATAGGTCGTATCAACACACCGGTTCGTAGTATTATAGAAACACTTCGATGTGTAGTATCACACAAGAACACCGATTGTTCTAATTTGTAATGGTATTTGTGAACTGCCCATAGGTCATACAAATGCACCAGTGAGTAGTCTCACATAAACACACCAGTCTGTAGTATCACACAAACACACCAATTTTTCTAATTCATATTGGTATTTGTGCAGTGCCCATAGGTTTACAAATGCACCAGTGAGTAGTCTCACATGAACGCACCAGTGCGTAGTATCACACAAATGCACTGAGAGTTATAATTGGTATTGGTATTTGTGCAGTGCGCATAGGTCGTAAAAATGCACCAGTGCGTTGTATCATAAAAACACACCAGTGTACAGTAACTGAAACACACCGATGTTCATTTTGTAGTTTTTAGAAACATCGACTCGCAGCAGTGCAATTATTGTGATTTTTTTTAATTCATTATTCATCAAAAGTCGACACATATCTTATAACGATATTCATATTAATTAAATTTTTATTAATGCATTTGAATGTGATTTTTGGATTAATTTGTTATATCATATCATAATTATTGTGATTTTTTTAAAATTCATTATTCATTGAAAAATGACACATATGTTATAACAGTATTCATATCAATTAAATTTTTATTAGTGCATTTGAATTTGATGTTTGGATTAATTTGTTATATCATATCATCAGATTTCACATCTCTTCATTATAATATTTAATCGTCCATAAATTTAATCAGTGGTGTTACATTTCACAGTGACAATGGAGAACACAATAGAATAAATTTAAATATATATATATATATATATATATATATATATATATATATATATATATATATATATATATATATATATATATATATATATATATAAATATATAAATAAATATATATATATATAATCTTATATAATATATATATATAAATTTAAATATATATATATAAGACAGTCTTTTTCATACAAAATGGGACATTTATTGGTATCCATTTGTATTTCAATTGGGACACTATGTGCATTACATTAAATAAAATGTATGATTTCACAGACAAATATTTCAAAAAATACAATGCCTTGCTTTGATATCCAAACATAATGATTATCATTCTTCGCTCTCACTGCTCTCTGATCCAGGTGGATATCGGTGGCCACCCACCTAATCCATTTGGACCCACACCATCAATTCTTGCAAATTTTCACATTCAGCACCACTTACTATTTTTAGCAAGTTTTCGAGTCTCGCACTCCTGGAGCCGTTTTGGGGCCTTAATGATCGAGGTGGATATTGGTGGCCACCCACCTATTCCATTTGAACCTCCACCATCAATTTGTTCAATATTTAAGTTGCAGCACAAATTACTATTCTTAACATCTTTTCGGGTCCTAAACTTCTGGAGCTGTTTTGAGGCCCTAAACGACGTTTTTTGGGAAAACGGGGAGCAACATGGGTCGTGGACCATTTTTCTCACTCAAAATTTGTAGTCCTCGGATATATATTTCTAACGAGCTATTGATTATGTCAAACAGAGATCGGATGCCAAAGTTACGTCCCCGATAAGTTGAAACACCAACTTACCCAAACGGAGGCCCACAGTTTTGGCGCTTCATCTCCTAGAGTTAGGTTTTTGGACGTTTTAGTTTTTCCATTATTTCCCAATGATAAATAGGTTGTCAAGCCTCATTGTAACACAGTTCAGAGGTCTATAGCCACCACATCTCTTCTCAAAGATTCGCTACCGGCACCCTAGCTATTTTATTTCCATTATGTCTGTAAGCATATTTCTGTTATTTGATATTAATGAAATGACGCATTATTTCCATTGCATCTCTATGTTTATGGTTATTTCTGTATTCTGTTGCGTTCCTGCATAAATCTGGATCAGTGTTATCATAGGGGTCTTCTCTTTCTTTGTTTTTCTTTGCATGTCCCCAACGCGGTCAGGGTATAAGGAGTTAGGGCTCGATTTGGTTGAACCCTTGCAAGATCAACCTCGCAAACCCCGACGACCTCCCATGGCTGAAGAAAAGAAAGACGAGGGAGTAGAATATCCTATCAAAATATTGCTCGAGGAGGCCCTCGAGAAACAAAGGAACGCGATGATGGATAACTTTGCTCAGATCCTTCAACGACTGCCCACCTACGGCGGATCTGCATCCAACATCCACTCTGGAGGTGCCACTCCCTTCAAGGTACAGGTAAAATTTTATATTCCTGTATTTGAAGGCCAAATAGATGCAGATGTCGTAGATATATGGTTGAATTTTTTGGAAGGGTATTTCTCAGTCCATGATTTCTCTGACCGAGAAAAGATTATTTTTTCACTCTTCAAAGCCGCCCCCCATGTCAGAGACTGGTAGGAAACCTATCGTGAGCAAGAGGACGAAGGTGAACCCTCTCTATTCTCCACCAAACCCACTTGGAATACGTTTCGAGATGGAATCAAGGAGCAATATTACCCCATGGGGAGCTATGAGGACAAATACATCCAATGGACCATGCTGCGGCAACAATGGGATCAAGATGTGCACGAACTGACGAATCTGTTCCATACCCTACGCAGAAAGTTGGGTATTAAATATTCAGAGAGACATTTGGTGCTCAAGTACCGTGGTTGTCTACATAAACACATTTAGGAGGAAATGGAGTTTCTATAAATTACATCGCTTGGCACGGCATATCGCTATGCCGCCAAGATCGAGCAGAAAATTAAGAAGAAGAAGTGAGACTTTGGATCTGCGAATCTGAAAGGTGTCCCCAAACCAAAGAACAAGGGGCAAGGCCAAAGTGGTGTGACTCAGAAAAACACCACAAATCAAAAGGACACAGGGAAGTGGTGTGAATTTAATAACAGCCCCACTCACAGCACAAACGAGTGTTGGGCCAAACAATCATTGGTGACCGAACTAAAGGCACCTGAATCAGATGCATTTTCTGATTCTGAGTCAGAACCAGACAAAGGCAATGACAAAGGGAAGAAGATCATTGATGCGGATCCTAGTGCCATTGTTGTCACCACCAAGATCCAGAGGGAGGACCCAGAGGATCCAGAGGAGGGGGAGCACCTCTTCCATTCACAAATGTGGGTGAAGGGTTCTCCGCTGCAATTTCTTGTCGATAGTGGAAGACAAAAGAACCTCATTTCAGCAGAGGTCATGAAGCAGCTCGGCCTACCGGCCATGGCACACCTGCAGCCATATACCATCTGGTGGCTTCACCTAGGGAGAGATATCCGCATCTGCCAACAGTGCCGCCTTCCGTACAGCATCAAGCCATTCACGGATGAGGTATTATGTGATGTTGCTCCCCTTGATGTAGCTGATGTATTATTGGGCCAACCATACTTGTGGAGGCGACATGCTGTGTATGAGTCTAGGCCTCGTACCGCCTCGTACATGCTGTGTATGAGTCTAGTACCGCCTCTTGTCATCTCTTTGACTACTGCAAAACAACGCAGTAAGATTGTTTCCCAAACCAGGAAATTCATTTTCCTTACAACTCGCTCACAAGGAAAGAAGAATATTGTGGCCACAACCTCGAAACAGGGCTCCCCTACACAGCTGCAACAGATGGACAAATTCATGGAGGAATACGAGGAAATTTTATCCTCACTCATAGAGGTTCCTCTACACTGTCAGGACATGCATTCCATTGATTTGACCCCCAACGCACTACCGCCTGATGTTGCCATACCTCCTGCAAATACACATACAGAATCCACACATGTACTGTCTAAAGTTGATAAAGAAACCAAATTTACTAAATGCATCCAACATGTCTGCCCATAGGTCCATGATACCCAGTTCAATAGAATTTGCTTCATCTTAGGGAGGATCTCAACGCAATGGGGACCATTGCTTCCTAAGGAGGGAGAAATGATCCAGGTGGATATCGGTGGCCACTCACCTAATCCATTTGGACCCACACCATAAATTCTTGGAGCTTTTCACATTCAACACCACTTAATATTTTTAGCAGGTTTTCGGGTCCTGCACTCTCGGAGCTTTTTTGGGGAATTAATGATCCAGGTGGATATTGGTGGCCACCCACCTATTCCATTTGAACCTCCACCATCAGTTCATTCAGTTTTTAAGTTGCAGCACAACTTACTATTTTTAGCAGTTTTTTGGGTCCTGAACTTCCGAAGCTGTTTTGAGGCGCTAAATGACGTTTTTTAGGAAAACGGGGAGAAACATGGGTCTCACTCAAAAGTTGTAGTCCTCGGATAGATATTTCTAACAAGATATTGAGCACGTCAAACGGATATCAGATGCCAAATTTACGTCCCTGGGAAGTTGAAACACCAACTTACCCAAACGGAGGCCCACAATTTTGGCGCTTCATCTCCTAGAGTTAGGTTTTTGGATGTTTCAGTTTTTCCATTGTTTCTCAATAATAAATAGGCCCTCGAGCCTCATTGTAACACAATTCAGACGTCTGTAGCCATGACATCACTTCTCAGAGTTTCGCTACTAGCACCCCAGCTATTTTATTTCCATTATGTCTATAAGCATATTTATGTTATTTGATTTTAATGAAATGATGCATTATTTCCACTGCATCTCTATGTTTATGGTTATTTTTGTATTCTGTTGCATTCCTGCATAAATCTGGATCACTCTCACTGCTCGAGCTACTTCCATGACTTGGGTTATTTTGAGGATTGTTTTTTTCACGGTGTTGATTGTTTTCTTCTTCTTCACCTTCTATCTACAAACGTAAAAATAAAATGTGTATATACATTGGTGAGAATAATGAAAATTGCAATATTAAATAATATCCATCATTGTAAATCGAAAAGAAATGTACTATAGCAACAATTGACTGATGAACTATACACATTCTTTCAAAAACTAATTTCATGTCATCTTTCAAGATTTCATCTGTTGGAGCAGTTCCATACTTTGTTTCCTGTAAGTTTTATACCCAATAAAAAATAATATATTTAATACAAAATATATATATTTTTTTATTAATTATATATGGAGGTATGTAAAACAAGCTCGATAGATGCTTACAAATTCCACAATTAATATCTGATATGCCAACATATACTCACAACCCATATTTAACCTGTTAGGTTCCCTGTAATTAGAAATATTGGAAAAAGTCCAACTACAGGGGTAACATCAAACCGCTTTGGGATTCAAGGATCTAGCCCTCCTGAATCTAGAGAGGGATCTCTCTATAAATGAGCTTAAAGATGTGATCTTTAAAGCATGAAATGTGGTATTAGGCTAGTTATGAAGAGCATGAATTTTGTTTTGTTTGTTTTGGTTGGGCAAAGACATGATGAAGGTGAAGGCAGTTCAAAATGAAGGGTGAAGATGTCTGCAAGTGAAGGAATGATTTGGCTGATAGAAAAAGGCAAAGATAGTTTTAACCCATTGGGCTATGGAGTCATAGGAGGATTTTAATTGGAGAGCAAGGTTCAAGAAGGATCCATGGGGCAAGTCACTTATGTCAAAGGATCTCTTAAGGTGATTTATGGGGTGAAACAGATAGGAAGTGGAGAACAAAACAAAATGAAGAACAGTGCACAATCTAAGATAAAGTAAGTGATTTTAAACTATCTTGCTCACAACATGTGCTTAGAGAGACAAAACATAAGAGAATTCTGTGATCAGGTAAGTACTTTTAAACTAGCCTGCATTGAAGTACTTTGAGTTTAGAGAAAAAAAATATAAAAGCATTCTGAGATCAGGTAAGTGCTTTTAAACTAGCCTGCTTTGAAGTAATTTCAGTCAAAAAACATTCAAAAACAGTTAGAACAGCTTAAGATCAGGTGAGTACTTTGAAACCAACCTGCTTTCAGCATATTCTAAAGGAAAACACTGATGATCATCATAATGAGAAATCTAGATCATGCAAGTGCTTTGAAACCAACCTGCTTTAATATACTCAGTATTAACAAGAGAAAAACATAGAAAATAAAGCTTTCAGTAAGAGTAGGGTACTACTGAGAGTAAGTCCTAGCTCTATGTTTGCTGTTCCTTATGAGAGAAAATGAACAGAGTGAAACCTTAAAGAAAATAACAATTGATAGTGAGGAACACATAACCATTGACACAAATCAGGATCCCATAAATCAGTAGCTTGTATTTGATGTTCAAACCAGTTACAATCAGCAAGCCCGGAGGGTCTCTACAACTTCAAACTTCTCATATCAGCTTATTTATCTTCAAATTTCACACAGTGCATTAGTAGCTTCAGAAAACCATTACATGCATTCAGATGTCCAGACACCAACATTTGCTTATGTTCTAGAGAGGCATTTATAGAGAAATGAGGAAGTGGGAGGATTTCCCAAGGATCAAATATCATTAATTATGTAATCATTTCTAACTCTGCTCCATAACATCTATTCTTTCCTTTTGAGGCAGAATGATTGAAAGATGTGCTTCTGGACTGTTCTTAATCTTCTAAAATGGTTCTACCGACAATTAGAGATAAGATTCTTTGATTTGTATTAATTGTTCAACTGTCTTCAGGTAAACACCTCTTGTTCAGGTAATGACTAAGCTTCTTTTCATTTCTGTGAGGCTGCAGGTGTCCTAAGGAGTTGGAGAGGGTTTAATTGGCCTCGGATGATGGCGGTGGAAGCTTTCTCAGCTTGACAGATGTCTTTGTCTTTCCTTAAACACCTTTAATTTACTTGAGAACTACATTTTATGACTTCAATCTCCTTTTTCTAGTGTGTTCTCTCTTCGACGTTGATACTCTTTGATCGGTGCTCGATTAACTATGTTTTTTGGTGTGCAGGGTTGTACAGGGGTCGAATGGCATCAATGCCTCATGAATTCATTGATAAAATGCGAATTTAAAACCCTGCAAGTGATTTTGTGGTGAATCACAAGTGGGAGGATCGTCACCCTCGACTTGTGAATTTTTCTTCAGCATGGCAGAAAAAACCATTTAAACCCTGCAAAAATACAAAAAACTATTAAAAAATCCTGCATATATAGGTTGACTGCTTCAGAAGGCATGTGGAGGGAGCATAGCCCTTGGATGGCATTATCTTACGGTCAATATTGATCGTGAGGAGTGAATGGAAAGGCGGAAAAGAAAATCAAATCAGCCGTCGATCGCGTAGAGATCGATGCTCGGGAGCGCAGGTGGAAAGTCGAAACAGAGAGATCGGGCGATGAAATTTGGGCTGCCGATCTGCAGATCAGATTGACGATGGAGATACTGTTACTGCAGCACCGTACCCTGAGTTATCACGTGTGCATCTCGAGCGAGTGACCACCGTCCGATGAGCGGCCTCAGATCGGACGGTGCACGTCAATATCGCGCGGGGTCCACGTCCGACGTTTAACGCGCGATGGACAGCAGTTTGGTGAACAGTGCCCAGGCCACGCATCAATCAATGAGTGGAATTGCTGTCGATCGGGAGAAAACCACCCTGCGCTTGAAAGCGGTGCGATGGATACCGTCAGTTTCTGAACAGTAGCCACAGTGCGGGGACCACAAGCGGATGAAAACAGACCGTCGGATCTGCAGGTTAAATGGACGGCTGTGATGCAATCTGGCGGTGAAAAAGAGTGGGGACCACGGCGCGATGGGATTGCGAAGACCGTCGGATGGCCGGGAAATCAACGGTTAGAAACGTTCCCGATAACCAAACGCGCTAAGCACTTTTCGGGCTAGCACCTAGTTTCGGCACCCAAGTAACGTGGGAACAAGGTCAAGGGAGCTGGCCAAAGGGGGCTAAGACCCATATATGTCCAAATGTGGGTTTTTTAACCTTTCTCAATGCAATTTGAGGCCAGAAATGGGCAACGATAGAGGGAAAAAAGAGAAAAAGGCTAAACAAGGGGTATGTGTAGGATTTATAGGGTATTTTGGGAGGATTTAGAGGGTAAGAGGGGAATTTTGACAAGGGGAAAAAAAAGGTTAAAATGGGGCATTCTGGGTGAAGGAAGGGGAGAAAAGGGGATTTTGCAGCAGTCTTTCTCATGGAATTTTAGCAAAATTTCTGAGTTCTGAAGGGAAACAACAGTGAAAACTTGGATAGAGGAGATGATGTTTAGTAAAGGCTTCAAGAGATAATATTTCTGCAATGAAACTATTCCTTGAAGGCTAAAAAATGTTTTGGCCACCTTTTGATAGAACAAATTTTATAGGTGGCCAATAGTGGCTCCACTTTGGGACGGTGCCTTCTTGAAGGCATCAAGAACTTCAGACCTGCATTCTCTGGGAGGCCGATTCAGTGCTTCATCCATTGGGATGCCTTCTTTGCTTGGATGCTCTTCTTTTTCCTGAAAACATATTAGCAGCTATGGAAAACAATGGATCTTTATCAACAAGCTTTCTACCTACCCAATCCTACTGATCTAACATTTTTTCTTCATTTTAGAGTGCACTTGAACTGGAAAAATATTTACAACATTTTATTTCTTTTGTAAATAGGAAATATAATCTATTTCTACTCCTTATTTCTCTATGGACTTAGATTAAACAGTTGAGTCCATATGATTCTCTACCTAATCTACTATCTGTTGGGATTAATTTGTCCAACATATTTTATTCTCTAAATTCTACAAACAGAAATTTAAAAACAGTCAAGTCAAGTTTAAGGAGTTTGACTTGCTGTGATCTATGGCATAAAAAACAAGTTGCACATAGATATTTATTTTGCAGAAAAATTTAAATAAAAGATGGAAGGCTTAATATCTGACTTTGTGAAGCACTTCCTTCACCTTTCTACAACTCTGATTGCCTCTTGATTGAGCTGTTCTTTCTTTTTCTTTGGTTCAGATTTTGAGCTGATTAGAACCAGATTTACCTCTGTTTTGACTCAGAATAAAACATAGTTTGGAGTCAATTATTTCTTGGAAACTTAAGTTCAGGTTTTGATTAGGTTTGAACCTTTAATTTCTAACCTAATCTATCTACTGATAAGCCAAGTTTAAACAGTTTGGCAAATGAAATTCACTATCCTATCAGCAGTAAATTTAAAACTAATTAGTCAAGATTAGGCTGTTTGACTAACTAGGAGTGTGTTTTTCAGGAGTGGCATTTAATCTTGCACACTTTCAGATTTGTTTATATTTTTGGTATGGGGCTATACCTTTATTTTTATTTTTTTATTTTTTTATTTTTTTTAGATTCTGCCCTCTTTTCCCTTATTTTTTATTTTTTTGTATATATTTTTTTCTTGGTGGAACTTGAACAAAGCAATGGTATTTACAATGGAAATGAAAGATTTTTTTTTTTTTTTTTTTTAGAATAGAACCTCAGCAGTAGTAATGCTTAAGGACCCTGCCATTAACAGGACCCCCAAAGAGATCTGTGCCATCTAACTCTTGTAGAAAAAAGGCATTTGGACCAATGGTGGACTGAATAATGTAAGGACCTTGCCACAAACAATAAAATTTGCCATGTTTACCCTTATTCTCTCTTCTAGAGTCCCACTTGAGTACCTTGTCTCCAATGTTGAAATCACAAGCCTTTGTTCTCTTGTCAAACAATTTCTTTATGCTCTCTTGCACCTTCTGAGCTCTATTGTAAACCTCTTCCCTTATCTGCTAGAGATGTATTGTCTGATTGATCCTCCTTATCATGCTATCCTCGCCTGACTGTATTTCTTGGACTAACTTTATCACTGGTACACCTAGGCTGGTGGGAAACACTGCATCTGCTCCATAAAAAAGCTGGTATGGGGAAATTCCAATGGACTTCTTTGTGGTCAACCTGTCTGCCCATAAAGCATGCACCAACTTGTTATGCCATGATTTTGTATTCTCTTCAAGTAGCTTCTTGATGATGGTCACCAAACTTTTATTTGACGATTCAGCTAACCCATTACCTTGAGGGTAATAAGCAGTAGAATGACCAAGTATAATCTGATACCTGTGACAAAAATCAATCATATTTTTGGAACCAAAAGCAGCAGCATTATCAGTAATAATCTTCCTGGGGCAACCGAATCTGGACAAGATATAGTCTTCAAGAAATTTTATAATGACAGAATCTGTGGCATTCCTAGAAGGGATGGCCTCTATCCACTTTGTGAAGTAGTCAGTGGCTGTGAGAATCCATTTGTGTTGGGCAGATGAAGCAGGATGGATTTCTTCGATGAAATCTAGGCCCCATTGTTGAAATGGAGCTTTAAAAATGATAGGTTGTAATGGTAAAGGAAGGAGTTTTCTTTTGCCCTCAAAAACTTGGCATTTGTGGCAAGCTACTATCATTTTATCGACATCTTGGAAGAGGTTGGGCCAGTAATAGCTAGCTCTAAGGATTTTATTGGCTGTGGTATTCCAGTAGATATGACCTCCACATTCTCCTTCATGGAATTCATGCTTGATCCTCTCTGCATCAACTTTAGGCAAACATTTAAGTAGTAAACCATTAGTATTTTTCCAATATAAACATTCATTCAAAATGCAATAATTCCTAGCTTTCAACTTTAAAAACCTTGCCTTTGTTTTTGACAAATCAGGAGGAGCATTAAGATTTGTAAGTACATACAAGATATCAATGTACCAAGGTGAGCTTTGAAATTGCTCTTCTACAGTGGGAGCAGGTAATTCTTCCTGTTCATCCAAGGCATTTACCATGTTGATGTCAAGGGCTTGTAGATTAGATTCAACCATTAATTGAGCTAAGCCCTGACCTTTAATGAGTTTGGTGGGTTTGATTTCCAAATCATACTCTAGTATTGCTGCAATCCATTTGCCCCTCTGTCCATCTGGGTCTTGTGACAAGATGTCTTTTACCACTATGTTAGGCACATAAGCAATGATGTGAGAATGTAGAATATACACCCTGAAGTCCTTTAAGGCCTTTACCAAAGCATAGGCCTATTTTTCCATTATGTTATATTTCAAGGGTGCATCCCTTAAAGCCTTATTGAAAAAAGCAATAGGTTTTTCCTGTCCCTCTGGGTTTTTCTGCAATAGGACAACAGCTACAGTATGCTCTAAGGCAAAGGAAAAAATAAGAAAATCCTTTGAAAAGTCAGTGTTGATCAGGACAGGTGCCCGGGTGAGTGCATGTTTTACCAATTCGAAGGATATTTTGGCTTCTACAGTCCATTTCACTCCTACTTCTTTCTTGAGCATATTAGTCATGTTTCTAAGGAGCTCTGCTAAGTTGGGAATAAACCTCCTCAAGAAGTTAATTTTTCCAATAAAGGACTATAATTCTTTTATGTTCCTTGGTTGGCTAATATTTAGTATTCCCTCAACTCTCTTTGGATCTATTTTAATCCCTTCTTCTAATATGATATGGCCAAGGAGTTTACCTTCTTATAGGCCAAACACTGTCTTTTTGGGATTTAAAGATAATCCAAACCTTCTGCACTTTTCAAGGACCTTTATTAGATGTTTCAGGTTCTCTTCATCAGATTTGGAATAAACTATTATGTCATCAAGGTAAATTACAATGAAGTGTCCTATCTCATCTGAAAATGCAATGTCCATGGCCCTTTGGAAAGTGGCCCCAGCGTTCATTAACCCAAAAGGCATTTTCACATACATGAAAGTGCCCCAAGGAGTGGTGAAAGATGCCTTGAGTTGGTCTTCTGGGAGTACTAAAACTTGGTTGTACCCTGAAAAACCATCTAACAGAGAAATCCTCTTTGAACCAACTACCCTTTGTAGAATGTATTCCATTTTGGGTAAAGGGAAATTGTCTTTTAGGGACGCTCTGTTAAGGTTTCTGAAATCAATGCACAATCTGATTTCTCCTGTCTTTTTCCTCACAGCGACAAGGTTAGAAACCCAATTTGAAAACCTCACAGGGACTATGATTCCTACCTCATACATTTTCTTGATTTCCTTTTCTACTAGAGGCAGTTGTATTGGATTAATTCGACGCCGTTTTTGCCTAAAGGGGTTTTTGTTTTCTTTCAATGGGATCGTGTGCTGGATGATTTGTGTATCATAGGCTTTTAAGTCTTCATAGCTCCAGGAAAACACATCAAAAAAATCTTTAAATAAGTCAATGAATTTCTTTTTCATGTCTGTTGGCAAGGAGCCAACTAATTTAATCATTTTAGGCTGATCTTTGGTGCCTATGTTGCATTCCTTGACATTAGACTCGGTGTATTCTACAATGGGTTTCTTTGCTACGTCGTTAAAATAAAACAGTTCTTCTAATGGTGCTAACCCCCAAGGTACATTCTTGTCCATTGATGAAAATATCTCAGAATCTTCGTTTTCTGTGTCCTCATACTCTTCAGTATGAGTTCCAAGTTTTTTAGTTAACATGTCAATTTTTACGGAACCAGATAGTTTATCTCCTTCAGGGGACTCTTTGTTGAGGCAATTTTTTTCATATTTAGAAAGTGAATCAGATAACTCAAAATCGTTCCTGCCAAGAAGGAAATCCTCTATCTGCTTGTTGCCCTCGAAGACCTGCCAATATTTTTCATTATCTGGCACTGCAGGTCTATATTTTGTTTGAATGATTATCTGTTTATCACCAGGTGATTTTTGACATGAACTAGCAGCGCAGGCCAGCCCATTTACAATTATGTTTTGACTTCTTGGGAAAAACATGAGCTCATATCTTGTAAACGTGTTTAGGAAATCTATGGCATTATTTCGGTATACCCTTAGTCTAGGATGTTAATGGCATACTCTCCGTTTAGTTTTTTGATGACTAATTCTGAGTCTCCCTGAACAATTATCTTCTTGGCTCCTAGTTCTTTTAATAGACGCCATCCTAGGATGAGAGCCTCATACTCTGCGATGTTATTGGTGCATTTCAAATATAGCTTGAAAGCATGGCATTTAGAGTAATTGTTCTCAGTGTCGACCAACCATACCCCAGCTCCTAGACTCTTTTTAGTGCAAGACCCATCAAAGTTCACGACCCATAAGGGATTTTTTGTAGGGTTAACATCGTTTTCATCCCTATTGCATTGTTCATAATTATGTTCTATTCTGGGATCTGCAACATGTTGTGCTGGGTCTTGTTCTTCAGGATTTTCATGGAGTTGAGTGTAAGGGGTAGTATGTTGTTTGCCATCTTGGCTTTGTTCACTCTGGTTCGTTTTTTCAACACACTGTTCAAAAGTTTCTCTCTCATTTTCTTCCATATCTAGAACTGCCATCATTTTTAGATTAGGGGCCTCTGACTGGTCATCTGAGTCACTGTGTTCTGGCTCTGACTGCTTTGTGGATTCATTATTGTAAAATATAAACGAATCCAGGTCAGTATGGACAGAGTAAATGGGAGAATTTTCAGGCTTTTCTGAGCTACTGACCATGAATTTCATGTGTGACTCTCTGTATAGTCTTCTAAGTTGACTAAAGACATGAATAGTGGCATATGTTCCATCCATCTATATGGTACCTTGCATCTTGACACCCCATGATCTTGACAGCAACATGCCATACTTAGGAGGCACATCAACCACCACAACATCCATCACCATGCACTTGTCTGGGATTTGGGTCAAACTCACACAAAGGTCTTTGATTAGTCCTAGACACTTCACTCTGTTGGAATAAAAGGAATATAAATCCTTGTAAGGTCTGGTTATTTATAGTCTTAGCCTTTCCATTATCACCTTTGGCATAAGGTTGTGAGAGGCTCCAGAGTCATGCATATCATTATGCAGGATCTTGTCATGAACATTTAAACTCACATAAAAGGGGGTAACAGGTCCCTCTTGATATATACCTTCAATCTTAGGACCAAAAATGAGCTCTGGCTGGTCATCATTAAGATTGACTGTATCATTATTGTCCTCAATATTTAAAGCCTTCAAAATTTGGGTCCTATATACACTCTAGGCAGCTAACTCAGTTAGGGGAACATAGATTCTGGTCTTTGAAATTTCCTGCTCAAGGCTGAAAGGAATTTGGCTCTTCGAAGGACTTGTCTCAGCCTTACTAGCTGCCAGTCTATCAGCAACATCAACTTGCTGATTTTTTTCTATTATTATTTGACAAAATGGTCTTAACAAGACTAATAACTAAAGTGGTAGTACTAATAATTTCTGCACTTTGTTTTTCATTGTTTTGAGTGCCCTTCTCTCTACTTTTATCAGAATTTACAGTCACTATTTTATCCTTTTGTTTGACAATTTTAGGCTTGGTTGTAGTGCTGTTTTGTGAAGATTTGTCAGAGGTTTTGGTGTTGAGAGTTTGTTGATTGGTTTTTCTTTTAAGGTCATATTCTTTTTGGGACTCTATGATGACATTTTCCATGTCTTTAAAATAACTTTCATCATCATCTCTGCTGTCATCATAAGGGGTATAAAGACCTTGTTTTCTATCATAATGAATCTCAAAGTCATCATTATCTACTCCCAGCATGTTGATATCATCTTCCTCTGTTATCTCATATGTTTCCTCAACCTCACTTATATAGTTTTGATGAAAAGGAGGAGTGATCAGTTGATCATATTCCCTAGGTCTGTTTGGAGGTTGGTTCCTTCTAAAATTCTGATTTTGGTTCTGGTTTTTGTTTTGAGGAGCAGTTTGGTTTTGACTTGCTTGTGCTCTCTCAAGGATGCTCATTTTCTTCATCATCTCCTCCATCATTTTTTCCATCTTTGAGTTGGAAGTAGAAGGTGCATTTTCCTCTCTAAAGGACACTCTCTTTTCAATTTTCATTCTTGCTCTCTTCTCCATCAAGTTGACTTCCACAGAAAGAGCACCCCTTTGCATATCTTCAAGAGTTGCAAAATCTCTCTCTCTCAGCTGATAGGCCATCTCGGGGTCAAACCCTTCAGGAAACTTGTTTAAAGCTGAGCCCTGTGGAGGTTTTAGTTCTGGGGAAAGTGCATTATACACACTATTGAATCTAGTGCAATAAGCTTGCACACTTTCCCCAGTGTTTCTATGGAGGTTCTTGTAGTCGGAAAGGACTTGGAGAGGGTTTTTCTTTACTTCCCATTTGTTTAAGAATGTTTGATGGAAGGCTTGGAGATCATTAATACTATGGGGGGTTAAACCTTTAAACCATTTTCTTGCTTCTCCCCCTAAGCTCTGAGCAAATAATCTAAGCTTGACAGAATCATTATCAATTTCATTTCTGTCAAAGTAGTCATTCATCTTATCCACATGTTGTGATGCAGTTGTAGCATTGCTAGCATCATACAATGGAATTTTAGACTGATAGTCCTATGGAAGATTGACTAATGGTACAGGAAGAACTAAGGCAGCATACCATGCTGCCATGACATGTGGTGGGGGTGGATTCACAGGAAGAAAAGTGGGCTGAAGTGGGGTGGTTTTTGAACATGGTGGATGTAGGATGAACAGAAATGGATGGACCAGGAATATATTGCTTAACTGATCTTGGATGACAGACACTTGAGTTGTGAAGAAAATGTGAATCAGGAGGTGTCGTTTCTCTACTACCAGGATGTTCACTTGTTTCAGGAGATGAAAGTGAAGAATCAGAATCTGACTGACCTAAGTCACTAAGAGACCTAGTTCTAAATGGGTTTAATAAGTCAGCTTGTGATTGTGGTAGAGTTGAAATATTTTCAGGGACTGAATTAGCTCTCAAGGGTGATATGAAAATAGTTGAGAGTTTAATCCTAGGAGACCTCCTAATGATAATTTCTGGGTTATCAATTATCTCAGGTGGACCTGGGACATGATAGGCTCTAGTGTGAATCTTTCTAGGAGCTAGTATGTTGTGGTTTTTAGACCTAAATAAACAAGAAAAGTCTAACCATATATGACAATATGTAAGAGGTTTAACTGATCTTTGCTAAGAGAAATTAAATCCTAAATCCCTCTTACTGAGGTTGAATGGTTTTATAATGATTAGATTTCTACCCAGTCGAATCTTTAAGGTTGGTTCAGGATTGTGGAGTCACCAAGTGGAATTTTTAGCTCTTTTGGAGGTAAAAGGTTTAATGGTCCACTACCATGTTTATTCAATACCAACCTAAAATATTTTTAGGTTATTTTTTGAGTTTCTGTGGTTGTATGGAAAACTAAAGAGTCCATAAAGGCTGGCCAAGCAACTATGAACTCTAAAATTTCCCCAGTGGAGTCGCCATTATGTTAGGTTCCCTGTAATTAGCAAGATTGGAAAAAGTCCAACTACAGGGGTAACATCAAACCACTTTGGGATTCAAGGATCTAGCCCTCCTGGATCTAGAGAGGGATCTCTCTATAAATGAGTTTAAAGATGTGATCTTTAAAGCTTGAAATCTGGTATTAGGCTAGTTATGAAGAGCATGAGTTTTTTTGTTTTTTTTTGGTTGGGAAAAGACACGATGAAGGTGAAGGTAGTTCAAAATGAAGGGTGAAGATGTCTGCAAGTGAAGGAATGATTTGGCTGATAGAAAAAGGAAAAGATATTGTTAACCCATTGGGCTATGCAGTCATAGGAGGATTTTAATTAGACAACAAGGTTCAAGAAGGATCCATGGGGAAAGTCACTTATGTCAAATGACATCTTAAGGTGATTTATGGAGTGAAACAGATAGGAAGTGGAGAACAAAACAAAATGAAGAATAGTGCACAGTCTAAGATCAAGTAATTGTTTTTAAACTATCTTGCTTTCAACATGTGCTTAGAGAGACAAAACATAAAATAATTCTGTGATCAGGTAAGTAATTTCAAACTAGTCTGCATTGAAGTACTTTGAGTTTAGAGAAACAAAATATAATAGCATTATGAGATCAGCTAAGTGATTTTAAACTAGCCTGCTTTGAAGTACTTTCAGTCAAAAAACATTCAAAAGTAGTTAGAACAGCTTAAGATCAGGTGAGTACTTTGAAACCAACCTGCTTTTAGCATATTCTAAAGGAAAACACTGATGATCATCATAACGAGCAATCTAGATTAGGAAAGTGCTTTGAAACCAACTTTCTTTAATATACTCAGTATTAACAAGATAAAAACATAGAAAATAAAGCTTTCAGTAAGAGTAGGGTACTACTGAGAGTAAGTCCTAGCAATATGGTTGCTGTTCCTTATGAAAGAAAATGAACAGAGTGAAACCTTAAAGAAAATAACAATTGATAGTGAGGAACACATCACCATTGACACAAATCAGGATCCCATAAATCAGTAGCTTGTATTTGATGTTCAAACCAGTTACAATCAGTAAGCCCGGAGGGTCTCTACAACTTCAAACTTCTCATATCAGCTTATTTAAGTTCAAATTGCACACAGTGCATCAGTAGCTTCAGAAAACCATTACATGCATTCATATGTCTAGAGACCAACATTTTTTTATGTTCTAGAGAGGTATTTATAGATAAATGAGGAAGTGGGAGGATTTCCCAGGATCAAATATCATTAATTATGTGATCATTTCTAACTCTGCTCCATAACATCTGTTCCTGCCTTTCGAGGCATAATGATTGAAAGATGTGCTTCTGGAATGTTCTTAATCTTCTAAAATGGTTTTGTCGACAATTAGAGATAATATTCTTTGATTTGTATTAATTGTTCAGCTTTCTTCAGGTAAACACCTCTTATTCAGGTAATGACTAAGCTTCCTTTGATTTCTGTGAGGCTGCAAGTGTCTTAAGGAGTTGGAGAGGGTTCAATTGGCCTTGGCTGATGGCGGTGGAAGCTCTCTCGGCTTGACAGACGTCTTTGTATTTCCTTAAACACGTTTAATTTACTTGATAACTGCGTTTTAGGACTTCAATCTCCTTTTTCTGGTGTGTTCTGTCTTTGACGCTGATACTCTTTAATCGGTGCTCGATTAACTGTTTTTTCTGGTGTGCAGGGCTGTACAGGGGTCGAATGGCATCAATGCGTCATGAATTCATTGATAAAATGTGAATTTAAAACCCTGCAAGTGATTTTGTGGTGAATAGTAGGCGGGAGGATCGTCACCCTCGACCTGTGAATTTTTCTTCAGCAAGGCAGAAAAAACCCTTTAAACCCTGCAAAAATAGGAAAAACTATTAGAAAATCCTTCATATATAGGCTGACTGCTTCAGAAGGCATGTGGAGGGAGCATAGCCGTTGGATGGCATCATCCAACGGTCGAGATTGATCGTGAGGAGTGAATGTCAAGGTGGAAAAGAAAATCAAATCAGAGCCGTTGATCGCGCAGAGATCGACGCTCAGGAGCACAGGTGGAAAGTCAAAATGAAGAGATTAAGCGATGAAAATTGGGCTGTCAATCTGCAGATCAGATCGACGGCGGAGATGCTGTTACTGCTGCATTGTACCCTGATTTATCGCGTGTGCATCTCCAGCGAGTGGCCACCGTCCGATGAGCGGCCTTAGATCAGACGATGCACGTCAATATCACGCGGGGTCCACGTTCGACGTTTAACGCCCGATGGACAGCGGTTTGGTGAACAGTGCCCAAGGCCATGCATCAATGGATGAGTAGAATCACTGTCGATCGGGAGAAAACCACCCTGCACTTGAAAGTGGTGCGATGGATACCGTCGGTTTCTGAACAGTAACCGTGGCATGGGGACCACCGACGGATGAAAATGGACCGTCGGATCTACAGGTTAAATGGACGGATGTGATGCGATCGGGTGGTGAAAAAGAGTGGGGACCACGGGCGCGATGGGATTGCAAAGACCGTCGAATGGTCGGGAAGTCAACAGTTAGAAACGTTCCCGATAACCAAATGCGCTAAGCGCTTTTCGGGCTAGCGCCTAGTTTCGGCACCTGGGTCACGTGGGAAAGAGGTCAAGGGAGCTGGCCGAAGGGGGCTAAGACCCATATATGTCCAAATGTGGGTTTTTTAACCTTTTTCAATGCAATTTGAGGCCGAAAATGGGCAACAATAGAGGGAAAAAAGGGAAAAAAGGCTAAACAAGGGGTATGTGTAGGATTTATAGGGGATTTTGGGAGGATTTAGAGGGTAAGATGGGAATTTTGACAAGGGGAAAAAAAAGGTTAGAATGGGGCATTCTGGGTGAAGGAAGGGGAGAACAGGGGATTTTGCAGCAGTCTTTCTCATGGAATTTTAGCAGAATTTCTGAGTTCTGAAGGGAAACAATAATGAAAAATTGGATAGAGGAGATGATGTTTAGCAAAGGCTTCAAGAGATAATATTTCTGCAATGAAACTATTCCTTGAAGGCTAAACAATGTTTTGGCCACCTTTTGATAGAACAAATTTTATAGGTGGCCAACATAACCCGATATTAATCAATTCGTCTGATGGTTCTTCTTTGTATGTTAGCATCTTTTTGAAGACATTCAATGATGATTGTTCTAAAACAACTTAAAATATACAAAAATGAAATCTAGTTAAGTTGTTATAAGGAAGTAACAATTACTCACAAACTTAGATATCAACCCTTTTCTTCTATGTCATCCTGTTTTATGTGCTGAATGGGTTCCATTTTATTTTATTTTTTGCAAGAAAATACTTGAAAACTAATATTTAATGCTAAATTGTTTATTTATTGTACATAATGATAAAAAAATTAAATGATTACATATTACATTTGAAGCACGTTGTTGTTGAGATGGCTCCTCTTGCGATGCAATTTTTTCCATTTCTTTGACAATCTCCTTGTACACCTTTTTGGACATTCCTCCTGGCATATTTCTGATATAAGCTTGTTCATCTTTTTAGATTTTCATAATCTTCCTGAAAATGTAACATGACAATAAACTATTTAATTTTTATATTGATATATGAAAAGTAAATATAACAAAAGTGATATTTATAAATGATATATTTATAAATAATCCTAAAAAAACATTTAAATGATTATTACTTTTTCATTCCTTCTTTTCTTTTTTTGTACGTTTTCTCTATTAAAATTCTGACATGTCTCATTGACCGATTCTCTGGACACTCTTCCTGTAGTTTAGATAAAATTTTGTTCTTAGAATCATTTGATTGATTTTTTTTTTAAGTGGAAAGAATGTCTATACATTCATTCCACTATATCCCTCAAAATTTTGTAAAAGTTTTTCCCCCTTTCGTTAATCTCCATCACCACTCCAGAGGAAAGGAGTAATTCATTTTAATTTACATGTTCTATTTGTTTTCCTTTCTTAGAACACTATTCCTTTTTTGAGTTGTTGGTCCCTATAGAACATTAAACATATAATGTGAATTAATAGATTGTTTGAAACATATTATCTATTAATTGTAAGTATATTATTAATGAAAATATAAAAAAGAAACTCATATTGGATCGATATTATTTTTTCATTCACCTAATTCATCATTTTTGCAATTTTTATGTCAAGCTTTTACGCTCCTCTAGTCCTAGATCAGAAATAATCTTATTGACCTTCATCATTTTGTGGCTCTACATGATACACATTAAACAATACATATTAGTTAAACTTACATATAGTTCAAAAATATAATTTTTTTTAAAGAATTTACAAAGAACTTGCATTTTTTTCTTTTCTTGATGTGTTATCAGTATTTTGTTACTTGATATATTTTCAACCATTTCTTTATCAATATGAAATGTGTACCATATCAGTCATTAATATATTTTATAAATAAAACATCAAATTTTCATGTAAAAAAAAAATATCAAGAAATTGGTGCGCTTTTCATGGTTTACGCACCGACGTCGGTGCGTCGTGTTCTTATAAACACACCACAAAAAAAGTATCAAACACCATATGGTGATCTATGTAAACAAGGAGCACTAGTGCTTTATATTTTAACCACCAAACCGATTAACACAGAAAAATAATAAAAAATCATCTAGTGTTAGTTTTTGTAGCATATGGTGTCGTGGAGTGGGCGGTGTAGCCTATTCTTATAAATGCCTCAGGAAAATAGGGGACCATCGTATGATTCTCTATTTCAACAAGGAGAACTGGTGCGTTATATGTTACATGGTGCACCAATTAACACAAAATAAAAAAATTGTTTTTGCCAAAAAGTACGTGCGCGGTGTGCTATAATGAAATAGCGCATCGGTGCCCTATTTTACATATGTCACACAGATTTAAACAAAATAGTTTTTAAATTTTTTATCAAACAGTACATACGCGGCGCACTGTGATAAGCCAGTGCACCATTGCGCTAGGTTATGCAGGGCACACAAGTGCGCTAGGTTATGTAGGGCACATCGGTGCGCTAGGTTATGCATGGTGCACCGATTAAAATAGTTCAGATTTCTAAAAATTCATGCAAGGGCTGACATGGATTGGGATCCAACTATGAAAGTTGTCCTGTGGGTTAGATGTCATAGGCCTATATATATAGAAATACAAACCCTATAAATCTAAAATGAAATTCCCTAATTCTGAAATCATAGAAATAGGAAGAATCAAGGGCATAAACAAAAAGAATGAAGATTTTAGGATAAAATGGATTTTTTTTGTTTTTTTTTTTAAGATGAAGAAAGTTAATTTTTTTACTTATTGCGTAAAAAACACTGCAGAAAAAGTTAAAAAAAACTCGTGAGATCATTTGAAATTCTATGCTACAAGGCTTGAATCATGAGAGGTTTGGAATTCTGATTGTCTTAATAGTTATGTTCGAGTGTATTTCTCTACTCCATAGTGCTCTTGTGCTCTCTTGCTCCAAGTATGTCTCGTACAAATGTTTGGTTGAAATTTTTTGCAAAAATAGTGAAATAATGAAAAGTGTTTAGTATTTAAAGAATTTTTTTATGAAAATAGATTTTCGAAAATATTTTATCGCCCATTTTTCAATTTACCACTTTTTTCTCACTTAAAAAAAATAAAGTTGCACTTTTTTTATTTGCGGCTTTTCGTCACCAGTGCATCAATTAATAAAACTGCAACGATGGGTTAGTTAATAACATAACATCGGTGAATTGTAACTAAAATGCACCAGTGTGGTTATCTGTACATAAACACCAATAGCAATAAGTCCATTTTTAAGGCACCAAAATTACTTTTAGGTGCGTGCACTAAAATTTATTGTTGATTTTTCTCAAATGCAGGGAGAAAATATCATAATTATATCGAATGGACAATTCTTAAAAATCTAGCTCGTTCCATAATATTTCTTAGAGTCCATAGTGGAGTTCTCCCTATCCAGCTCAAGACGTAATATTTACTTCGGATTTTATTTTTATTTTCATTATCTAATTGAATTTATGTTTTTTATCCATGTAAATCAGCTTAATAAAATTTATAATGCATACAAATTTGTAGGTTCATGCAGATTCATAATCGAGTTCATATGCACAAAATATTCAAACAACTCCAAAAAGTCGAAAGCACTTATCAGGAACAGGATACCGCAAGGCGCACTTGGTAGATGAAAATGCACAGTCGCTTGACCCTGCGAATTTTAAAAATATTGCATCTTCTTGCCACAATATCAGGACAATGATGGTAATAATAATTGTTTGGTATATTAATGTAATTATTTCAACTTTAAACAAATCAATCATGCATTGTAAATTTTCTTACTAATTGATATCATATATTTTCTACAAATCATGTTCAAATATATTTTTTGAAATTATTAGGATTCTAGTTGATGATGAGCGACCTATGTACCATATTCTGTTGCACCCGATGAAAATTTCAAATCTAGAGAAGGTGTAATTAAGAGAAAAAATCAGAGAGGAACGATACCAAGAATGGTTGAATCAACCACTGATTCAATTCCCGCTACGTCCATATTCACCAATTAGGAATGACTACAACAATAGAGGTTATTCAGAAGCTAGAAATGGAGGCAATGAAATAGAGATTGGTATGGATGATTACTTAAGGGATATGACTACCATGGAGGCAAGTTTGTTAGATGCAATAAAAAATGATGATCAGCTATGGGATGATGCTCATATCGTTGACACCTTTTTCGAAAGCCTTAAATTGGTTTCCACCACCGCTCTTTTTGGACCTAGCAGTCAGTCAAAGTCTACCTAGTTGGGGGAAACGATGTTACTGTACAACTTGAAAGCAAAGTTTGGCTTGTCGAATGCATGTTTCTCGTAAATTTTGAGGTAAGTTACCATAAAGTCCTCCCTTATATAAATTTGATAAATATAATCACACAATGAACATTACAAATGGTCAATTTTGTTAACGTTAATCATTATATCGACATTAATGTACATTTAATATTTTCCATGATCAACAACTACAAGTTATTCAAAGATAAGGTTCTTCCGAGTGATAATGTCTTGCCCGGTAGCTGCAAAGAGGCAAAGAAATTATTGAAAATTTTGGGTGTTGAGTAAATATCATATTATGCATGTCCAAATGATTATATTCTGTATTGAGTAGAATATGTAGATAAAGAGATATGTCTAAAATTTTGGCATGAAAGGTATGAGAAATACAAAAAGAAGGGTAAATCATGTTGTCCACCTTTTAAGATATTGAGGCACATGCCTATAATCCCAAGCATTCAAAGGATATTTTGTTTCAAATAATTAACTATGTTGTAGGGATGGCATGCCTCACACAGAAGTGGGTTGGCAGTTGAAGTGAACAAAGCTCCTTCTCAAGTTAAATGCTCCAAAAGACTTGGAATACAAAGATATCCATTGAGGATACAAATATTATGTTAAAATGTACGATGAATGAGATGATATAATTGAATGTTACAAATGAGGCTTGATTATATACCTACGCAGGTGCCTCTTCACGAAAGGTCATGTCTTATCAGACATGGCCTTTCAACCTAATTAATAATTAACTAATCAAGCATTATTTACATTATTTTATTCATTACAGTGCCTTCC
This sequence comes from Pinus albicaulis, assembly GCA_034641835.2. Classification (NCBI taxonomy): domain Eukaryota; kingdom Viridiplantae; phylum Streptophyta; class Pinopsida; order Pinales; family Pinaceae; genus Pinus; species Pinus albicaulis. Next base: position 1,184,629,686 of record CM076581.1, on the reverse strand, counting down.
TCCTCAAAAGGCTTTGTCCTCAAAGCTTGTTGATGAAAGGCCTCGATTTATTTTGCTGCTACGAACATCTTCTCCTCTCGGGTCAGTCATCCTTGTTGATACAAGTCGATATGATCCTCTAAGTGACAAAGAAATCTGTCACACTGAGAATGGATCAGACCATCCTAAATCAATCTTATGTGGAATCTTACGATGACTGGAAACTTGTGATGATTGTTATCACATGAGTGGATTGCACTGACATTAGTATTATTCGAAACATCAACTTCTTTCTGTTCTGAATACATGGCATGGTTGAGTTGTCTGCTTCCATGATTTGGAGGTTGATAGGGAACTTTTTTGGTTTGAATTTCCCTTCTTAGTTGTGTGGAAATGTTTTTATTTTCTTTTGGTGAGGATGTTATTGAGTCGGTTACAAAACCCTCACTTAGAATATTCCTCATATGAATTGCAACATTTAAGTTTTTATCTTTTGAAACTTGCTTTTCTTCTTCTTGAGTTGTGATAGTTATTGGACCAATGTTTGTTTTTTCTTCATCTTGAACTTCTACATTTGAAGGTTTCGATGATTCCTTTTCGATAGGTTGTTGCACCTTGTTTTCTAATGACTTCTTGTCTTTCTTCAACTTCTTAATTTGCGATAGTAATTTTTCATTGTGGTCCTTGAGGTGAGTAACTTCTTCATTCTTGTTAGTGGTGAATTTTTCAACTTCCTTTTGCATAGTTTGGATCACATTTTTACCTTCTTGAGAAATTAATTTTGAAATTTCTTGAACATCTTCAGTTCTCACTGAATTTGGCTTTAAGTTAACGTCCTGTAGTGTTATTTTCTTATTTTTGTAGGAGAATGTTAAAAACTTATTTTTTATATTAAGGATAAATGAACCTAGGGTTTCCATCCATGGTGAACCCAACACAATGTCACTATCATTATAAAATAAGGATTTTATGGTAAATTGCGAGATAAAAGTATAATCCCCAATACTTAGTTGTAGATTATTTATGTCATATTGTTTGTCGCTTGTGTCAAGAAAGTTTGTTTCAATTATATTCGATTCAAGAATCACTAATTAGTTAGCACATTTAGGAATAAAATAATTACTCCCTTCAATAGGACTGATAGAGATTATAATATCTCTTCCTACGAATGATACTTTAATTCTAAACAGTGTATCAACACATTTACTAAAGGTTTTAGGAACCTTTCATTATTGGTCTCCATTTTTTTCTTATTCGGATGAGCCTAGGTTTTTTTTTTTTTTTTAAGTAACCCCTAAATTTTTTTATTTATTTTTTATTTTTAAAATAAAATCTAATTAAAATGTTATCTAAAAAATAATTAGAATTAATTAAATTTTATATAAAAATTAATTAAATTTATTAAATTTATATTGTTGTTGTTACTATATGGAATGTATGGTTAATATATCGCAGCTTACTAAATTATATGATAACTATAAGGATTATATAGTTAAAATATAAATTGAATTATATAATTTAGATAGTCAACGATAAATATTTGAAGACTCATGATGGTGGCTATGGCTTTTGACAGAGGTAGAAGTTACGGGGAACATTGGCAGAGGGAGTCAGGCAAAATAAATTGAACAAATACCAAATACCAAATGAAGTGGACGGAGCAGAGGTTGATGGTGGAAGGAGTTGATGGCAGTAGCGGGAGAAGAATGGTGGGTCTGTGGATGGCAGACAGTGGAAAATAGAGAGGGACTATGGCAGATTAAGGTGGCGGTAGTTGATAACAATCAACATACAAGACCAGTCGGATGACTAGGATGTGGTTTAGACATGGCACAGTGTGACGCGGTTGAGCATGGATAGCCCACGATGGATGGGTTAAAAAAAAATGTAGATAGGGGAAGTAGATAAGGCACGGGGGACAAAATCATGGGTAGAAGGTGGTGGAGGAAAGAAAAAATCACGGAAGTTGTGGCTTGCAGCCGTATGTGGGGATGAAAAGAATGGTAGGAGTGGCTGCATTGCGTTGGAATTCTAGTCGTCCTGCCAGCGCTGAGGAATGGGAAGACATGTGGCGTAAGAACGAACTCGGCTAGATTTTTATTATATATATATATATATATATATATATATATATATTATTATTAAACTAAATGATATTATTATATATGAATTTTTTTATTTTTTTCTTCTTCGAACTTTAATTATTTTTCTTCTATAATGACTCTCTTCTTCTTTCTTTCTTTTTTCTTTCTTTTTTTATTGATACTCTAATTTTTTCGAATTTTTTTTTTTTTTTAATCACTTCCACTTTTTTTTTTATGATTTGACTTTTTTAATTTTTATTTTGTTCAATTTCCCCCTTTTTTTTTCTTTTAACTTATTTCTTCTTCTTTTAGAAAAAAAAAGAAATATGGCCAAGGGCCTCTGATGAACTAAGTAGCAGAACCGGAGAAACTCCCAAGGTTTAGCGAAACGCTTTGATGGAAATAATGTTAATGGATTTTTGATGGCCAAGAGCCTGGATTGAGGAGCGTAGCTCTGTGCAGCGTAAGCGATCAGAAGATCGAACATCTCTGATACCAAATGAAGAGAACAAATTTGCTTCTCAAGTTAAATGCTCCAAAATAGTTGGAATACAAATATATGCATTGGGGATATAAATATTATATTAAAATTTATGATGAATGAGATGATATCATTTAATGTCACAAATGAGGCATGCTTTTATACCTACGTAGGTGCCTCTTCACGAAAGGTCATGTCTTATCAGATATGGCCTTTCAACCTAATTACTAATTAACTAATTAATCATTATTTACATTATTTTATTCATTACAGGAGTTATACGAATCCCAACTGATTCAATAGCCATGAAGCATATAGAGGATACATGGCCCGAAAAATTCAAGGATGAAGTACGAAGTCTAAGACTTAGCATAGCCATGGACGGTGTCAACCCATATTCCCTTAAGAACACAAAATATTTTGTTTGGCCTGTAGTAGTGATCAATAAAAAAATCCCCCCATGGTTGTCCATGAAGAATGATCAACTTATGTTGGCTCTCATAGTCCCTGGTAGAATACAAGTGAAGAATATGGATGTCTAGTTACAACCATTGGTAGATGAATTGAAGGAATTATGGGATGGGATAAATGTATACAATGTATCAAGAGCCATCACAACAGAGAGGAGTTTTACGTTGTATGGCATATGTGGTTACATGACACATGATTATCCAGGCTTAGAAGTTTTCTCTGGTAAATTAGATGTTTATTGATTTGTTTATATACGTAACAATATTCTTTCACATATTAGTTATTTAATTTTCTGTAATTTTTCTGATCTTCATGATATTCTATAACGTGCCATACATATAAATTGTATACAATAATCTCGCAGATATTATAACAAAAGGGTATTTTGGATGCAAATGTTGTGGACCTTCTCTGAAATCTAGATGGTCCAACGACCTATGAAAACCAGTGTATGACTACTCCAGGGTATTTTTCCCAGAAGAACGCCCTTACAGAAGAGTAGCATCCACTTTCAATGGTAAAAGAGAGAGAACCCAAAGGAATCTAATAATGACACTAGCTGAATGTATTAGAGCATATGAGAGAGAGAAGGAGAAGGAGTTCATAGAAATGTTCGATTCAAATCGGGAGCCTATGTTCGATGATCCAGAATTCTTCGACACCTATGTTGAGAAATTACCCATTTCGATGAAAAGGAAATCTGTATTTTATAGCCTCCCATATTGGGAGCATCTTATGATTACCCACTTATTATATCACCATGCATATATTTAAAAATGTTTCATCCTCTTTATGGAGGCACATATCGTTGAAACAAAGTGACGCATTGGCTGTTAGGAAATATCATATTACCTCAAAAACTGAAAAGAAACATTTTCCAAGACGATTAAAATGTACAGGATTAGAGGAAGACATTGGTCCCTCTAATTCATGATATTTCGAAGAAGGTGATGTCCCATGGATTTTTAAAAAAAATGACTTTTCTTTGGCAAAGGAAGTTATAATGGGTGTGAGGGTGCCATCTTCATACGGGTCTTCACTATGGTGCTACTTCACCGTGGATGACCATTTGAATCTTCTAAGAGTACGTATAATGTTAAAAGCATGATTTTATTATTTTCTATATTAATAAATTTTATCCCATGCAGGGATCATAAAACATAACTAATTTTGTATCTTATTGCACGTGTTTATAATTTTGCAGTGTCATTATCCTTTGTTCATGCATGGTTGTGTGAAACATGAATTCCCTCAAGACCTAGGATGTGCCATATCTAAATTATCTGCGTTTGTATGTTTGATCACATCAAAGGAGATTCATGTGGCTAGCATTCCATGGTGGCATCAAGAGATAGTTGAGATTATTTGTATGTTTGAGAACAAACTGCTGATGAGTTTCATGGACTTACAGGTTCATCTTCTAATCCACCTAGTAGATGAGGTTGAATTAGTTGGGGTGGTTTCTTGTCGTTGGATGTTCTTCTTATAGAGGTACATGAATAAATTGAAAGGTTTTGTTCGACAAAGGGAAAAACCCGAGGGGTATATGGGAGAGGGGTACATATCATATGAGTCTTTCTATTATGCCAATGAGTACATCAAACAGATCGGTAATAGACCAGGTGTGGTGATTTGGGATGATGAAGGGGATGAAGACAAAAAAGAATGGGAGTTACTCCAAACGAATGGAAAAAAGAGCTTGATAGAGAGTAAGCGACTTATAGTTTTTCAAATTTACACAAAGTAAATATTCATGTTGAACTTCGATATAATGTATATTTTTATCTCTATGTACTATATAATGTCGGTTTTATTTCATTAGCGAATGCAGAAATTGAAGCAATCAATAAATTTGTTCTTTAAAATTCCGAAGTGACACAATAGTGGGTCGCATTGTACGAAAAAAAGAGGATGAAATGGGATAGTGACAAGAAATAATTCATATGGTTTAATGGCAGAAGTGTGCATTATCCCAATAATTTAAAAGAAAATATGCCAAAAATATGCCCCAATAGTTGGGTTCCTAACTAAGTCAGAGATAAATACGATGCAAACGGTCGTTACCCGCATGCTGAAGAGGATGCGCTAAACATAGAGATTGGATGCAAAAACTTGGTAATAATTTATTTAATTTATATGTACATTTTAAACTTCATAATGAACCTTTCAAATGTAATTACATCTATATTTCATATTTTAACTGTTGGGTTATTATAAGACACATGCCACTATGATTTTTTAACCTTTTTATAGGTGCATTTGTTCCCATTTATGTGGGCATATGGACATCATTTTTGTATATAAAATGTTGTTGACGAACACATGACAGAATAATGTGGAGTGGAAGTTGAGTTCAATCAATCTAGTCGATCTAGCCATCGTGATCAAAACCTAGTACGAGGGACGTTAGGTTACGTCGGAAAGATACAATAGATCATTGAAGTGGATTTCTCTTCTTTCCAATGTGTTATTTGTAGGTGCAAGTGGTGGGAAACCTTTTATCAGAATAATGTAAAGGAATATCGCGATAGTAGGCTGATATGTATCAACTCTAGAAAGATGTGGGATGAAGCTAAGGAGCCCTATGTTTTCCCAAAACACCGCAACCAAGTGTTTTTTTACCCAGATGTGTTGGATATAGATTGGTGGTTCGTATTGAGACATGACCCTAGATCAAAACATATTTTTGAGAAAAATAGTTTTATCATGCCATGCGAGCTAGAAGATAATGAGGGTGATCATGAGAACTAAGAGTGATATGGTACATGTGTTATTTCATCAATATTTATACTTTTGAAGATGGGTTTTTATAAATAGGAGGAATTAATTACCTTATAACTTATAAGACTCTTTTTTTCGAAACATTATAATATGTATTTTGAATTAATTGGTAATTTGCATTGTGTTAATGTTAAAATCAATATTTCACTTGATAATTTACAAATATGTTGATCTAAAAAAGAATGGTGTACTGAATAAAGTTATTTTTTTTGGTATGTAAGATTATAATAAAATAATGATAATTCTAAAGTACATGAATTTATTTGCATTATTTTCTCAACTTTATTATATTACAAAAATTCATATTATTCTAGATATATTACTTTACAATTATTTACAATTTTACAATTTTTAAAAATTTAATAAAATAATTTCACATCAATACAATTAAAATTTTCACATTAATACAATTAAAATTTTACAAATATTTAACATAGAATTAGAATTAAAATTGGAATTAGAATTAGAATTAAAATTAAAATTACAATTACAATTTTACAATTTGACATACAATTACAATTTTAGAATTTTACATACAATTACAATTACAATCATTTCACAGTAATACAATTAAAATTTTACAAATATTTTACATACAATTAGAATTAGAATTACAATTACATTTTTACAATTTCTCGTACAATTACAATTAAAATTACAATTATAATTACAATTATAATTACAATTACAATTTTAGAATTCTACATAAAATTTACAATTACAATTACAATTTTACAATTTTACATATATAGCATTACAATTACAATTTTATAATTTTACATATATACAATTACAATTAAAATTGCAATTACAATAATTTCACAATAAATTAGATATTACAATTAAAATTAAAATCTTACATACAATTACAATTAAAATCTCAATTACAAATACAATTACAATTTTAGAATTTTACATACAATTAGAATTAGAATTACAATTTTACAATTTTACATATATACAATTAAAATTAAAGTTAAAATTACAAATAAAATTACAAATTTTCAATTTTACATACAATTAAAATTAAAATTTCAATTAGAATCATGACATAATATTTAATAAATATCATGATTTAATATTAAATTAAACAAACATCGTGATCATGATAACCATCGTACAAACATCATATTCGACTAAAAAGCACATTCAAATTCGCTAACATCATCTAATCATCATGATAATGATCATCTAACAAAACACAATTAGCATTGTATAACATCATCACATCACAAACATCAAATATACATCTCATGTTAAATAATTGCGATCACATACACATTTATCTGCAAGTTGCACATTAATTGAATATATCTAACATGACCTAACAATATACACATCATGATGATCACCAACATGTAAATTAAGTACAACTTCAACATGAACATAAAATACATGGACCATATATATGTATAACTGTATAATGTCAAAAATATACAACTGTAATAAAAATGTCAAATATCAGTTGGTGGTACATCATCAAGAGTAGTACTAGTCGAGGCCTGGTCAGTCAATGGTGCAGCATCGACAAGATTAAATACATGTCGATCATCACGTGCTTGCTAATCTGGTGGTGCCGCATGCTGATCAGGATGAAATGTCGACTGCTAATCATGATGATTCCATATGGTCGATGGTCAGCCTGCTCATGATCATGAGTACTATTGGATGCTGCAGGTTGCTGACTCAACGTGGACGATGGTCCAGCCTGCTCTCCATCATGACTGCTGGTTGATGCTACAGGCTGCTCATCTGCGGTGTGAGGTGAATTATGATCACTCCCTTGATCATGATCATCATATGATGCATTGTTGCTCACAGACTGTTGACGTACTGTGTCTCAACCATGCCTATGTCAAAGGTGTTGGGCCCAAATTAAGGTATGTTATCACCCTGTAATTACTTCAAATTATGTTAAAATTTTGGGGGAATTCCTTTTCTTATTAACAATAAAGAGAGAAAATATTATGAAAACTAGAACAATTAGGGTAATGATGAAAATGATGTTTTTATAACAGAAAATTGACTTCACTTATCTCCGGATGCAGGAAGGCAAAGTGGCTGGAAAAATAGGAAATGGAAGCTAACCAACAGACACAAACATATGAGATCTTGGTAACTCCCAATGGCTGGCAGAAGGCAAATGGACTAATTCGAGCCCAAGAACTCAAATGACAGCCATGCGCATCGGTTGTCGTTTGAGAAATACTTTCTCATTTTCAAAATCTCCTTTAAAAGGACGAAGGACGAATGAGAAAGGGAGTCGGAGAAAGGATAGGAAATTCATTCTAAAATCAACGCATCAGAACCAACCTATCTAATTGTATTTCTGTAACATCACTGGATGTAATATACATCCTTGAACAATAATCTTTTGAATTTATTACTGTGCTAGATGTTTTAGTGGTCTGGGCCCAACCACTGGAAATTCCTCGCAAGTTTTCATACTCGGTGTAGTTACAGAACCAATGCTTAATTATCTGATGCATTTTTAAAGTATATTTCCATTCAATAAAGTTACAGTTTCTCTTTCTTTAGGATTATTAGCAATCGTGTTCTTGAATTAGGATAATCGCAATCATATTTTCCAGCTTATGGAAATGCTTCATCATCAGTAGATAGTTCCAGTACTTTCAATATCATTGCACTTGAGTTATAGATCGTAGAATAAGCTGATTTCAATGTTATCTGTCTTTAAGGATTGCATTACTCTTTTAGCACAACGAATCGTTCACTAGTTGATTAATGTCAATTAATTAATTCATAAAGAGAATTCCATTGCAAAATTACATAAATAATTGTTGTACAATTAATTTAAATTGATTCAAGTATACTGTTGTTCCATTGCTTCTTAGTTAGTTATATTGTTGTTCCATTACTGCTCAGTTAGTTAGACTTTTGTTCAATTCAATTCAATTGTTGTTCAGTTTAGTTAGACTGTTGTTCATCTCAGTTCCATTGTTGTTCAGTTTATTTAGGCTATTATTCAATTCAATTCCATTACTGTTCAATTTATTTAGACTGTTGTTTAATTCAATTCAATTGCTTCTTGATTCATCTAGATTACTGTTCATTTCATTTAGACTGTTGTTCGATTCGATTAGATAGCTACTCAATCTTGCTGCTCAATATTAGGTTAAAAATCAATCCAAGCCACCCCTCGTTAGGATAAGTAACTTAGGAAGTTAGCAAATTCTTCCTCATAAGTAACAAGGAGTAACTATTAGACAACCTCACTCGCATAAATTGTGCCAACACTCTTGAAATAGGAAGACTTACCCTGGGTTGATAATTAAATGAGAAAGCACTAGAGTTGTCGATACTAATCCACCTCTATGAGCCCCAACATTTTGGTTCCATTTCCAGGGAGAGTGTTAAGAGTCATCTTCTTTATTCATATTTCTCCATTGATGTGAAGAATTGGGTATTGAAAACGAGAGGGAAGAACCTGTGTACCGGAAAGCAACATGCTTGCCCTCTAGCCTACTTACTAGCAAGTTGTGCAAAGAACTGTAAGATAGGTGCTCTCATTTTATGTCTCTAAAGAAAAAGATAGAAACAATCTGAAATCATTCGCAACTATCCTCAACACCCAAAGGACCAGTGATCCTTGGAAGAACAACATATATAGATGAAATCATTAAGAAAGTTGAATCTCAAGCATCTATAGGACCCATAACTGTTTCCATTCAAAGTCCTAATACACTCCCTTAGGTAGCAGCCTCACAATTTGTAGCCTATGCCTAGATTCACTACGAGATAGAGGGGTTTGAGCGAAGCCTGCAGACCGCCGATCATATAGGCACTGACCCTTCAAATGAGGGAGGCTCTTGCAACCTACAAGAAGGAGGAGGGGAAACTAGTGGAGGAATTCACATAGAAATATCAGAACCTAAGTCCCCTAAAGGAGTGATCGAAATAGAAGTAATTAGGATCCCAAATTAGGGAAGTGCTGTAAAACCCCCACCGCATTCACCTCCCAAGCCTATTAGAATTACTCCTTTAGATCAAGAAATTTCCGAAGATTTTTGGCACCTCTTTGATCAGATGGAAAACAATCAAAATAAGAATCAGAGGCAGACATCAACATCATAATACCATATTTTTGATCATGTTGCCACTACTCGTATGAAAGCCATTCCATTGCACAACATTCCCACCTTTCATGGATTAACCACAGAAGATCCTGATGCATTCCTATTTGAATTTGATGTCTTATGCAGACGATATGACTACACCACAGATTCCCAGAAACTAAAACTATTTCCCTCTACCTTAAAAGGAACTGCACTATGCTGGTTCATGGGATTAGTTGGGGGAACTATAAATAACTGGGACTAAATGAAGAATTTTTTCTTACGAAATACCAAGACTATTGCCAAACCTGAGATCTAAAAGATGAAATCTTCAATATGTCTGCAAAAGAAAATGAAACATTAGAAGAATACATAGAAAGATTTCATTACAATTTCAAAGTTCCCCTTATACCACGCTATCCAAGGACATTTTAAAAGCCACGATGTTTAAAGGGATGAAGGAAGAATTGGTTGAGATGCTTAACATAATGGGGAAGGGAGATATTTACCAGGAAGAATATGAAAATATTATTTCCTTATGTATTACATGCTCTCGGGGTAGCTCACGCAATAGGCCTATTGGGCGTGATTCTATGAAGAAAGACCTTAAGCAGACCAATGGCAATGTAACCAGAGTAGAATTTGGAAATCTATTAGAAAATTTCAAAACTGACATCCTGGGTACCTTGACAACACAACTTGACATTTTAAAAGCCAAACAGAAACAAGCTATTACAGAAACAAACATGGCCATATTTTTCCCAAGATGTCAGAAGAAGCATAGCCAGAGGGAATGCCCTTTAGACATGGTTCAGACTTGTGCTATCTACACTAAGGATCATACCATGGACCAATGTCCTTCACTTCTCGGGCTGAAAGCCGTATACAAGGAAGCAGAGGAAGAGATAGAGCCAGTCTATTTAACGAATCAGCATCAGCAATGGTGAGCACGACCTGGCATACCACAAGACCTGCCTCAATAGTTTTCTTTGCTACATTTCAGCTAGAAAAACCCTACAACAACCTGGCAGACTCAAAACTCCTTCACAACCTATCCAAACCAGGCGTTTCCTATACCACCCTGGCCTACACAACATCCATTAGGGAATAATTGGTAGAAATTTCCTTGCTCTCCTCCTTATAGGAAAAATGTCCCATATCAAAGCCAGCGGCCAAACCCCCCTACTCAAAACACCAACTGGAATTGGCAGCGACCCATGGGAATGGCCAATCTGGTGATAGGAGTAGGGACCCAAAATCAACCTACGTTGCCAGCTCCCTACCCAGTTCAACATAACCAGTAGCCTGCCATACGCCCTCAATTTCCAGCCCAACCCAATCGTAATCCCAATAACAGACTATTTTAACTAATTCAGATCATAGAAAATCCAAAACCCAATTCCGAATAGAAACAATGCAACAAACTGAGGTTAAGATCAAGACGTACCATCTTACCTATAGAAGCCACAACTCCACCTTAGTCCTGAATTGAAACCTCGACAGCACCTAGCTTAACGAATATAATAGAAACAGGTAAAGATAAGGAAACAGTTGATCAACAAATACCTGAAGAACTCAGGGTGACTTCGCCTCCATTTCCTGAAATATTAAATCTACCCAGGCCTATAATCGCTTCAGATTTTGACATCCTAGGGGAATTAAGAAACATTTGTGTCAAAATTCCTCTTCTCTAGGCCATCCAAGACATTCCCATCTATGCAAAGACAATCAAAGAATTATGTGGAAAAAAACAAGTCAAGAAAACAAAGGCTGCACCCACCGTTCATGTGGTAGGAACGATATTTGACTTGTTGTTAGGTAGTGAATCAACTGTGAAATATGAAGACTCGGGAAACCCCATTGTAACTGTTCAAATCTCTAGCCACTCATTTTCAAACATGTTGGTTGACCTAAGGGCAGCCATTAACATCGTAACTACTGGAGCTTGCAAAAAACTGGGCATATCAGCTTTAGAACCTAGGACCACACTTCTGGAACTGGTTGACAGATATGTTATCAGACAGGAAGGAATAGTGCAAGACATCATGGTCTCTGTGGACTCATGGGAATACCCGGCTGATTTTTTAGTCATTAATCCAAAAAACAGGATGGAAGGGCACCCATTGATTCTTGGACAACCTTGGCTGACCACAACAGATGCTTACATAGGCTGTCGAGAAAGTAGCATGACTATCACTAGAGGAGATTCTATAAAAAATATCATTATTTATCCGCTTGCCAAACAAAGCTTACCCAAGGTAAAAATTCACAAACATCCAGATACATATTGCGAGAAAAATATCCGACCACCTTTGACACTAGTAGAAGCTCTCAAATTCAAGGATAAAACTGAAGATGATGTAATAAATAATTTTATGAATCTGTCACCCGCGCCTAAAAATTTAAAATTCCAGATGTTGAAAACAGTCCTCGAACACGAAGATCAAGAGGATCATGTGACAGACTTCGAGACTCAACATATCTCCACAACCACTGTTCATAACAACATACCTATTGATATCAAGCCAAGAAAGGTTCTGAACATTAATGGCAATTTGAACGATGACCAAAAATAGAAACTCATAAAAGTCCTCTGGAAGCACCAAGGGGAATTTGCATGGGACTACCAATACATGAAGGGTTTAGACCCACAACTATGCACACACCACATCTATACTGATAGGGAAACAGACCCTGTTAGACAACGTCAACAAATATTAAACCCGCACTTAAAATATATTGTAAAATAGGACCTGCAAAAACATTTAGCTGTGAATTTCACTTATCCTATTTCAGACAGAAAATGGGTCTCCCCTCTGGTAGTTGTCCCTAAAAGTAATGGGAAGTGGAGAATCTACGTAGATTATAGAGAATTAAATAAAGCAACGCAGAAAGACCATCTCCCCCTCTCCTTCATTGACCAAGTTCTTGATACATTGGCTGGGAAATGATTCTTCTCCTTTCTTGACAGATTCAGCAGCTAAAATCAAATCCAAATAGCTCATGCAGACCAAGATAAGGCAACCTTTACTTGTTCATGGGGCACTTTTTCTTACAGAGTTTTATCGTTTGGATTATGTAATGCCCCAACAACATTTTAGAGAGCCATAATTAGCATTTTTCTGACTTAATAAATGAAGGGATTGAAATCTATATGGATGATTTTACACCTTATGGAGAAGACTTTGATCAAGCTCTAGAAACGCTAGAAAAATTGTTAGACCAATGTATTGCTACTAGATTATGTCTAAGAAATGAAAAATTCCACATGATGATGACTTAGGGGGTAATCCTAGGTCACTACATTTTTGCAGCTGGAATAAAGGTAGATCCGGCTAAGATAGAGGTAATCCTTCTGTTGCCCACACCTTGTACAAAGACAGAGGTATGCAGTTTTTTGGGATATGCAGGATATTATCGCAGATTTATAAAAAATTCTCACAGATAGCTACACTTTTGTATGCATTGATTGGAAATGTTGAATTCCAGTGGACTGACAAATGTGACACCTCTTTTACAGACTTGAAGAGACTGGTCTCAACAACACCAATCTTGCGAGGTCCTAACTAGACACTGCCCTTTCACGTCTCTTCTGATGCATATGATACAACAATAGGAGCAGTCCTTGGCCAAGAATAAGACCAAAACATTATTCTTTTTATTATATCAGCAAAGACCTTACTCCTGATGAATTAAATTATATCGTGACCGAAAAAGAGTTCCTGGCTGTCACTTATGCTATTAATAAATTCAGGCACTATATAACTGGATATCAAGTGTTCCTGTATACTGACCACTTTGCTATTAGATATTTAGCTAATAAACCAGTCACGAATGGGAGAATAAATCGTTGGTCACTATTGTTGCAGGAATTCAATATAACGATCCAAGACCATCCGGGGAAAGAAAACGTGACCGCAGACTTCCTGTCCAGGGTCCTCAAGATAGATGACACGCTAATAGTTGATGATCAATTCCCTAATGAACATCTATTTGGTGTAGCAGTAAAAGCACCATGGTATGCAGGTGTGGCAAATTATCTGGCAATAGGGAAGCTACCCAGACACTTAACATCAAGAGAACGAAAACTGATTGTATAGCACAGTGCAAGATTCACTTGTATTGGGGGATGCCTCTTCCATACAGGGGCCGAAATCCACATACACAGATGTATAAGGGAAGATGAAATCCATGGCATATTACGAGTCTGTCATGATGAACCCTGTGGTGGCCATTTTGTAGAACGCGGGACAAGCATAAAGCGATTCAATTAGGCTATTATTGGCTTACGATTTTCAAAGGTGCAATGAGATATGTCCAGGCCTACGATAGTTGCCAGAGAATGGGCTGCCCAGTCCAAGCTGATGAAATGTCGCTACAACCACAATTGGTGGTGGAACCATTCAAACAATGGGCGTTGGACTTTATTGGGCCATTCAACCCACCATAAAACCAGAAACCCCACATATTTGTTTCCACATATTATGTAACCAAATGGGTAGAAGTAGTGGCCTTGTCAAGAGCCACAGATGAATCAGTAATTAAGTTTCTCTTTGAACTATTCGTACAATACGACTTACCAAGGGAATTGATAACCGATGGAGGGGCACAATTCATAGGAAATAACATCACATCCACCTTAAGAAATCACCATATCATCCACAGAGTTACATCTCCTTACCACCTACAGGCCAATGGGAAAGTCGAAAGCACCAACAAAGTCCTGGAGGCAATCCTTACCAAGATGGTAGCAGCACATCGTCAGGACTAGACTACTAGACTACCAGAAGCCTTATGGGCTTATCATACAACCTGGGTAAATACCACTGAATATTCACCATATCAGCTAGTATTTGGGAGAGAACCTATCTTCACTATTGAATTAACTCCGAGAACAACCCATGAACTGGGATTGGACTTAACAGAAGCTCAAGCTAGGAGAATCCAACAAATAAATGAACTGAATGAAATTCGACTGCTAGCCCTGCAACACACAACGATCATCCAACACAAGCGAGCCAAGTGGCACAACAACCTAATAAAGAAGGACATTTCAAAAAGGAGATTGGGCACTCCTCTATGACTCCAAATTCCAAGACTTTCCAGGAAAACTACAAATAAGGTGACTCGGTCCATATGAGATTCAGGAAGTACATAACAATGGTACCCTCACCTTGACCACCATAGATGGGTCTGCTTCAACATTTTGAGTTAACGGACACAAAGCACGCCTCTATCGCAAACATCTCATGAAATAATCTTTTTGTCAACAGGTATGAAATGATCCCACCATCCAAGTTATGATGCAAGGGGGTGATAACCCCACAAAATCAAGTACATGAGAGGTTTCCCAGCATCACTTGTAAATAATGTATATAAATGTCCTTTCTTGTTGTACATTCTTCACATTTTCAATTTATTTTATTTGTAAGATTATGTTTTTATTGTGGTTCAATTCGTGAACAGTCACTGTTCGATCTTTGAACAACCATTGTTAAGTCGAATTGAACATCCTTTCATTCACATTTTTATTTTTGTTGTTCAATTCATCGACAACTGCTGCTCAATCTATGAATGATTGTTGTTCAATTAAATTGAACAGCCGTCTGATGTGTTTTAATTTTGTTGTTCAATTCCTGGACAACTGCTGTTTAATCTTTGAATGACAGCAGTTCAACCAGGATTGAACAACCATTTTCATGTTTTTAATTTTTTTGTTCAATTCGTGAACAACTGCTGTTCAATCCTTAAACGGCTACTATGCAGTAAAATTGAACAATTGTTCATCGACAGTTTTTTTGTTGTTCAATTCATGAGCAGTTGTTGTTCAATCTTTTAAAAGCTGTTGTTCAGTCAAATTGAACAACCATTTGCAGTATTTTTATTTTTGTTGTTCAATTCGTGGACAGCTACTGTTCAATCTCCGAACAACTACTGCTCAGTCGAATTGAACAACCATTTGCGTTGTTTTTATTTTTGCTGTTCAATTCGTGGACAATTGTTTTTCAGTCTTTGAATGGCTGCTGAATCAACCAAAATGGAACAACCATTTTCGCGTTTCTAATTTTTCTATTCAATTCGTAAATTGTAACGGTAAGTAGATACTTTTAGTAATAAAAGAAACAAAAACTTCTTATGAGGCTATAATTCAACTAACTACAAAATGGGGTTGTGTTTTCAATTGGTGTTTATAGATGCCCATGGTCAATAAGGATGTCTTCATATTATTTCGAATTTGTAAGAGGTTTTGGTTCCAAACATGTTTTCCTCCTTCAGAATTTAAAAAATTCAATTCTATCTATTTTTTTCTATGAAAATTCTCTTCCTCTCGAATTTTTATGTCCCTACATTATCTTGAGATAAAATTCAATTACTAAATTCAATCAAAGATATAAATATTCTACTATGTAATCAACACTATATTCTTGGTGGGGATTTCAATATAATGAAATGCCTCTACCAAAACAAGGGAGGTATTAGAAAATTAAAGGAAAAATAAACCCTATTTGAATACCTAATATATTTATCCCATGTACTTTAATTGGACACCATTAATGGCATTCACACTTGGAATAATCACATAACTGATCCCAAGGAAATAACCCCCAAATTAGACAGTTTCCTCATCCTTGATAATATAAAGGCTCAAGGTATATTCATTGAAGCACCTATACTTCTAAGTCACACATTTGACCATTGCCACATTATGGTAGAAAGATATAGAGAAAATCAACCAAAAACCCATCCTTTGCTCCTAGAATGATTATGGATCCAACACTCACCTTTTGATAGCAGCATCAAGGGATGGTGGGAAGAAAAGAAAGATGTAGAGTGCACAACCATGTATTGTATGCAACAAAAAATAACTTTAAAGATGGAATAAGGAAAAATGTATCATTAGAGGAATTTTGAGGTCTAAAATGGGCCTCCTAAGGAAATTATAAAATAATAGTGGAAATAATGAAATAAGATTTGATTACATCATCAAATTTTGGAGGGAAAGAAGAAAAAACTACTTTTTGAACTGATATTTTCAACTTATCTCCCAATTTTTTTTATTCAAATTTCGAGCGGAAATACTCATTGGATGCAAAATTTAATTCCTCATCCAAGAAGTACCCATGTTTCATACTTTCAATGGATTCTACTACACGAAAAATGATAAATACATGAAAAACGTGATTTAAATCACGTTTTTCATGTATTTCTCATATTTTGTGTAGGAGGGTCCATCAAAAGTATGCAACATGGGTAATATTTGGATGAGGAATTAAATTTTGCATCTAAAAAATACTCCTGCTCAAAATTTGAGTAAAAACTTTGGGAGATAAGTTGAAAATACGAGTTGAAAAAGTAGTTTTATTATTTTATTAATTTTTAATATTTTTCCCCTTTTATTAAAAAAATGGTGAATCATCCCCCATGGTTGACATCATTATATTGAATCCTATTGGTTCTTATAAATTTTATTTTGGTTTTACATTTTTCTTAGGAGGCCCATTTTAGACATCAAAATTCCCCTAATGTATATATTCTTTGAGAAAAAAATAAATCTAATACAAAATGGAAGGAATTCAACAAGAATAAATTCAACGAGGTAGGCCCATTGAGTTAATAAATGAAGATGCTAGACTTCTTGCTCACAGAACATCGACGTACTGTTTCTCGACCACGCCTATGTCGAAGGTGTTGGGCCCAAATTAAGGTATGTTCTCACCCTGTAATTACTTCACATTATATTACAATTTTGGGGGAATTCCTTTTCATATTAATAATAAAGAGAGAAAAGATTATGAAAACTAGAACAATTAGGCTAATGATGAAAAGTATGTTTTTATAACATAAAATTGACCTCTCTTATCTCTGCATGTAGGAAGGTAGAGTGGTTGGACCAATAGGAAACGAAACCTAACCAATGGATGCAAACATATGAGATCTCAGTAACTCCCAACAGTCGGTAGAAGGAAGATGGACTAATTCGAGCCCAAGAACTAAAATGATAGCCACACGCAATGGTTTTTCATTTGGGAAATACTTTCTCATTTTTTAAATCTCTTTTAAAAGGACAGAGGACGAACGAGAAAGGGAGTCGGAGAAAGGATAGGAAATTCATTATGAAATAAATGCATTAGAACCAAACTGTCTAATTGTATTTCTGTAACATTATTAGATGTGATATAGAGCCTTGAACAACAATATTTTCAATTTTTTACAGCGCTAGAGCTTCTAGTGGTCTTGGCCCAACCCCTAGAATTTCCTAGCAAGTTTTCATACTCTGTGTAGTTGCAGAACCAATGCTTAAGTATCTGATGCAGTTGTAAACTATATTTCCATTCAATAAAGTTACATTTTCTCTTTCTTTAGGATTTTTAGCAATCATGTTCTTGAATTAGGATAATCGCAATCGTATTTTCTAGCTTATGACAATGCTTCATCATCAGTAGATAGTTCCAGTACTTTCAATATCATTGCACTTGAGTTACAGATTGTAGAATAAGTTGATTTCAATGTTATCTGTATTTAAGGATTGCATTACACTTTTAGCATAGAGAAGTGTTCAATCGTTGATTAATGTCGATTAATTAATTCATAAAGAGAATTCCATTGCAAAATTACATAAATAATTGTTTTAAAATTCATTTAAATTGATTCAATTATACTACTATTCCATTAATGCTCAGTTAGTTATACTGTTGTTCCATTACTGCTCAGTTAGTTAGACGATTGTTCAATTCAATTCCATTGCTGTTCAATTTAGTTAGACTATTGTTCAATTCAATTCCATTAATGCTCAGTTTAGTTAGACTACTATTCAATTCAATTCCATTGTTGTTCAGGTTATTTATACTGTTGTTTAATTCAATACAATTGCTGCTTGATTCATCTAGATTACTGTTCAGTTCATTTAGACTATTGCTTGATTCAATTAGATAACTGCTCAATCTTGCTGCTCAATCTTAGGTTAAAAATCAACTGAAGCCACCCCTCATTAGGATAAGTGTACTTAGGAAGTTAGAAAATTCTTCCTCATAAGTAACAAGGAATAACTATTAGACAACCTCACTCGCATATATTGTGCCAACACTCTTGAAATAAGAAGACTTACCCCAGGTTGATAATTAAATGAGAAAGCACCAGAGTTGTCGATAATAAGCCACCTCTGTGAGCCCCAAAATTTTAGCACCGTTGCTGAGGAGAGTTTTAAGGTTCATCTCCTTTATTCATATTTCTCCATTGCTGTGAATAATTGGGTATTGAAAACGAGAGGTAAGAACCTAAGTACCGGCAAGAAACATGCTTTCCCTCTAGCCTGCTTACTAGCAAGTCGTTCAAAGAACCATAAGGTAGGTGCTCTTGTTTTATGTCTAGGAAGAAAAATATAGAAACACTCTGAAATCATTCGCAACCATCCTCACAACCCAAAGGACTAGTGATCATTGGAAGAATAAAAATATAGACGAAACAATTAAGAAAGCTGAATCTCAGGCAGCTATAGGACCTAGAACTATTTCCATTCAAAGTCCTAATACATTCCCTCAGGCAGCAGCCTTACCATCTATAGCCTACACCAATATTCACTGTGAGACAGAGGGGTCTGAGTGAAGCCTGCAGACTGCCAATCATATGGGAACTGACCCTTCAAAAGAGGGAGGCTCTTGCAACCTACAAGAAGGAGGAGGAGAAACTAGTGGGGAATTCACATAGAAATATCAAAAAATAAGTCCCCTAAAGGAGTGATCGAAACATAAGTACTTAGGATCCCAGATCAGGGAAGTGTTGTAAAACCCCCATCGCATTCAACTCCCAAGCCTATTAGAATTACTCCTCCAGATCAAGAAATTCCCGAAGATTTCTGGCACCTCTTTGATCAGATGGAAAATAATCAAAATAAGAATCAAAGGCAGAAATAAACATTAGAATACCCTATTGTTGATCATGTTGCTAATGCTCGTATGAAAGCCATTCCCTTGCACAAAATTCCCATATTTCATGGATTAACCACAAAAGATCTTGACGCATTCCTATTTGAATTTGATGTCTTATGTAGAGGATATGACAACACCACCGACCCCAGAAACTAAAACTATTTCCATCTACCTTAAACGGAACTGTGCTACGCTGGTTCATGGGATTAGGTGGGGGAACTATAAATAACTGGGACCAAATGAAGAAAATTTTTCTTACAAAATACCAAGACTATTTCCGAACCCGAGATATAAAATATGAAATATTCAATATGTCTACAAAAGACAATGAAACATTAGAATAATACGTAGAAATATTTCAATAAAATTTACAAAGTTCCCCTTATACCACACTATCCAAGGACATTTTAAAAGCCACGATGCTTAAAGGGATGAAGGAAGAATGGGCAATGTTACACCATTTTTTGGTCATCTAACCTATTATCATTAGATGGACCCAAGTACATCATGTAAGACCAATTTTACCCTAAGTAAAATTGCCTTCACTATGTTAAATAACTTAATAAACCACATTTATTAGGTTGTTTATGGTCTAAACAGGAAACCCCAAAAGGAAATATTAAACAAACCTATATTTGTTTGATTTTTCTCATGGAATAATTAATTAAACCATAATTTAATTATTATTCCCAGTCATGTTTAACCCAAAAACAAAGAAATTAATCAGATAAACCTTTATTTATCTTATTATTTTCTAGGAATAATTATTTAAATCTTATTTAGATAATATTCCTTGTTAAATATGACCAAATCACCTACAAATAATTAAATAAATCATTATTTATTTGATTATCTTCCAACCACTTCCTTAAAAAGATAAATAAATCATTTATTTATTTATTTTTGACTAATCAAGGGATTTGACCCAAGTCAAATACCTTTTCCCTCCAAAAAATATAATAAAATATTTCATAAAAGGTGGATCTAGATTTGGTTAATGTTATTTTAATCATGCACCAAGATCTAGAATGACCCAATATTTTGTTATAAATAGGAGGGTTTTTCCTACCATTCTTCACCTTTTGTTGCCTATTAGATCACTCTGGATCTATACACTTGGTCACATTTTTCCATCATTTGTTGTGTGAGCTCCCATTGAGTTCTATTCTTTGCATTGGGTTTTCTACACCAACAAGAGAGAGAAATCTTAGATCTGAAGTGCTGAGGACTTCCAAGAACCCATCCCACTGAGGAGAATTGCATACGCCTTCTTGTTTTCCTCCCAGGTGCCCAATTAATACAAAAATTCTTTCAAAAATTGTTCTTGTCTTGTCTATTGATATATGGAGCAAACCCTTGTTTTTATTGCTTAATGTCTTTCCATGCATAGATCTGGTTTTTGCAGCTCTTTTGTTGTCCAAGTAACCGCAAATCTGAAGATATTGGCAGCCACTTTTGTTGTTAGGGCTATTAGTTATGCATAGCTAAAGTGGTCCTTTTTCATACACTTAGACAAAGGATTCATACTAACAAATGGCGACTCCACACGGGTTTTAAATTACGACCGCTGTCGTTTTTCATATTCCTGCATATCCAGCTACTTCAGACCCTAGGGTTTCTTTTCAACTGTTTATTTTTCCTATTTTTATGTTGTTTTTCTCACATTAAACCCTAAAACATTAAAATTTTTAACTTCCGTGTGTTTCTGGCCCTATTGCGCAGGTAAGCGACATCAGCCGCAACTGAGACGACAACTTTTCCGAAAATCTGCCGCCGAGACAACCGGAACGGGAGGTCACACTTTTCAGCCCAAAAACTGCGACCTGGACCTCCAGGTCGCACTTTTCAGCCTCTTTTCTGCGACCTGCACTGAAAACAGGTCAGAACCTGCGACCTGCCAATTTTTCAGTGGTTTTTCTGCAATTTTTCTGGGTTTTGCTGAAGCTTCTGTCAGGGTTTTCCAGCCTCTGTCTCAGCCCACTTTGACCTAGTTCTAATCTGTTTTACTCATCTAAGTGGGAACCTAGCCCCCTAGGGCTTCAGTACCCTCCACTTTTTGTGGAGGAGTTTTAGCTGTTTCAGCCGTCTGTTTTTCAGAGTTTCAGCCTTCCCTTTTTCAGATCTGAAACCTCCTCCTCAGATCCCTTTAAATCAGCCTTTCTTCCTTTAAAATCACCTCTTGTCATTTTGTTTGGACCTCTCTTTAGGACCTCCTCCCTGTCCTTTCTGCTTTTTGCTGATTTCCTCCCTTTTTCCAACCACCTTGCCTCTATCTCTTGGCTGTGATCTGCACCTCTTTTCAGTAGCTTTATCCTTTAGATCCCTGTCTCTCCTGACCTTAGATCTATTGGCCTCTTTTCAGTGTGTTTTGACTAGATTTTTTCCCCCTTTTTAGACTAGTTTTGAGGGACCCGCCTTCTTGGGTTAGATAGATGCAATAGTAGCTGTTAATTTTCTGTTATTTCAGCATTATATACTGTTCTCTGTAGATTTATTTTCAGTTACGCAACACACTTTTTTCTTGCTCTCAAAACGAAAAGGGTTTTAAAAATTAAAATTAACGCACACCACACACTGACCCTAAGTGAAGAAGTGCCTGGTTAACACCGCCTGGCAAAGACTCTAAAATCAATTGTCACTGCACATTTTCTGCCCTTGACCTCACTTGATTCTGTCCCTTTTTTCCCTTGTCGATTTCCTTCTTCCCGTCATCATTGCGCCCCCAAGGCGCCTTTCCCGGAGACTTCTTGGCCTTCACCCTCAGTTTCCGGTCGATCGACCTGCTCCGTCCCGCCGTCGTCGAGCCAGTCCTCCTCCGAGTCCGCACTCCGACTCCTCTTCTGATTCATTGGGTTCTCCTTCTCCTCCTGGTTCTCCCCCTATCACCTTCACTATGTCTGGTCCAGGGCCTAACGTTAGCGGTGCTCCAAGCCCTAATGCCAGAACCACTACTAGCGGAACTGCCATAGGAACTACCTCAGCCATACCCTTGTTGCCGTACATTGCAGGCCTCAGCCTCCCCGATTTCAATCAGTTGATCAATGACCCTATCCGCCATGATGTTGGTTGGCCTACTATGCCAACCAAGCTCCCCTCCGACATCCCTAAGTTTGAAGGCCTTGCTGGAAAAGATCAAACCAATCATGTCCGATATTTCCACATGTGGTGTTCCTCCAATTCCATTACCGATGACTCCATCCGTCTTCGTTTGTTCCAATGCACGCTTACCGGCGAAGCTTCTAAATGGTATGTCGACCAAGCCACCTCTTCCCATACCACCTTTGCGACCATTTCCCAAGCCTTTTTATCTTACTTCCAGCTCCCTCTCTGATACGATACCCATACAGAGCTCTTGACTTCCTCTAAACAAACATCTTCGACCCGCCTTTCCACCCATGTTCAGGAATGGCGACGTAGACACAGCTTATGTCGAGCTCCCCCCTTCGAAGATCGGATCTATATGGACTGGTTCCTTCACTCTCTCCTAGCTCCCATCGGCAAAGATGTCGCCTCCCATTTCCCTCAAACTGAAGAAGCCGCCCTCCAAATAGCCTTGAAATATGACCTGATCTACGCCCAGTCTGGTTATGTTTATACCGTCCTTCCTGACCTCCCCAGGCCCGGTGGCGCTAACACCCCAGGGGAATCTCATTCCACCGATGGTATCATTGGAGCCCTTTCCCATCCGTATGCTTAGCCTCCCATGGGCTACGGTCTCCCTCACGGAGGGGCCAGCACCTCTAGCACTCTTCCCCCTCCCGGTAGCATGTACCCAGGATACGGCATGCCTCCTCCTTTTGCCCAACCTCCTGCTTACCTCAATGGTGCCCAACCTAACCATTACCCTTATCCGCAGCCTGGTGTGCTATCTCCTCCAGCATATGCGCTTCCACCTCCCTTGCCTCCTCAACCCCAGCAGCCGCACCTACGACCCCCTTTTGGGCAAGTATTTGCACAGCAGGGTGCGACTAATCCCCCTTCTTCTCAAAGAAGGCAGAGAGGCAATCCAAATCAATCTGCCCCTGGTACTCGTGGACCCAATCCTCAAGGTTTTGACCCTAACACTGCTAACCAGCAATAGGGCACTCAGCCCAAGCCGGATAGGCCTCTTCGTACCAACAAGCCTTGTTCATGTTGCGGTGTTTACGGTCATTACACTCACGATTGTCCCCTTTTACCACAGATGCGGCAGATGTGGGAGTCTCAAGCCACATTGCGCGGACAAAATGCCTCCCCTCACGCTCCCCCTAATGTGGCCACCACTCAACCAGCTGTGTTTACTAATCCTTTCCCTCAGCAAGGATTCGTGGCTACCCAACCACCTAACGGGTGGGTCTCCACTCCACCCTCCATTTCTGGTTCCTCCAATTACAAGATCCTCATGATGACCTATGATCCATCCCCAACCGTCGACCTTCACCTTCAAACTTGGTCTCGCCAGTACCCCAAGCCTCCTGCTCAGTCTGCCCCCGAGCCTCCTTCTTCAGGTTCTACAGAGCCTCTTTCGAAATCCAGTGGCCCCTTACATATCCCTCAACCCAAAGTTGAGGTTCATACCAAGATTCCTAAGGGACCCTTACGTCGAAACGCTGCTTCCGGTCGAGCTGCTCATTCGTATAGGATAGTAGATGATTTTGCGCAATCTCCTGCTGCCATTTCCACACTGGAACTCCTCCAGTTGTGCCCTTCCCAAAAGAAGGCTCTACTATCTGCCATGGGCGCTGTAGATCCTACTGATGACCAAATGATTGTTTTCAATGCCACTCAATCGGACCATCCTCCTCTTTCTCCTTCCATCGCCTTCCAAATCCCAGTCAAAATCCGGAACGCCAACATTTCCCGGTGTATAATTGATGAGGGGGCATCCACCTGCGTGATGTCCGCTTCGGTTTGGAAGCAACTCGGATCCCCTGAGTTGGCCCCTTCCACGATCACCCTTCAAGCGTGGGACGGCCATGCCTCCCAGCCCATTGGCCTGTTTCGTAATTTTCCTATCACCCTCGTCGGTAAGACTGTTTACGTTGACGTCGAAGTCATAGACGCCCCGCTAGACTACAACATTCTATTGGGGCGAAGCTACACCTATGCTATATCTACTGTCCCATCCGCGGTTTTCCGCAAGATGTCTTTCCCCCATAACGGAAAGATAGTCACCATTGACCAGTTAACATATCATGAGCCAAAATCTCAGACCTCACCTGAGACGACCATCTCTTCTGTAGCCAACAAGCAAACCATCGATTCCTTGACCAGTGTCTCCCCCGGTGTTTACAAAGATTCCTCCCTGCTTGGAACTTTTCCTAATCTCCCCACTCCTCCTCTCACTGATCCCATCTTATCGAATGTTTGCATGATGCAATCATCTCAGGCTGCCCTTAAGCGGCCTGCTTCGGCTAGTCAGCAACCTCCCCCTCGCCCTCCGCAACCCGCTCCTAGCCATTCATCTCAGCCAGCCAGACCTCCTCCTTCTGGCCCTCCCCCTACAGCTGGTATCCCTGAACCCCTTTATCCTCTTGGATCGGTTCCCCCAGGCCTTAACCATCTCAGAGCCATCCCTCCTGGTCATTACCCTGCTGGGCAGATACCTTTCCTGGCTCCCCCTCCCGGAGTATATTCTATCCCCATCATGGCCACCCTCTCTCTCCTTAACTTGACCTTTGGCATACCGGTCTGGTACCTTGATCCTCCCACCGCTACCCCTCCTGGTCACCCCAAACCCTACATGGCTTTGACACTGGTTCAACTGGTCCCCCTCGCTTCCTCCGTTGCCACTGTGCCCCCAGCACCTCCACAGGACCCTTCTCCTGTCGTGCCGGCTCCCGGGAAGAAAGGCAAAGCTCGCAAGGGGGCACCCAAAGACAAGACCACCATGACTGACCCGGCCCCTCCTCCGCCCACAAAGCCTTGTACCTTGTGTGATGTCGCCGGTCATGCCACCCATGCTTGTCCCGAGTTGCCCCGTATTCAGCCCATGGTTAAAGTCGCGTTCCCCGAATCTACGGTCCCGTAAGCCTCCATTCCTTCTTCGTCTGTAACCAAGAACCCCAAGACTCTCCGCACCAACAAACCCTGTGCTTTATGCGGTGTTCATGGCCATTACTCCCACCATTTTCCTCACCTGACGCATTACCACGCCTCTTTAGAGGTAGTCCGAGAGTATGAGGTTGAAAAAAATCAATCCACCTCTCCCATACTCGCGCAGTATGCTTTGGGCCAGCCTGAGGATCCCCCCGCTCCCATCGACATTGCCCCCCCTGATGTTCAGATGGAAGAGTCCACTACGACCATTCTTTACCTATCCTCCTCTGCGAGACACTTGGAGCCCAGTCCCCCTGCATCCTCCCCTGTTGTTTCGCCTAACCCCCTCCTTTCTACCCATAAATGAGATCACTCCACCCGTATCTCTGTTGAACTCCGCAGCTCGAGTCCTCGCCATACTTCCGATAACCCTCATATACCACCCTCTAGTTCGTATATGAGTCATAGTCATCCTGCTCCTTGCACTCCTTCCCGCAGTTGCCGCTCGATGTCTTCTATACACTCACGCTGCTGTCATTGTCTCTCCTCCCTTCATTTGTTGTCTTGTAACACCATTCCGTAGGACCCCCCATCCACACCCTTTATCGGTTACGCCGATGGTGCAAGTCGTTACTCCCGGAATGTAGCCTCGGCAGGTTGGGCCATCTTCACCCCCTTGCATGCCCTTGTTCTCTCCAACGGGGTCTGAATTGGTTCTGCCACCAACAATCAGGCTGAATATGATGCAATGCGTGGTCTCTTAGCCGATGCCCTCTTCTATCGCATCCTCCATCTGCACGTTCGTTTGGATTCCCTACTTCTTTCCATACAACTAAATGGTGTTTATCGTGTGCATAACCCTGTGCTGTTTAGACGCTATTTACGAGTGAAACTCTTGATACGTGCATTTGAAACCATAACTTTCAACCATGTACCTCGAGAATAGAATCACTATGTAGATAGTATTGCAAACCATGTTCTAGATTGGCATTTATCACACGCATTTCATACAAGACAATAACATTCATAATCATTAAAAATGATGCATATCCATAATATGTGTCGCAAAACATGTGTTTAGAGTCCGTCTACTCTGATACATATGACATGCCCATAGCATGTTACAAAAAACTCAAAACTGGGGGCACCACCTGCCCCTACATACACACTAGGGGGCACCACATGCGCCACACCTACTCACCATCTGGCGGATCCCGAGCCAATGGCTCTACCCCTGCAGCCCGTAGATCACATATGCCTTGACAGGCCATCGCCATGCGCCACATGACACCTCGCCATTTCGAGGGAAGACCAATGCATGCCTCCACGTACTGGTCATCTAAGTCTTGCCACCCGCGCTCTGAAACTCCGGTCAACAACGTCTCGCATCTACGGTGGATGTCCTCCAAAAGGGCGGCCGCATCCCCATTGCGCGCTGCTCTCGTCCCACTCGGCCCTGCAGCTCCAGAGGCTGCCGGGCGTCCCATATATCCGGCCGGTTTTACCGGAGCTATATCTGCATACCAAAAGTACATGAATCAGTACCATATCTGCTATTCAATAACTTTAACATGCCCATACAAGAATAGTTACTTATAACTTACCATCGGGCCCCCATACTCGACTAGGCGGAAGTGGTAGGTCCGGATCCCCACAATAACTCATCCCACTATAGGGATAGTCGTCTATGTATAACGGCATCTGATCCCAATGGGCAAAAAACTCAGGTCGAAACACTCGCCCGAACGCCCCTCCTCCTCCTCTGCACAGTAGCTGCCCCCACCGGTGCATCCTGGGCTCTCTCGGGCCCCCATCTGAAAGCTATATACGAGGCCGCAAGGTCAGGATCTTCTCAAAGAAGAAGGCGCACAATAAAGTCCCATACGAGCAATCGTGGTTCACTTGCCACTTGCAGAGAGACAACTGTCGTTTCAGCGACACCAGCATCATTTGGTCCCACCCATAGTAGGTCCCACTCAACACACTCTCCACAATCATCATCTGCCCCCAGTGATGTGATGGAGCGCCTGGTTGCCCAGGATACGCAGCACAGCTGCGGCCACTGCACGGGTTTCTAGTCTCTCTAGATCCCCGATCGGTATCCGAGTCCCCTTGACTTGGAGACCCGGTCGACAATGTTGCTCCACAAACTCCATGATATGCCGCCCCCATGGTAATACTGGCTGCGTGTTTCCCACCATCCCCAGTGGCGGGCGACCCGTCAGGAAATACACATCATGGACTGTCAGTTTGATCCTGTGCCCCTGCACTACAAAGACCTCATGCTCTGGATCCTAGTAACTGATAATCCGGGCCAACAAAGGCTCTCCTGCTCTCATCAAAGGGTTCTCCAAAAACTTTAGAACCCCAAACCTGGCCAACACACGACGGACACCCTAATCTGCCTGGATCTCTGCCCGTAATGTACCCAGGTCTCTCTCTCTCCAGTTAACCCGTAAATCTACCATACCTGCACAAAATCATCATATTTGTCAGCATACAGATCGGGAATACCATAACCAAACACAAAAACCCAACTCTCAGCCATTAAACAGCACCAAAAACCCCTCATCTCCTAGGTCGCAGTTTTCTGCCCAATTCTGGGATAGGTCGTAGTTTTTGCCCTGAAACCTGCTTCCCAGGTCGCACTTTTTGGCCCAAAAAGTGTGACCCGGCCGTAGAGATGAAGGAGGGTCTGTTTCTGAGATTTTGGGCCCTA
Source organism: Pinus albicaulis (assembly GCA_034641835.2). NCBI lineage: Eukaryota > Viridiplantae > Streptophyta > Pinopsida > Pinales > Pinaceae > Pinus > Pinus albicaulis. The sequence continues at coordinate 1,184,601,151 of CM076581.1, read as the reverse complement.
AACTGAACTTTCAATCCATCAAAATGAAAGAGTAAGGTTAGGCCTCTTACCTACAATTGACGGATCTCGATTCCAACGGTCGGTTTGTCCGCTACGCTCGCCGCAAGATTTAGGGCCTTCTCTCCTCTCTACATTCACCATAGCAACAATAGCAAATGAGTGAATTTGGAGGGAAAATTGCCTTATTAAAAGAGAACCCCTATTTCTTCTTTCGACTGCTGCAACCATACCGTAGCCCCGTTTGACAAACCGTCTGCACCGTTGGAAAGCTCTCACCGAGCCCTCAAATGGGTATCTGTTAGTTTTTTGTGATTTGATACTTCACAACGACACATTTTGTCCAAGAAGGGTCACTTCACCTCTCCTTAAAATCAAATTTCCTCACTTACGACACTTGTATTCGGGGCACCATTTTGCCTCCTTCCTTGTCTTTGTTCGTGTCGATTTTCATCATGAGTTACCATCTTGTACTCATGTTTTCATGGTCCCCCATTGGGCCTTTACTGTGTGGCAGCACCGTCGAGTCGCCCTTTTTTAGAGCATCCAAGTTGAGTCATCATCGCATTCATGGAGTCTATCCCGAGTCCCTTTGTACCCCGCTATAGCCCTCCATCCTTCATTGCTTGGTCTCTCTCTTGTGTCACACTTTCTGACCTTCAGCCCCACTGTCCCCTATCCCTTATGATATTGTGTCAGTCGCTGCCATGTCATTCATGCCCTTTATGCTCTAACAAGGGAAGTCGTCCATTCGCTACTCAGTCCTTTCCATTTCACTATCATCATTAGTGTCAGTCTGTCCGTCACTCTACTATTTTCTCTCATGCCTTAGTTGAGGATATCTCATTGCCTCACCTATGGCGGACCTCCTTCTGTCGACATCAGCTAATTCATTCCAGAAGCCAGGTCTAGAGGGCGGTGTACCTTGGTTCCAGCTTCCACTCTTGTTCGGTGCCTCGGATCAGGCAAAGGGATCTCTCATTTCCCTTTGACTTGATTGTTTCTCCAGCTCCTTTCAGCATGACCGAGATCCGTATACTTGATGGTTCAGTGATACAGCAGTAGCTCTTGATGATTCCCAGGTGTGTGTGAGATGTCTCAACCCTCATGAGGGGGTGGCCTTGCAGGTAGCCCCCCACATGCCCGGATGACCTCTTCCTTGCAGCCTTCGATGCAGCTCCACATATTTGATGATGTTGGCCGTAGCCACTTGCAGCGCCTCTTCGACTTGCATGTATCAGTCAGATTTTGTGAGCCCTTCCCCATTTACAGGGGGCATTTGGGTTGTATTTGTATCTCATGTACTCAAATATTATTGTACAAGTCCTGGCTGTTATCCCAGGCACATCATGTATGTGGGATTCCTCATTGTATTTTTATCTGGCTCATGATTATGCCAGCTGTACTTTATGGTTCGGTCCCTTGTTTACTGGACACACTATTCTTTTGTACTTTGTCTCGGCGGGCATAGGTATGCCTCCCCCGTCGCCTTCAGCACAGGTACCCTCTCATAAAAAGAGACTTGTTGCACCTGTGAGTCTCGTCTCCTCAGGGTCTAGTTCTTGAGCACACTATCTACCTTGCATTTCTCTCTCTGACTTCCCTTTTGTTGTCTGGTGATTGAGTTCTTACAACGTACTTCAGTCATACGATTTTCTCCTGACACTCGCAGGCTGGGAGGAAATCTGTTACACCATTTTTTGGTCATCTAACCTATTATCATTAGATGGACCCAAGTACACCATGTAAGACCAATTTTACCCTAAGTAAAATTTCCTTCACTATGTTAAATAACTTAATAAACCACATTTATTAGGTTGTTTATGGTCTAAATAGGAAACCCCAAAAGGAAATATTAAACAAACCTATATTTGTTTGATTTTCCTCATGGAATAATTAATTAAACCATACTTAATTATTATTCCTAGTCATGTTTAACCCAAAACAAAGAAATTAATTAGATAAACCTTTATTTATCTTATTATTTTCTAGGAATAATTATTTAAATCTTATTTAGATAATATTCCTTGTTAAATATGACCAAATCACCCACAAATAATTAAATAAATCATTATTTATTTTATTATCTTCTAACCGCTTCCTTAAAAAGATAAATAAATCATTTATTTATTTATTTTTGACAAATAAAGGGATTTGACCCAAGTCAAATAATTTTTCCCTCCAACAAATATAATAAAATATTGCATAAAAGGTGGATCTAGATTTGGTTAACGTTATTTTAATCATGCACCAAGATCTAGAATGACCCAATATTTTGTTATAAATAGGAGGGTTTTTCCTACCATTCTTCACCTTTTGTTGCCTATTAGATCACTCTCGATCTATACACTTGGTCACATTTTTCCATCATTTGCTGTGTGAGCTCCCATTGAGCTCTATTCTTTGCATTGGGTTTTCTACACCAACAAGAGAGAGAAATCTTAGATCTGAAGTGCTGAGGACTTCCAAGAACCCATCGCACTGAGGAGAATTGGATACGCCTTCTTGTTTTCCTCCCAGGTGCCCAATTAATACAAAAATTATTTCAAAAATTGTTCTTGTCTTGTCTATTGATATATGGAGCAAACCCTTGTTTTTACTGCTTAATGTCTTTCCATGCATAGATCTGGTTTTTGCATCTCTTTTCTTGTTCAACTAACCGCATATCTGAAGATATTGGCAGCCACTTTTGTTGTTAGGGCTATTAGTTATGCGTAGCTAAAGTGGTCCTTTTTCGTACACTTCGACAAAGGATTCGTACTAACAGGCGGAGATGCTTAACATAATGGCAAAGGGATATATTTACCAGGAAGAATACGACGATATTATTTCCTTATGTATTAGATGCTCTCGGGGTAGTTCATGCAATAAGCCTATTGGGCGTGATTCTATGAAGAAAGACCTTAAGTAGACCAATGGAAATTTAACTAGAGCAGAATTTGAAAATATATTAGAAAATTTCAAAACTCACATCCTGGGTACCTTGAGAAAACAACTTGACGTTTTACAAGCCAAATAGAAACAAGCTATAGTAGAAAAAAACCCTGGCCATATTTTTCCCAAGATGTCGGAAGAAGAACAACCAGAGGGAATGCCCTTTAGACATGGTTCAAACTTGTGCTATCTGCACTAAGGATCATACCACAGACTAGTGTCCTTCACTTCTCGGGCTGAAAGCTGTATACAAGGAAGAAAAGGAAGAGATAAAGCTAGTCTATTTAATGAATCAGCATTGGCAATCCAAAGCATGACCTGGCATACCATAAGACCTGCCTCAATAGTTTTCTTCGCTGCAGTTTAGCTAGAAAAACCCTACAACAACTTGGCAGAATCAAAAATCCTTCACAACATGGCCAAACCAGGCATTTCCTATGCCACCCTGGCCTACACAACCTCCATCAGGGAATAATTGGTAGAACTTTCCTTTCTCTCCTCCTTATTGGAAAAATGTCTAGTATCAAAGCCAGTGGCCAAACCCCCATACTCAAAACACCAATTGGAATTGACAGCGGCCCATGGGAATGGCCAATATTCCAATAGGAGTAGGGTCCCAAAATCAACCTACATTTCCAGCTCCCTACCCAGTTCATCATAACCAGCAGCCTACCATATGCCCTTAATTTCCAGCCCAACCGAATCCTAATCCCAATAACAGACTAGTTCAACTAATTTAGATCATAGAAAATCCAAAACCCAATGCTGAACAGAAATAGTGCAACGAACTGAGGTTAAGATCAGGACGTACCATCTTACCTGTAGAAGCCACAAGTCCACCTCGATCTCGAATTGAAACCTCAGCAGAACCCAACTTAATGAATATAACATAAACATGTAAAGATAAGGAAACAGTTGATCAACAAATACCTGAAGAACTCAGGGTGACTGAAAGATTAAATCTACCCAGGCCTATAATCACTCTAGATTTTTACATCCTGGGGGAATTAAGAAACCTTTGTGTCAAAATTCTTCTTCTGTAGGCCATCCAAGACATTCCAATCTATGCAAAGAAAATCAAATAATTATGTGGAAAAAAAAATTCAAGAAAACAAAGGCTTCACCCACTGTTCATGTGGTAGGAATGCTATATGACTTGTTTTTAGGTAGGGAATCACCTGTGAAATATGAAGACCCGGGAAACCCCATTATAACTATGCAAATACCAGGCCACTTATTTCCAAACATGTTGGTTGACCTGGGGGCAACCATTAACATCCTAACTACTGGAGCTCGGGAAAAACTGGGCATACCAGCTTTAGAACCTATGGCCACACTTTTGGAACTGGCTGACAGATCTGTTATCAGACTGCAAGGAATAGTGCAAGACATCATGGTCTCTGTGGACTCATGGGAATATCCATCTGATTTTTTAGTCATTAATCCAATAAACAGGATGGAAGGGAACCAATTGATTCTTGGGCAACCTTGGCTAGCCACAAAAGATGCTTACATAGGATGTCGAGCAGGTAGCATTACTATCACTAGAGGAGTTTCTATTAAAAATATCATTATTTATCTGCCTGCCAAACCAAACCAAACTTACCCATGGTAAAAATTCACAAACATCCGGATACATGTTAGGAGAAAAACATATGTCCACCTCTGACACTAGTAGAAGCTCTCGAATTCAAGGATCAAACTGAAGATGATGTAATCAATAATTTTATGAATCAATCACCCACGACTAAAAATTTAAGATGCCAGATTTTAAAAAAAATCCTCGAATAGGAATATCAAGAGGATCCTGTGATAGACTTTGAGACTCAACATATCTCCACAATCACTATTCGTAACATCATACCTATTGAGATTGAGCCAGGAAAGGTTCTGAATATTAATGGCAATTTGAATGATAACTAAAGACAAAAACTCATAAAAGTCCTCCAGAAGCACCAAGGGGCATTTGCGTGGGACTACCAAGACATGAAGGGTTTAGACGAACAACTATGCACACACCACATCTATAGTGATAGGGAAGCACGCCCTGTTAGACAACCTCAATGAAGATTAAACCCACACTTAAAAGATATTGTAAAAGAGGAGCTGAAAAATCTGTTAGATGTGAATTTCATTTATCCTATTTTAGAGAGCAAATGGGTCTCCCCTCTGGTAGTCCTCCATAAAAATAATGGGAAGTGGAGAATATGTGTAGATTACAGAAAATTAAACAAAGCAACGGCCTCCTCCCCTTCACTGACCAAGTCCTTAATAAATTGGCTCGGAAACGATTCTTCTCCTTTCTTGACAGATTTAGTAGCTACAATCAAATCCAAATAGCTCCTGAAGACCAAGATAAGACAACCTTTACCTGTCCATGGGGCACTTTCGCTTATAGAGTTTTATTGTTTGGATTATGTGATGCCCCAAAAAAATTTCAGAGAGCCATAATTAGCATTTTTTCCGACTTAATAAATGAAGGGCTTGAAATCTATATGGATGATTTTACACCCTATGGAGAAGACTTTGATCAAGCTCTAGAAATGATAGAAAAAGTGTTAGAACGATGTATTGCTACTAGATTATGTCTAAGAAATGAAAAATTCCACATGATGATGATTGAGGGGTTAATCCTAGGTCACTACATTTCTGCAGCCGGAGTACAGGTAGATCTGGCTAAGATAGAGGTAATCCTTCTGTTGGCCACACCTTTTACACAGACAGAGGTATGCAGTTTTCTAGGATATGCAGGATATTATCACAGATTTATAAAAAAATTCTCACAAATAGATACACCTGTGTATGCATTGACTGGAAATGTTGAATTCCAGTGGACTGACAAATGTGACACCACTTTTATAGACTTGAAGAGACTAGTCTGAACAACACCAATCCTACAAGGTCCTAACTGGAAACTACCCTTTCACATCTCTTCCAATGGATATGATATGGAAATAGGAGCAGTCCTTGGCCAAGAAGAATACCAAAAACCTTATGCTATTTATTATATCAGGAAAGACCTTACTCCTGCTGAATTAAATTATACCATGACCGAAGAAGAGTTCCTGGATATTATTTACGCTATCAATAAATTCAGGCACTATATAACTGGATATCAAGTGTTTCTATATACTGACCACTCTGCTATTAGATATTTAGCTAACAAACCAATCACAAATGGGAGAATTACTCATTGGTTACTATTTTGCAGGAATTTGATATAACGATCAAAGACCGTCCAGGGAAAGAAAATGTGATCGCAGACTTCCTCTCCAGGATCCCCAAGATAGACGACATGCTAATAGTTGATGATCGATTCCCTAATGAACATCAGTTTTCTGTAGCAGGAAAAACACCATGGTATGCAGGTGTGGAAAATTATCTAGAAATAGGGAAGCTACCCAGTCACTTAACATCAAGAGAACGGAAACTGATTGTATAGCATAGTGCAAGATTATCTTGGATTGGGGGATGCCTCTTCCATACAGGGGCTGAAATGCACATATGCAGATATATAAGGGAAGACAAAATCCATGACATCTTACGAGTCTGTCACGATGAACCCTGTGGTGGCCATTTCGTAGAACGCAGGATAGGGCATAAAGTGTTGCAATTAGGCTATTATTGGCCTACGATTTTCAAATACCCAAAGAGATATGTCTAGGCCTGCGATAGTTGCCAAAGAATGGGTCGCCTAGGCCAAGCTGATGAAATGCCGCTACAACCACAATTGGTGGTGGAACCATTCAAACAATGGGAGTTGGACTTCGTTGGGCCATTCAACCCACCATAAAACCAAGAAGCCCACATATTAGATGCCATAAATTATGTAACCAAATTGGTAGAAGTAGTGGCTTTGTCAAGAGCCACGAAAGAATCAGTAATTAAGTTCTCTTTGAACTATTTGTACGATACAAATTACCAAGGGAAGTGATAAACGATGGAGGGGCACAATTCACAGGCAATAATATAAAATCCACCTTAAGAAATAACCATATCATCCACATAATTATGTCTCCTTACCAACCGCAAGCCAATGGGCAAGTCGAAAGCAGCAACAAAGTCCTGAAGGCAATCCTTACCAAGATGGTAGCATCACATCGCCGCCACTGGGCTACTATACTAGCATAAGCCTTATGGGATTATCGTACAACTTGGCGAAATACCATTGGATATTCACCATATCAGCTAGTATTTTGGAGAGAACCTATCTTCCCTATTGAATTCAAAATTAAAACTCTGAGAACAACCCAGGAAGTGGGATTGGACTGAACAGAAGCTCAAGCTAGGAGACTCCAATAAATAAACGAACTGGACAAAATTCGACTACTAGCCCTGCAACGCACAACAATCATCCAACAACAGTGAGCCAAGTGGCATGAGAACCTAATAAAGAAGAAGATATTTCAAAAAGGAGATTGGGCACTCCTCTATGACTCCAGATTCCAAGACTTTCTAAGAAAACTACAAACAAGGTGGCTCGGTCCATATGAGATCCAGGAAGTACATAGAAATGGTACCCTCACCTTGACCACCATAGATGGGTCTGGTTCAACATTTCGAGTTAATGGACACAGAGTATGCCTCTATCACAAAACCTCTCATGCAAGAATATATCTATCAACGGGTACGAAATGATCCCACCATCCAAGTTGTGGTGCAAGGGGGTGATAACCCCACAAACTCAAGTACATGAGAGGCTTGCCAGCATCACTTGTAAATAATGTATATAAATGTCTAGTCTTGTTGTACATTCTTCACATTTGCAATTTATTTTCCTTGTAAGATTGTATTTTTATTGCTGTTCAATTCATGAATAGTCGTTGTTCGATCTTTGAACGGCCGTTGTTCAGTCGAATTAAACATCCTTTCATTCGTGTTTTTATTTTTGTTGTTCAATTCATCGACAACTGCTATTCAATATATGAACGACTATTGTTCAATTAAATTGAACATCCTTGTGTTGTGTATTTAATTTTTCTATTCAATTCCTGGACAACTACTGATCAATTTTTGAATGGCAGTTATTCAACCAAGATTGAACAACCATTTTCACATTTTTAATTATGTTGTTCAATTCATTATCAACTATTGTTAAATCCTTAAACGAATTTTTTTCAGTCAAATTGAATAGTTGTTCATTGGAATTATTTTTTGCTGTTCAATTCATGAGCAGCTTCTATTCAATATTTGAATGACTGATGTTCAGTCGAATTGAACAACCATTTGCGGTGCTTTTATTTTTTCTGTTCAATTCATGGATAACTGTTGTTCAATCTCTGAATGGCTGCTACTCAGTCGAATTGAACAACCATTTGTAGTGTTTTTATTTTTTCTATTAAATTCGTGGACAACTGTTGGTCAATCTTTGAACGACTACTGAATCAACCAAAATTGACCAGCCGTTTTCACATTTTTTAATTTTTTTGTTCAATTCGTGAAAAACTGATGTTCAATCCTTGAACGACTGTTGTTCAATCGAATTGAACAACTATTCGCTGGCGTTCCTTTTCTATTCAATTCATGAATCACTGCTATTCAATATTTTAATGGCTGTTGTTCAGTCGAATGGAATAGTCGTTCCATGTGTTTTATATTTTTGCTATTCAATTCGTTAACAGATGTTGTTCAATATTTGAACAGCTGTGGTTCAATCAAATTGAACAGTCATTTTTGTGTTTCAATTTTTGCTATTCAATTCGGGGACAATTTCTGTTTGATCTTTGAAAAACTGTTGTTCATTCGAATTGAACAACGATTTTTTGAGCGTTTTAATTGTGCCGATCATTATGCGAATAGCTGCTACTCAATTTATGAACAGCTATTGTTCGACCAAGTTAAATAGCCATTCTTTTTTTGTTTTCCTCAAATTGAATAGCCTTAAGTAGGGAATGGAAGTTGAAAGAGAGAGGAAAATGGTAAAATTACAAATATGATGGCCCTTTGGCACTATAATTCTTAAATAGGAAGCTGACATTATAAACACATGAAATGAAAGGCTAAGTCAACCTCAATTCAAATATGATATCATACAATACATGACCTTATGATGATATATCTTTCTGCACTATTCGAGTAATATGTCCCTCTAGCATGAATGAATTGAACAAGGGGTATTAATGGTATTGCCATTTTTTTTCCACTTCTTTCACCATCCCTCACTCTTAAGGAGTTAATGAGCCTCCCTCTATGTATAAAAATAAATTATTGTGTGTTCATGAAAATCTTTAAGAGGATAGGGGGTCTCATTACGAGCCAGCCTACCATGATCATAGGGATTTTACAAGTGACATGCCCACAATGCATACCACACCAGGGTAATGACATTATTATCTACTAGAAGGACATGAAGTCTCATCATGAGCCGGCCTGATCACTCTGTTATAATTCTAGTGAATGGAATTGTGACTATCTGGCTGCCACACTATGACCTCCTCATAGATCAAGATGTTACAATAAAAAAGAAATTACTACACTTACATGAATATTTTAAGAGAGGATAGGGGGTCTCATCACGAGCCAGTCTACAAAGTTCAAAAGGGTTTAGCAAGTGGCATGCCCACAATAGCCACCACACCAGGGTAATGAACTTCTTAACTACTTGAAGGACAAGAGGTCTCATCATGAGCCGGCCTGATCACTTTGCTACAACTCTAGTGAGTGGAACCATGGTTATCTGGCCACCATACCAGCATGGTGATCTATCCATAAAATTGGTAGAATAACTATTTTTACATAAGGATCCTGGTTCATTTTTTTGGGTTAAAATAGAAACCCTGTTGAGGCTATGAATTCCTACTGGCACTAGTGGCTCTGATTATGGTATGAAAGTATGCTCCTTCAAATAGCTAATTTCTTTTATATACACCTTTCCTTCCATTCTTTTTCCATAAGCTATTACTCAAATTAGTGATAATTATGAATTTCCATAAGAATAAATAACAGAGATATGCTTACATTTTTTAACATTGGGATGACGACACCAATCATTACTTGACTCAGTCTTTCTTCCATCATAACTTTTCAGTTGTATCAGGAAATCATATTGCAATAATGGTTATGTTATTTCCTCTCACTTTCTGGTCACTTCCGCACAAGATGAAATTATGAAAACTTCTAAACCTGACCTTTATACTGCGTATGTTAGTAATTACTCAACCACCTGCTCCTTCACACGCAGATTATCATTACCAAATTCTGACCTTCCCCTGTCTGCATTCATGAGCGACCAAATCTCTCCTGTACTTGAGGGCGTGGGCGGCCTTTCTTCAAGGGAGGGTGTGTAATTGGTCTTTATTTCGCAAGCATGTGAAACCCCTACACAAATCTCGTTATACGCATTGATAAGACCAGAGGAACACTACAATTAGGGCATGAAGATTATCTTCACAGAGCCACAATATATTTTTCTCTTACATACAACATCCATTTGAAACAACAAAGCCAAGAAGAAATACAATCAGAGGAGAAGAGCATATCAGCTATCGGAGGAAATACCCTTCGAAGCGAGCCTGCAGACATTCCAATTTCAGAGGCAGTGAGTGCCATCCTCTAGCAAGCTGGATGGCTGACATATGTACACCGACTACAGGGATTCGATACGAGAATTGAAATCGAGTTTCTGCAAAATCTATAGCAAAGGAAAACTGGAGTCAAACATCGAATTATACAAGTTACAGAGGGAATTATTGTGAAAGTTTCCGGAATACCAGCACAAGGAGAAAGATGGGTAGAGAAGCATCTCCTCCTGAGAGAAGTAGTAGCAACATACCAGGACCTAGAGGAACCGTTGGAACGAAAAAACAGAGGGATTAACACTGCCTCTCTACACCAGCCATGTCAGGAGGTCGCGGAATTCATCTAAAATTTTATTACATGTGAAGGACATCAGGACGTGGTAAAACCTCGATGGCTCAAACTTTTAGCTATACTTAAGCAAAAAATTTCAATTAATCTTCCTCCCTTCTTTAATTCCATATTGCATGATACTGTTGTTCGATTGAGGAAAGCCAAAAATCCCCAAGTAGTGGTCAGTCACCAGGGGTTAATAAAACTAATCATCATTCATGACCTAGATAGGTAGCAGATAGCCTGGGATAATTTCGTTAACCCTGAGGCACAAGAACCAGAAAAAACCCTTTCGAAACCGAAATTGAGCCCCCCAGAGTAAATACACCAAGAAGAAAAAAGACCTGAACATCAACTTCAGAACCGAGTAGGAAAAAACAGTCCAAGACACTCCAAGGAACCTTGAACTGCATGGAGGAAGAAGGACCATCCCGTGCACCCTTGCAGGATTTCGAGGAAGAAATGACTTGAGTCCTAGGAAAAATCGAGAAACCCATCGGGAGCAGAAGAGCAAGAGGAAATCTTTGATAAATCCGCTACCCCCCAGTAGTTCTGGTCACACTAACGTCCTACCTGACCAAGAGGAACCTCAAGATGATGAGGCTCTGTCGCCTATTGATAATTATGAGGTGTATAGTGTTGGGAAGACAGAGGAGAGAATGGAATCAAAAGATCATTAAGGTGACACTGTCCTTATGGAGAAAAGCACACACACGAAGACATCCCCTTTGAAACTAGGAGGTAGCACCGCTCCTCAAAGTCAGGACCCTCACATTGAAGTAAATTCTGAATATCTAATCAGAAGCACCATTTTAGACACCATCCCTGAAAAGGGGAATTCTGCTCCCCTACCAGCTGCTGAAATCAAGAAAGGTGAAGATTCAAATGAAAATAGAAGTAAGAAACTAAGAAGGACTTGCGAGAGATTAAAGAAATTGGTAAAATATCTAAGAAAAAAACTGATGAAAGAAAGAAGGGCCCGGAAGCCAAAGAAAGAAACCTCCATTGTAGGAACTCAAATAGAACTAGTAAATATTGTCGAAGGCAAAATGCAAATTGACTTAGCTAACACCGTGGAAACTGGAATGCAAACCAACTTGAGAAATACTACAGAAGATGAGGTACAGACCAACTTAGAAGACACTATTGAGGCTGAAATGTAGACAGAACTGGAAAAGACCATCGAAACCTCTACTCAAACTGAGGAGAAGGTTGCAGAAGAAAAGGGAACCCAAATAGAGGAAGTCCCTGCCTATGACCATCTACTAGAGAAAGCTACGAACCAGAAATTACACAATGAACTAATGCAATTACAGCATGAGATAACACAATGTAGGAAGGATGTGGTGACATTACAAGAATATCAAGCACTGCTAAAAAAGTTCACTAACCTCTCCTCCATAGGAGATGAAACATTTTCCCAGCTCAAAGGAAAACAGGCAAAGGTTAAAATGGTATAAGAACAAGTGAAGCAAGCTAATAAACAAATCTCTACAATTTTCTCTCTATATAATTATGCGCTATCATGCAGAGCTCCAGCGACCAACTATGCCTTGATCCTAATAGAACGATATTTACTCTTGAAATTTAAAGCTGTCAAGACAGGAAAATCCACTACTTTCAGGACCATAGAATAATTTTTCCATTTTTGTAATGATCAATATTAGCAGGTCCAATGCCTCCTATGTGAAATTTACATGCATAACTTCTTCTTAGAAGAAGACAAAGACGACAAACCTAGTCCCTTTATAGGGGATGTTCAGTGACACTCCTTCCTTTCATTTGGTAAAAAAAAAATCAGGTGGGCCAAAGCCTACGTCATCTTCCCAAAAAGAGAGCATAGCCTAGATTTACGGTTCAGGGGGGAGCCTACAAAACCCCTGCAACTGATCATCCAGCACAAAAACTTCATGAGAAGGCAAGGTGTGAGGACTAGGCTATGGCCCATCCATAAGGATATCATAGAAAATGAAAGAGAATACTTTGGGGAAATTCGTGAAGCGGCCTTAGTAGCAGCTAAGCAAATATGGATGAACTCCATGAAAAACGTGAAGAATAGGGAGCCATTCAGTTATAGGAATTTCAAGGCTGTTGCCTCCAGATTCCTCATATATAGTAGCCTGGTCTACAGCATGGGGCTTTTCTAGTTAGGATGTATATAAAAAATCCCTCTCTTATGATATCCTCCCGATGATTATAATCAAAATTACGAATTACCAGAAGGATTCACAGGTGTTTCCTTTGCAATCATGAAACAAAAACAAGGGTTTAGAGCATACAATGAAAAGGTCTACGCTGCCTACTCCTTAATGTAGTTACATCTCAATCATCTATTTGCATGAGGACATGAAATTAGGTAATCAGGGGAGTATGTTGGGCCCAAATTAAGGTATGTTCTCACCCTGTAATTACTTCAAATTATGTTACAATTTTGGGGGAATTCCTTTTCATATTAACAATAAAGAGAGAAAAGATTATGAAAACTAGAAAAATTAGGCTAATGATGAAAAGGATGTTTTATAATAGGAATTTGACTTCTCTTATATCCGCATGCAGGAAGGCAGAGTGGCTGGATCAATAGGAAACAGAAGCTAACCAACGGACGCAAACATATCAGATCTCGGTAACTCCCAGTGGCCAGAAGAAGGCAAACGACTAATTCAAGCCCAAGAAATCAAACGACAGCCATGCGCAGTGGGCTGTTGTTTGGGAAATACTTTCTCATTTTTTAAATCACATTTAAAAGGTCGGAGGATGAACAAGAAAAGGAGTCATAGAAAGGATAGGAAATTAATTCTGAAGTCGACGCATCAGAACCAACCTGTCTAATTGTATTTCTGTAACATCACTAGATGTAATATAGAGCCTTGAACCATGATCTTTTGAAGTTTTTACTGCGCTCAAGCTTCTGGTGGTCTGGGCCCAACCCCTGGAAGTTACTCACAAGTTTTCATACTATGTGTAGTTACAGAACCAATGCTTAAGTATCTGATGCAGTTGTAAAGTATATTTCCATTCAATAAAGTTACAATTTTTCTTTCTTCAAGATTGTTAGCAATCGTGTTCTTGAATTAGGATAATTGCAATCATATTTTCCGACTTATGACAATGCTTCATCATTAGTTGATAGTTCCAGTACTATCAATACCATTGCACTTGATTTATAGATCGTAGAATAAGATGATTTCGATGTTATCTGTCTTTAAGGATTCCATTACTCTTTTAGCACAACAAAGAGTTCAATTGTCGATTAATGTCTATTAATTAATTCATAAAGATAATTCCATTGCAAAATTACATAAATAATTGTTGTACAATTCATTTAAATTGATTCAATTATACTGTTGTTCCATTATTGCTTAGCCAGTTATACTATTGTTCCATCACTGCTCAGTTAGTTAGACTACTGTTCAATTCAATTCCATTGTTGTTCAGTTTAGTTAGTCTGTTGTTCAATTCAATTCCATTGTTGTTCAGTTTAATTAGACTGATGTTCAATTCAATTCCATTGTTGTTTAGTTTATTTAGACTGTTGTTTAATTCAATTCAATTACTGCTTGATTCATCTAGATTGTTGTTCAGTTCATTTAAACTATTGTTCGATTCAGTTAGATAGCTTCTCAATCTTGCTACTCAATATTAGGTTAAAAATAAATCCAAGCCACCCCTCGTTAGGATAAGTGAACTTAGGAAGTTAGAAAATTCTTCCTCATAAGTAACAAGGAGTAACTATTAGAAAACCTCACTCGCATATATTGTGCCAACACTCTTGAAATAAGAATACTTATCCTGGATTGATAATTAAATGAGAAAGCACTAGAGTTGCCGATAAAAAGCCACTTCTGTAGCCCCAATATAAGGGCCCTCCTCAATCACATACCTAAGATCGTAGCTCCTATGACATGCCGCATTAAGGTGAACATGTCATGCAATATGCGTCTCCACATATGTACTAGCTTAAAAAAACCTATATCTCTGTCATAGTGGAAATCCTGACTCCCACCTCTACAAACAGTGCACATATTTGGTCACCCAACTCCATCCTCAATCTATTTTCAGGCCTACGCCTAGCAAAAGGCGGTACTGGCACACCATGAGGACCAGGTCTATCTACATTGGCCTGATCCTTGACGTCTATCATATCATGATCATCATCAGGATCTACACCTAGATAATTTGGTGGCGTTGGCATCTTATCGCCATAAAATGACCCAATGTCTGCAAAATATATATATAAGTACACAAAAATAATTAGACAATTTCATTAAACATTTTAATAAAAACAAGTTAAAGAACATGTTAGAATAAATTTAAATAAAATAGTAATATTACCTCTACAGTGGCTCATCATCTGTGAAGAGGATTTTGGCACACCCTCACCAATCCAACCCAGCATACATACAGGGGACCAGAAAAAAAGGATGCTCATCAACACTGGCAAGCAACTCCAATGCGTCATGTGATATGCTCACGGAAAACTTTGACTCGCCCCCCTTGGGCGTCATATGTTCCCACATATGCATTTGTACATGCAACATAGGCCTATGAGGCTGCTGCAAAAAAAGTAGGCCTTGTCTTTGGAAACCTCTCAAAAAATAAACAAAATATATTTGAAGCAAAAGGGAAGTTCACCCTCCCTTGTCCCTGAGCACAAAATCTATCTAAAGCTATACAAAACTGGCACAAAAAAATGGCAGACCACCTCACAAGTTGTGGCTCTTGTAATAAAGAATCAACATAAAATATAAGTAGGAAACTAATGAGCTGCTCATCGCTGGTATGGTGTGCAATGGTAAAAATCATTAGTGAGAGGCACCTCACCTCCTCTCCACCAAATGAAGCAATATGTAACTGACCTCCGGAGACCTGAAAATCTGAAGGAGACAGTATATCTGCACTAATGTATCTCTGGGAGCACACCAAATAAATCCTTGTTGCATAGCCAACTGGGACTTCTGGGAATGAGGTAAAATCTGCTCCTCTCCTCAATAGGCTAGTAATGAAATAGATTTCCTCTTCAGTGAGCGTGTACCACTAGTTAGGACCAACCCAGAAAGCTTGTAGGTGGGCATTCCACCTGTAGATAAGATGTCTCAAAAAAACACCATGGCCCTTTAGGGATGTAGCCTCCTCATAGAAATTGAGCAGGTCTATCTACTTTAGGTGCCCCTGGGTAGCTGCAGTAATAGGGCAATGGTACATATCTCTCTCCCTCTCTTGTACCTCCCACAGGCGAACCATGTTATACTGGTTCGCCTATTGTTGTTTTTGTTCCCTCTCTTCTCTCATTTCACGTTGCTGAATGATTGACATATTAAATACAATTTTTTTATTAAATGAGAAATGTATTTAGGAATATAAATATATAATTTTTTTGAAAAAACAAAAAAGGAAAATAGTCTGTGTGCCACAAAAAATAGGCATTCACCAGCAACAGTGCATATTTTTTTGTCATGCACCGGAGGCGGTGCACAAGAAATTTTTCAATGCACTAGAGGCAGTGCACCTGAAAATGTTTAGTGCAACGCCCTCTTAACATTATTACAAGGTCAACGGTGCGGTGGTATAACAGACCACACCATTGACTATGTAATAATGTTGGGAGGGCAGTGCGCTGACTAAACTATAAACCCTAGGGCGTATAGTTTAGGCAGAACATCACCCTCTTGACATCACTACATAGCCAATGGTGTGGTCGTTTACCTGACCTCACTGTTGACCATGTCGAATTATCGAAATGCAGTGTGCTAACAAAATTAACCCAGGGGCAGATATAATTCTTCATAAAATAATATGTTTTTATGATTAAAAAATTAGTTCTCTCTGTTTAGATCATGCTCATATATATATATATATATATATATATATATATATATATATATATATATATATATATATATATATATTAAATTACACATTTTATATTAAGTTATTGATCCATATTTATGAAAGAACAAAACAGAATACAAATATAACCATAAATACAAAGATGCAATGGAAATATAACTTCATTTCATTAATATCAAGCTACTCAAATATGCTTACAGATAGAATGAAAATAAATTAGCTAGGGCGCTGGTAGCTTATCTCTGAGAAGAGATGTGGTGGTTACAGGCCTCTAAACTGTGTTAAAACGAGGCTCCAAGGACTATTTATTATTTATAAACAATGGAAAACCATAAACATCCAAAAACCTAACCCTATGAGATGAAACGTGAGACTATGGACCCCATTGGGATAAATTGGTAAATCAATTTCGTAGGGTCATAACTTTGGCATACTATCTCTGATTGATGCACATGATACATCATTAGAAAGATCTATTCGAGGACTAAGAACCCCTAAAAATAAATATTGAGGTTGTGAATCATATTTTTCGGACCTTTCATACCCAAAAAACATCATTTAGGGCCTCAAAATGGCTCTGGAAGTTCAGGACCCACAAAACTGCTAAAAATAGTAAATTGTGCTACACTATGGAAAATGAAAAACTGAAAGAAAAAATGGCGAGGCCCCAAGTGGAATAGGCAGGTGGCCACCAACATCCACCCAGATCATTCCTCCCCCCTTAGGAAGCAATGGTCCCCATTGCGTTAGTTCCTACATGAGATGATGAATGTCATATGTGTCTAGTAATGGTGGAAAGTATGACCGAAGGCTATCCACATTGAACAGTGTTTGTCGGCCAAGGAATGGGGGAATGTTGAGCTTAAGTGAATTATTGCCCACAACCTTGATAATGATGTAAGTCCCATATCATAGTGGTCCGAGCGTCCGATGAGATTTGGTTAGGTGTTCTTTCTACAAATGCAACCAAACTTGGTCGCCCACCTGGAATTTGTGTGGGACCCGACGTTGATCATGTCGCTGCCTGTACTTGGAATTGGATTTCTCTAATATATCATGGACCTGATGGATGCATTCAATAAAAAAGGTTGCTTTATTAGCCTTTGATAGTACATGTGTGGATTCTTTCTATGTGGTTACATGAGGTATGGCAACATTAGGCAATGGCATGCCTAGGGTTAGATCAATGTAGTGCTTGACCTGACAGTGTAGAGGAACCTCTGTGGGTGAGGAGAAACTGTCCTTGTATTCCTCCACGAATTTTTCAATCTGTTTTTATCATGTATGGGAACCCTAATTGTATGCTTTGGCCATAATCTTATTCTTTTCCTATGGGTGAATTGTAATGAAAATGAATTTCTTGGTTTGGGAAATAATCTTACGACATTTCGTTGCAGTAATCAAAGAGATGGCGGGAGATGGTACTACCTCCAGTATCCTGTATAGCTTATTTCTCAAAGTAATAATAACAACATGAGGCCTAGACTCATACAAAACATGTCACTTCCATAAGTATGGTTTGCCTAATAATACATCAGACACGTCAAGAGGAGCAACATCAGAAAATACCTCATCCATGAATGGCTTGATGTTGTACGAAAAGCAGCACTGCTGGTGGACACGGAGATATCTTCCTTGGTGAGGCCACCTAATGGTATACGGCTACAAGTGTGTTGTGGTCAGTAGGTCGAGCTGCTTCATGAACTCTGCTGAAATGATTTTCTTTTGGCTTCCGCTATCGACAAGGAATTGTAGTGGAGAACCCTTCACCCACATTTGGGAATGGAAGAGGTGCTCCCCCTCCTCTAGATCTTTGGGTTACTCCTTATGGATCTTGGTGGTGGTAATGGTGGCGCTTCCCATTTTCCAGTTTTGACTCAGAATCAACACATCCATCTGATTCATATGCCTTCAGTTCAACCACTCGTGACTATTTGGTCCAACACTCACTTGTGTTGTGAGTGGGGCTGTTATTATATTCACACCACTTCCTTGTGTCCTTATTTGGCTTTGTGGTGTAGTTTTGAGTCACCCTGCTTTGGCTTTTCCCCTTGTTCTCTAGCTCAAGGGCACATTTTCATAGATTCAGATTCATGGATCCAAAGTCTCACTTCTTCTGCTTAAATTTCTACTCAATCTTAGCAGCATATCGATATGCCGCACCAAGCGAGGTAATGTTGATGAACTCCATTTCCTCTTGAATTTATTAGTGCAAAAAAATATGGTACTTGAGCACCAAATGTATCTCTAAATATTTAATACCAAACTTTGTGCGTAGGGTACAAAACAAATTCCTCAGGTCATGCACATCTTGATCCCTTTGCTACCGCAGCATGGTCCATTGGATGTACTTGTCGTCATAGCTCCCCATGGGGTAATATTGTTCCTTGATGTCATCTCAGAATGAATTCCAAGTGGGTGCGGCCTAGAAAAGAGAGGGTTCCGACCGATCATTTTGCTCACAATAGGTTTCCCACCAATATTTTACATGTGGGGTAGCTTTGAGGAGTGAAAAAGTAATATTTTCTCAGTCACAGAAATCATTGACTAAAAAATACCCTTCTAGAAAATTCAACCATCTATCTACAATGTCTACATCTATCTAGCCTTCAAATATAGGAATGTAAAATTTTAGCTATACGTTGAAGGGTGTGGCACCTCTAGAGTGGATGCTGGATGTAGATGCGTTGTAAGTGAGTAGTCGTTGAAGGATCTTAGCAAAGTTATACATCATCGCGTTGCTTTGTTTCTCAAGGGTGTCGTTGAGAAATATTTTGGTAGGATCTCCTACTTCCTCATATTTATTTTATTTTTCCATGGGAGGTCGTCGGGGTTTGTGAGGCATATGTTGCAAGGGCTCAACCAGATCGAGCTCTAACTCCTTATACCCTGACTTCGTTGGGGACATGCAATGAAAAATAGAGAAAGAGAAAACCACTCTAATAGCACTGATTCGGGTTTATGCAGGAATGCAACAGAATGCAAATATAAACATAAATACAAATATGCGGAAAAAATATAACTTCATTTCATTAATACCAAATGAATGAAGTATGCTTACAGATAGAATGAAAAAAAAACTAGCTACGGCATTGGTAGCTTATCTCTGAGAAGCGATGTGGTGGCTACAAGCCTTTTAAATATGTTACAATGAGGCTCCAAGACCTATTTGTTATTAAGAAACAATGGAAAACCCTAAACATGCAAAAACCTAACCCTAGGAGATGAAACAATAGAGTATGGGCATTGTCGGGGTCTATTGGTACATCAATTTCTCGGGGTCATAATTTTCGCATACTATCTCTGTTTGAAACACATGATACATCATTAGAAATATCTATCCAAGGACTAAAACTACTAATAATCAATATTGGATTTGCGACTCTAATGCGTCAGACCTTTCATGCCCAAAAAATGTCATTTAGGGCCTCAAAACGGCTCCAGAAGTTCAGGTCCCCAAAAAAAGCTTAAAATAGTAAACTATGTTACAATTAAGGAAACTAAAAAACTAAAAGAAACAATGGTGGGGCCTCAAGTGGAATAGGTAGGTGGCCACCAATATCCACTTGGATCACTTATGCTACATGAACACACACATACATCTTAATTTTTGTGAAAATTTACAAGGAATTATATTGCATTTAATGGAAAATTGAGAGATTATACAACAATATTTTTTTTTTCAAAAAATATCATTAAGACAACAATATAATTCTCCACATATTTTTTTCTACTCTGAATCAAAATTCACGAAGCTTATATGAAGTTTGAGGGTTGAAATTCGATAAAAGAGGAAAAACTTGAAATTTCATCTCCACATTTGGCCCAAAAGTGTAAATCATGATTTCATTGTCACATTGTATTGGAGAGTACATATAATACATAAGGGACCATGACCTCATAGTAAAATTATTAGTCCCATGGCCCTTAGAAAAATCCTTCTCCCATTAGATCTAGAAAAAATTGAAACCAAAGGGAAAAATCAAGTTGGAATTAGGGGCTAACCATTTGTTTACCATAATCTTCACTAACATCGAGTATTCAATGAAAAATTTCAAGAACAACCCTTATTTTTTCAAATATGGAGGTTTTATTTAAGGTTTCCAATAGAGATTTTTTCCCCTGAAAAAGAAGCCTTCACTAAGGCTCTAGTTTGGATTTAGATGTATTATCTACCTAGAGAATTCTAGGATGAAGAGATACTAATTGGAATTCATAACACATTTTTGCATTTTTTCAAATCATTTTAGACCACACAATAGACCAAGTATATTTCCTATTCTTGTATTTGTATTTATATGAATATCTCATAACCCTTAGTTTATTCTCTAGATATTCCCATGATGTCCTATAGAACAAAATTATGGATTATGAACATATATAATTTCAATGCCATTACTACCATGAATATGGGAATATCTATTACATAATTCCTCTTATCAGTCCCATGGTTTATTTAGACCAAACTTAGCACTCTATGTAGGATAAATTTTGCAAGCTAGTGAGCCATCATTGAGGACCTCTACCTCCTCCTCTATCTCCACAATCTAGAAAATATCCTCACAGCAATATATATGATCTCCTCTCTAATATTTATCCTTCTCACATTGCTAATAACTCTTCCTTTCATGAACTTAACTCAATTGACTCAGTCAATCCCAAGAGATCGAATAATTTTATGCCTCTTTCACCCCACATTCTAATTGAATTTTTTAAATTAGTGTTGCATTAGTTACAATTTACAAATCCAAATAATTCCCACCTTAGCAATGAAGTTGAAGACATGGAGCTTGATTCCCCTTAACCTCCCAAGAATTTTAAAAGCCTCTAAAGTAAAACACCCTAGTTCAATTCCGAAGAACCAAGTCAAAATTTGAAGTAAATTTATCCTCAAATCCCAACGATACGCTTACAAAGGTTCCAAAGGAAACATTAGTGCTAGTCCATTGGGGTTTCACATCCAACCCCTAAAGGAAAAAACGATGGCCCATGAAGATGAAAATAATTTTTTTTGACTAAGTAACTATTAAATCCTTGAAGAACTTGGGATATCCTGGTCAAATTAGGGAGAATTAAAAAGATCTCAGAGGTTTATCCCTCCACCATTACTCTCCTCCATGAATGTTGTCTCTTGCAATATTATAGTCCTAAATTCTAACGGTAAGTAGAGGCTTTTAATAATCAAAGAAACAAAAAATTCTTATGAGGCTATAGTTCAACTAACAACAAAATGGGGTTGTGTTTTAAATTGGTGTGTATAGATGTTGTTGGCTCGAGGGGTCCTGACCCAGGTTCGGTGTGAAAGGTTTGCCAACAAACCCCTATACTACTAGCCCTTTCAGTAGTGACCTGCTTTTTTAGGTCAAAGTCTCACCCGAAGTAGTATGGCTAGGTGTTGGAACCAGGTTTCCACACCCTGAGAAGGGATAGGTAAGGCAAGTAGAGCTACACTAAGTCTTGTATTCCCAGATTACTTTTCTCTGCGCTGGGTTAATTAGGTCTCGATTCGCATCCACATGAGCTAGATATATAATTATATGCCTTTATGATAGTAACACAGCATTACATAAATAGAACAAAACATAACAGAACCAATCCAGACACCGAAAACACACTTACATAGATCTTCGCAGCTTAAACACATAAAATACACAGTGCAGCAATTACAAATGATTCACACAAAAGTACTCACAGATTCAGTTCTCTATAAATCCTCCTTTACTCATTCATTCATCAATCCTTCCCTACAATTCCCTTCCCAACCTGCGCACACAACAACAGGGTCTGCACACAAGTTGACTTGGATCTCCACGCACACAGCCAGTAGGATTCCTTTCCACAAAACCCAAATAGATAGCTTATACCACAGTTCGCATCAATAGCTCATCATTTCCTATCCTCTACAATACAAAATGTCCCTCTATTTATAGCAATCTAGCCTAAACTTTCCTATGGTCCGCAAACCATGGTTTTTAGACCCCTATTTTACCCTTTTACCCATTACATTACTTTCGGGGCTTTGACCTGCCTCAAAACCCCTACCCTAGACTAAATCTAATAAAAAATATTCAAAATGGACCAATTTCGCAGCTTGTAAGAGACCCTGTTCAACAGTCCCCCAACATGATCTTGTGACTCGTCGTGAGTCACTGTAGCTTCCATATAGTCATTGAATCTGCTATGGCTTGAGTCGACTACCATTAAAAAAGCTAGGTAAGATGTCCCCGCGCAGGGTAGCTACCTAGACTGCTCCATCATTCGTGATTTCCTTAACTGTGTAGGGACCAAGCCAGTGTTGTCAGAATTTTCCTGGATGTTTCGCAAATTGGCTGTCATATAAAAGGACAAGGTCACCTGCGACGAATGTATTTTGGCGAATATGTCGGTCATGCCATGCTTTGTCACGAGCCTTCTAATCCTGTTGATGAAAATTAGCAATAAACCAATCTTCCTCCAAAGCCACATGCTGCGGAAGGCGCTCCTCTATGATATCGAGGTCCCCCATATTCGTAAATGCTGCAATGCATAGGCTAGGAACAACGTATTCTATGGGCATAATGGCCTCTTTTCCATAGACAATCTAGAAGGGGGTTCTGCTTGTTAGCTTCTTGCAGGTCATTCTGTAAGCCCACAGAACAAAGGGAATGCGAACATCCTAGTCACTACGATCAGCATTACAAACCTTAGTTAATGCCTATTCCAAAATTTTGTTAAAAGCTTCAACTGCTCCATTTTCCTAGTGATGATATGGTGTACTCTTCGCACGGTGTATCCAGAATTATTCATTCAAGGCTTGAATCATTTGCTTAACAAAGTTTGTACCTCTGTCACTCATCAGGATCTTAGGGCAGCCAAACCTGGTCAGAATCTACTCAAAGATGAAGTGCGCAGCAGTATCTGCAATACAATCCTTCACTGCTTGTGCCTCAGCCCATCGAGTGACATAGTCGATGGTGGTGATAATGTAGCGTGCACCTGTTTTCTTTCTTGACAGATTGATGGGTCCTATAAAATCAATGGCCATTTTTCAAAAGCCTGTAAAGCTACTTGAGGCCATAATGGGATCTCGTCTCGGTGCGAGGGCCATCCCGTTCGATGGCAGGTGTCACATGATCGACAATAGGTGTACGAATCCTGATGTAGGGTAGGCCACCATAACCCAGCCCTCAAAATATTTTGTGTCGTGGCTCCTCCTACATAGTGGACTCCAGTGACACCTTCGTGTGTTTCTGCTAATACGGCAGGTCGTTCATGTTCCAAAACATATATGTGTGGTATTTCATCTGCGCCTAGCTCATATAATTAGCCGGTGATGATAGTAAAGTCCGCTGCTTGAGTAACCAACTCCTTCTTTTGTTGTACCAAATATTCTGCGGGAGCCACTCTGGTAGTGAGGAACTCAATTATGTCAGCAAAGTGTGCATCAACCGACCTTTATGGTAAACAACTATGCATTTGGTAAACCCTCTTCCAATCTAGTAGGTTCTTCCCCTGTTTCAATGCGAGACAGATGATCCGAGCCTGCATTCAACCTTATAGGCTTGACGATGACCTCAAAATCATATTCTTAATATAACAATAGCCAACGACAAATATTCCCCCCCCAACACAGGCTTATTTACCAGGTATTTAAAAGCCAAATGATCAGTGAAAAATTTAGAGTGTCCACCCAGTAGATAGTGCCGATATTTCTGTAATGCATAGACCATAGCCAAACCTTCATGCTCAGTGGTAGAGTAGTTCCATTCTACGCCCGAGAGTTTCCGACTCGCAAAGGCAACCGGGTGATCAATATCTCCTTCTCTAGGCTGCGTGAGGACAATGCCCAACACAATTCCTGATGCAACTACGTGTACATGAAATTTCTTCGACCAATCAGGAAATATGAGTATAGGTGTAGAAATTATCTTTTCTTTGAGCAGTTCGAAGCTCTTCAGGCATTCATCTTCCTAAAAGAAGGAAACATATTTTTTTAGTAGCTTTTCCATAGTTACCGTGATCAGGGCGTATCCTTGAATGAATTTCCTGTAATAGCCCGTGTGTCCAAGAATAGAACACAACTGTTTTTCCGTTGTTGGGGCTGCCAGGTTTATAATTACGGCTACCTTCGTAGGATCAACCATCAACCCTTGCCGGTAGACTATGTGCTTGAGAAATATTCCAAATCGTACATAGAAGATGCACTTCTTAATATTCAAGGAAATCTGGTGCCTTTGACATGCATCCAACATGCTCCTTTACCAGGCCGAAGACCGTCTACTCATC
Organism: Pinus albicaulis; assembly: GCA_034641835.2. Taxonomy (NCBI): domain Eukaryota; kingdom Viridiplantae; phylum Streptophyta; class Pinopsida; order Pinales; family Pinaceae; genus Pinus; species Pinus albicaulis. The sequence goes on along the minus strand of CM076581.1, from coordinate 1,184,576,260 downwards.
GAAATAAACCTCTAGGAACTTATGAATAAACTCCTTCAATACCGCAACTACGACCCTGGAAAAAATGGCAAGTGTGTTCTTGAGACCAAAGGGCATGACCGTATACTAAAAGGACCCCCATTCAGTCGTGAAGGTAGTCTTACTGCGATCTTCAGGCGAAATTTGGATCTGGTGGTATCCGGAGAACCTGTCAGTGAAGGAATAGGCCTCCTGTCCACCCACACTATCAAGGATTTCATAGGAGAAGGGTGTGGGAAAGGGGTTATGAACACAGACATCATTTAGCTTGCGTAGATCTACACAGATGCATATTTCCCCCTTGGTATTCTTTTCCTGGATGACCATTAGACTTACCCAATTCGACTGTTCAACTGATTCAATGATACCTATGGCAAGCATTTTTTCCAGCTCTTCTTTTAACTTTTACTTATATGTAGGATTCAGTTGGTAGGGCCACTAATTGACGAGGCATGCCTTAGGTTTCAGAGTGATGTGCATAATGCCGAGGTCCCTGGTGATTCCCTTGAGCTCAAAAAACTTTGTCGGGAATAAATCCTGATACTCTGTGAGTAATTCTGCAATTTTTCCTACAGTCCCTTCATCGCAATAGTCCCCAAACTTAGCCAACTTAGGGTGTTCTTTCATCCCAATATTAACATCGCACAGATTAAGAGGCTACGTTACATCAATATTCTGTAGCGATGGCCCAATGATAGTGTGTTCCCCTTCAGATTCTAGGACAAAAATGTTTCGACAATTATCTTCTTCTTCATCAATCACCAAGCTCCAGAAGTTTGCTATGTCTTGCATCTGCGCTTCCCATGTTAGGACCGCTGGCGCAGCGTGGTGGTGAGAGTTCTTAAATACAAATGCATCAATGTCTTGTAGAGCTTCGTCGAGCGTCTCTGTCCCCCCAATCAATCTGAACATTCTGACAAAGTCCTTTTTGAGCACTTATCAGTGGTGGGTGTGTTGGTGTAACTCTGCATCTAAGTACCAAGTGGCCGGGATAGGACCCAAGGCATGAATAAATAGATGGACCTATTCTTCTATAGTTTGGTCATACCATTTGGTCATTCAGGCGCGCAGATGTGCATGGGGATCCCCGGGTCTGAGGAAAATTTTGGTGCGTATGTCAGCTGGAGGGGCGAACTGTAGAAGCATCATATCCTGACACGTTTCCCAGTCTGAGAATTCTTTCTTGTGGGTGTCCCACCAATGCGAAGGCGTCCCACGCATCACTAGATTAAGGACCTAGAGCCATTGTTCTCTTGGCACCCTAGCTTCTAGTGTCTTTAGGAATTCCTGGACACTACCAGCCTCATTGAAGTGGGGTAGATCTCTTACCTTAGAGGAAATGCAGTACAGGGTTCTTGCAACCCGAGGGAAGCGCACCGCCAAAACCTCATGTAAAAAGTTTCGCCAACTCTCCAGTTTCTCATTAGCGTTAGAAAATTATTCACTGTCTCTCCAGAATATCCCATCTGCTATGGGGTTAATCCTATCTTCATCCTGCGTAGTCAATCTGTAAATGTGATCTAGTTCCTCCCTCTCGTAGGTTGGCTCTGTATACCATGCGCCTTCTGCTAGATCTAGTGGTACTATTACGTGTGTATCGTTGTTCTCAAACACCATGCTGTGCTTTTTGAAATTAATGACACCTCCCATGTCTATAGCCTAGTCCAGTCCGAGGAGTGCAGGGTATGGATCCGTATCTTCCACGATTTCTATGACCTCGAAGTCAGCTAGGAATTTTACTCCCACGATATTTACCATAAATTTTGGCAACAATCCTAGTGGAATGATATTCTATTGATTCACCATGTGCAGCTGGATGGTGGACCATTCCAACTTAGGTTCTCCCATTCGTTGTCACGTTTGATTTGGTAATATGTTCGCATCCGACCCTAGATCGATAATAACTTGATACATCTCGTAATTTCCAATCTGCGCAGTCAACCGCATTTCTCTCCAGGTGCGTTTCTTATAGATGTACATCCGATGTACATCCCTACTCTCAGAAATTGTGTTGGGTCGGGTTGCACAGCTATGCAGTAATACTTGAAGATTTTCTACAGCCGGCTGGTTACGTAGCAGTTTCAGACATGCATTTAGAAAGGGCTCAACCTCTTCTTCTCTCTTGAGGTGTGCTGGCAGCTGCGTAGGGCCTGCGAATGGCTCTTGTTCTTTGAGGTTCTCTTATTTCCAAGAGGCAAGTTCCTCCTTTGCTCCCTGGGTGACCATTCCGCTACGTGTCATGAATTTTACACCCAGATCTGCATTTCGTAGCTCAATTTTCACCCTTTTCACATTTTGCGTAGGGTTGGTTTGTTTTTCTTGCATTTTGGCTATCAGGATCAGGTAGTCTTCAATCTCATGGTCCAGTTACCGAAAATATTTGTAGGATTTCTTGGTGGGATTTGGGCAGTCCCTTGCGAAGTGCCCTACCTCTCCACAGTTATAACAGATCAGCTGCCCCCGACCCTGTCCTATGCTTCCTCCCTGACCTCCCCTGGGCCTTGCTGGGGAGCCACCGAAGCTTGCAGGGGACCTTGGTGATGCGGGGTTTGACTGTACCTTATAGAGGTTCCCTCAATTTTCAATCAAACCATACGTGCAACAATTATGTTCATCGTGCCCTACTGATCAACATAACCTACACCACTACTGCTTTAGCTCGCCCATACTTAGTCGAGGGCATTGGTCCATATCATGCAGTCGGGCAACCCGGCAATCATCACACCATAGCGTCGTTCCGGTGGGGCCAGGTTGTAGCGGACTAGGTCCTTCTGCCTGCATGTAATCCGTCAATATAGGACACTAGTCCTTTGTATGGCCAGACACTTGACATCGTATGCACCAGAGGTTTGTGCTAGCTCCTTTTCCCCGCTCTGTCCGTAAGATCTGAATCTCCATGTGCATGGACCTGAGCTGTTCTTGAATTTGTTGTACCCCCCCTAAAATGTTGTCCTTGGGTGCGGATTCTAGTTTCATGGCAGCTTCCAAGGATTTTTCTTGTGACTCGAAGGTATGTTGGCCCACGAGTATACGTAAGTGAGGTAGTAGCATAGCGATGACCATTGTGTGTGCTGTCTGTCGTCATAATTGAAGCCTCCTTCCTTGATTTATTTCTTCAATCACTGATCGGCCTCCCACACCAGCTTAGACGCACCTTGCTTGAAGTATTTTACTTCCGCTACCAACTGCAAGTATGATCTTGGCTTTTGGAACTGTTGTTTTATGGCATCCTTAATACCTTGAAGATATGCACTCCTGTTTTGAGATATGTATCGCATGTACCAGTCCAGTGCTCTGTCCTCGAAGGCCAGGGACAACTGTGCTTTCTTCACGGTATCGCTCGCCACCCCCTGTGCAGTCCACACCGAGTTAGCCATGAACCAAAACCGATCCATGTCTTCATTGGTCGCGCCTTTAAGGGTAGGTAACTTCAAGTGTACTGCCATGTCTCCTTCTACTGATGTTTTGGTCGAGGGCTTGTTCTCCCATAAGTCTGGCGAGTCTTGCATTATTTCTCTTCTAAGTGGGCTATGGGCAGAGTGATCCATTTATTGCTTGGCTCGATCGCACTTACTTCTCATTCACTTCCGTTTAGTATTTTCTTGTCAATACCTGATCACTTCCTCAAAACGCTTCAGGTCCCGGAAACAGAACCATTTGTTGGCTCGAGGGGTCCTGACCCAGGTTCAGTGTGCAAGGTTTGCCAACAAACCCCTATACTACTGGCCCTTTCAGCAGTGACCTGCTTTCGCAGGTCAAAGTCTTACCTGAAGTATTATGGGTGGGTGTTGGAACTAGGTTTCCACACCTTCAGAAAGGATAGGAAAGGAAAGCAAAGCTGCACTAAGTCCTGTATTCCCAGATTAATTTTCTCTACGTAGGGTTAATTAGGTCTCGATTCGCATCCATGTGCGCTAGATCTATAATTATATTCCTTTATGATAGTAACATAGCATTACATAAACAGAATAGAATAGAACAGAACCAATCCAGATACCGAAAACACACTTACACAGATCTTCGCAGCTTAAAGACATAAAATACACAGTGCAACAATTACCAATGATTTGCACAAGAGTACTCACAGATTCAGTTCTCTATCAATCCTCCTTTGTTCATTCATTCATCAATCCTTCCTTACAATTCTCTTCCCAACCTACACACATAGCAGCAGGGTCCTCACACAACTGGACTTGGATCTCCGTGCACATAGTTAGCAGGAGTCCTTTCCCCAAAACCCAAACAGATATCTTAAACCACAATTCGCTTCAATAGCTCATCATTTCCTATCCTCTACAATACAAAATGTGCCTCTATTTATAGCAATCTAGCCTAAACTTTCCTATGGTCCACAAATCATGGTTTTGGGACCCCCAGTTTACCCTTTTACCCATTACAATGATTTCGGGGCTTTGACCCACCCCAAAACCCCTACGCTAGACTAAATCTAATAAAAAATATTCAAAATGGACCAGCTTCGCAGCTTGTAGGAGACCCTATTCCAACAGATGCCCATGGTCAATAAGTATTTCTTCATATTATTTGGAATTTATAAGAGGTTTTGGTTCCAACATGTTTTCCTCCTTCAGAATTTAAAAAAATCAATTCTATATATTTTTTCTATGAAAATTCTCTTCTTCTCAAATGTTTATGTCCCTACATTATCTCGAGATAAAATCCAATTACTAAATTCAATCAAAGATATAAATATTATAATATGTAATCAACCCTAGATTCTTGGCGGGGATTTCAATATAATGAAATACCTCTACCAAAACAAGGGAGGTATTAGAATATTAAATGCAAAATATACCCTATTTGAATACTTAACATATTTATCCCATGTAATTTACTTGGACACCATTAATGGTATTCACAGTTGGAACAATCACATAACTGATCCCAAGGAAATAGCCTCCAAATTAGACAGTTTCCTCGTCTTTGATAATATCATGGCTCAAGGTATATTCATTGAAGCACCTATACTTTTAAGTCACACATTTGAAGATTGCCACATTATGATAGAAATATATATAGAAAATCAATCAAAAACCCATCCTTCACTCCTAGAATGATTATGGATCCAACACTCAGCTTTTCATAGCAGCATCAAGGGATGGTGGGAAGAAAAGAAAGATGTAGAGTGCATAGCCATATATTGTATGCATCAAAAAATAACTTTAAAGATGGAATAGGGAAAAATGTATCATTAGGGGAATTTTGAGGTCTAAAATGGGCCTCCCAAGAAAAATTATAAAATAATAGTGGAAATAATAAAATAAGATTTGATTACATCATCAAAATTTGGAGGGAAAAAATCAAAAAACTACTTTTTGAACTCGTATTTTCAACTTGTCTCCCAAATTTTTTTACTCAAATTTCAAGCGGGAGTACTCATTGGATGCAAAATTTAATTCTTCATCCAAGGAGTACCCATGTTTCATACTTTCGATGGATCCTACCACACGAAAAATGATAAATACATGAAAAACCTGATTGAAATCACGTTTTTTTCATGTATTTCTCATATTTCGTGTAGGAGTGTCCATCAATAGTATGCAACATGGGTGTTCCTTGGATGAGGAATTAAATTTTGCATCTAACAAGTACTCCTACTTGAAATTTGAGTAAAAACTTTGGGAGATAAGTTGAAAATACGAGTTGAAAAAGTAGTTTTATTATTTTATTATTTTGTAATATTTTTCCCCTTTTACTCAAAAAATGGTGAATCATCCCTCATGGTTGACATCATCATATTGAATCCTATTGGTTATCATAAATTTTATTTTGGTTTTAGATTTTTCTTAGGAGGCCCATTTCAGACATCAAAATTCCCCTAATGTATATATCCTCTGAGAAAAAAAATAAATCTAATACAAAATTAAAGGAATTCAACAAGAATACATTCAACGGGGTAGGCCCATTGAGTTAATCAATGAAGACGCTAGAATTCTTGCCCAACTTGAGGAAGGAAACATGAGGGGATTCTTTGGTAGAAAATTTTAAGAATTTTTTTGTTAAAATAGGGGGGAAACATAACTTTATTTCATAATTCAATTATATAACATTTCCATCATAATTGCATATCCTCATTAAAAAATTTGGAAGGAATCAAGTTGCAGGATCATGAAAATATGGAATAGGATTTGGTCCGTTACTACAAAATCCTTTTTTTGTATCCCTAGTAGCAAAGTGGCACATCCATACATAAAATTATGCAAGATATTCCATCATTGTTCTCTAGGAAAAACAATAAATTGATCCTATAGTAATATAAATAATTGAAGAATATGTGGAAGTGTCAATGAGATCCATGCCAAAAAATAAATCCCCAGGACTAGAAACATTTATAATTGATATCTTCTATCCGTGATAGTAAAAACTTGGAAATGAACTTTGGAATGAAATAAAATAATCAAAAATATCTCAAATCATGATTTACTCTGGTCCCAAAATAATACAACATTTAAGATCCCTATTGATTTAGGCCCATATCCCTCTGCAATATTGTATACAAATTCATTGCCAATATCATAGCCAACCACCTCTAACCCTTCCTCCCATATCTCATCTTGGATAAGCAATGAAGGTATGTTTAAGGCAGTCAAATATAATATGGTATCATGGCTCCCCATGAAACCATTCATTCTTTAAAACATTCAAAAAAATACAGGCATGTTGTTTAATATTGATCTCTCCAAAAAATTCAAAAAATGCAGGCATGTTGCTTAAGATTGATCTCTCCAAAACATTCAACAAACTCAACTGGGGCTATATCTTTAGGATCCTCCAATCCCTTTTCTTTGCTAATGATTATATTTCTTGGATAAAATATCTCATTTCATTTTTTTTCTCTATTCTCCTCAATAGAACTTCCATCAAACCCTTTTCTGCCTGCTAAGGAATTCATTGGGGCCATCCTATCTGCATTTTCGCCTTCCATTTACCATTAGAAGGGTTGGGAATGGAAATCAAATCCACTATATTGAGTAATAATATTAAAGGCCTTCATCTATTTGGAGAGGATGTCCCATTATCACATTAGAAATTCACGGACGGAACCATGTGCATGGGGGTGGAAATGACCAAAAAAGCTAGAGTATTATTTATTTGAAGAGTGAAAAATACTTGGAGAGGAATGAGTGAATCAACATTAGGTACTTGTATGAATATTTACCTTTTATTTACTTTCAACACATCACAATATGAACTGAAGAAAATATATGCACAATATAAAATAATATTATGCATGCATAACCAACTAACATATCAATAGCATATAAACATCAAGACACATAAATAGACACCATCAACAAATCATCACACAAGGGTCCATTATATGTTAGGTGGAAAATCCAACTAGGATTAACCATCACTATTATTTTCTTCATCTTATTTTATTATTATCATCAAAATATTATTTTACATATTATCATTGGCCACAATGAGTGTGCAAGCCAGTGACTTTCCAAACACATGAGCTGCTACTCCCTCCAAGCCACCACCTATATAAATTTTGTAGGCCAATATTTTCTAGAAGCCACCACTGCCATGACATTTGTAGGCCATCACCTATTAGATGCCCCAACATCCAAGTATTTCAAATCATCACTAGATAGAATGCACCACTTCTATGTTCTCACATTTCTACGTAAATGATGCCACTACACCCTGAAACTGCAAGCCACCACTCACACACTTAAGGCCCCAACCTTCAAGATCATGTCATGGACCTCGTTTCACAATATTTCATATTGGGAACATCCTCTTAAATCAACACAACCATGAGCCTTGTTTCATCCTATTTTCATACTAGACTTATAATGACTCTAATTTCATACAAAAGATCAATCAAACCCTCAATGAAACTAACTCAATCCCTCTCAATATAATATCTTCTTATAATATAATCTTCCCTCACTTACAATAATAACATATCTCTTGCTTAAGTGAGCAACAAAATCATCAATCTATCAAAGAATCAATAAAAAAAAATACTGAACAATAACATACATGGAATCAATGTATCTCTACAAAATGAGACTTAACAACACTACACATTGATCTATTCTCACAAAAAATGAGCCATACAAGCTATAACATACAAATATAAAGCACAACATATAATAAAATACACTTTATCATCAAACACCATCATCCATGCAAACATAAGATTTTTCAACATTATTACTAATTTTTCCATCGATCTAATACTTCTTTTGCATGCTTGGTCCTCTATCCATGCTCTATGCACACTTTTTTCTTTCCATTGACCTCTAAAAATCACATTATGGTTACATATATAATTTTTCATATTCCCCATGTGCATTAATTTCAATTATCGATTTCTTGATCTAACCTTTGCACAAAAACTTCAACATACTCAAAAGTGCACACACTTTTTATTTTCAAATTTAAAACACACACACACACTCAAGTTTCTCTTTTTTCACACCAAAACTGTTGGGAAAAATACTGAGAGGGGGGGGGGGTGAATTAGTATTTTGAGCTGACTAAAAACTTTTACTTTTCCTTTCTCTTAAACCATATGATACATTACTGAATCCAACTTGTATGTCTGGAGATCTTATTATTTCTTTACTTAGATCATTGCATCATTCATTCATCAGATGTTTAGTAGTAAGCATGAACAGAAATAACAGAAAAAACCATCAATCATAAGCAACACATATGAACACCAATATTTAAGGTGGAAACCCAATTTGGGAGAAAACCACCGCTGTTATTATCCCAGTCTTCAATATTTATTATAAATAAAACTTCTTAGAATTTATGCTGGCGCAGACTTATACCAGCACGCAGGCACCCACCTGCAGAAAGGCTACAACCTTTTCTCGTTCTCCAGCTACTACTGGCAGGATACTTCCACTTTCATACAGAAGGCCTCAACCCTCAGATCCACCAGATTTCTTCAATTTCTTCATCAGACTTCCATTAGGTCTTCATCATTTCTTTTCGCCGATCATTGTAGAGATATATCCATAGGTGCATCATATATACTGATATCTCTTACAGAGATTTATTTATTAACAAACGTTCCACACACACACTCTGAACCATAATACGCTTCTCCTTATATAGTTTTTCCTTTATCAATACCATGAGTAGAAAACCACTCAACCACTAATGGTATTCATATTAAAAGTCGAACCAATCCAAATTGAAATCCCAATCTTCGTTCTTCCATGCACGAATTGTCCCAAAGGTAATCTTTATCTCCGCCAAATAATACTTTAGACAAGGTTAAGTAATATTAACGTGCCGCTGATGGTTTTCTTTCTTTTATTGGAATTTTATTTATCAAATTCGTGGAATTTGATAAATAAATAAATAAATATTATTCACAACCTTTGGAAATTAAATATAAGATAAAAATTTATATTAATAACCAACGCTTTTATCAAATGGCTTTTAAATAGACCTTTGGTTACGGCCCCACATACATAATCGACAGCTTAATCAATATAATTTAAAATCGGGCCCATCGCTAACGATCGTTTCCATCTGACGGCAAAGAGCACATCGCTCGGTCTTCAGATGATCCGATGGTTATCGTTCGTTGATGATGCACGAATGATAATGTGCGATGGCATGCAATACCTTGGGTAACTTTCGCGCATCTATAGCAAATGAACACCGTCCGATGACCCCTTCCCAGATCAACGGTGCTCAACAATTTCGCTGGGCATCCTGGGTCGAACAATAACGCGTGTCGCCCATTCTATGGAATCGCTCCCCACCTCTTGAATACCGCTTTCCCATCGAGAGTAGTGTGATAAAAACCACTTCCAGCCTTAAACGATGTTCATTGTTCATTAGCAATGTTCCGTACCTCTACTCCAGGTTCTGTCAGCGTACTTTCACTAATTCGTTTCTCTGCGTTATCAGTTCATATAACCATGATTAATATTATACAATTCCGATGAAATCCTTTCGGACTGTTCGTAATTCCAAAGAGTTGTTTCAATGAAAGTCCGAGTCACCGAGTTCCATGTTGGTTGTAGGAATTCACAATTCCTTCATCAAGAACACGTTCATATATTACACTTGCTCAATTCAATAAAGGCACAGACAATTCCGAGATCAATCCCCAATATTGATCCCAATTTACCTCCAGTCTTATATTCAACGAATTTATATAACTCCACTGTCTACCATTTTGGGATACACAGTCGACCGTATTAGCATCGGTTCGTCGAACTACATACAGAGCACCATTGATCCCCTCATAGGGTTTCTTACGGATTTCAATTATCCTCCATCAGGATGCATACATATGTTCACACATGGATTAATTCCATAGGGACACAAATATCCTTCCTACTGATTTCAATTTTCTCCTTGATTGATACTGCTCTCTGTAGATGCACTCTTTCTCTGTTCTTCTCTGCTAACCTTTGTCCTCTGCTATGTTTCTTTTCTCTGTTCCTAGTTACTGTTTCAGATGCCAATTCCTTTGCCACTTCCTTTGCCATCAATGACAATATTTCCAACAATCTCCCCCTTTGGCATTGATGGCAATACTCTTCCTCTGATTGTCTTATAGAAGCCCTTTGTTGATTTTCCTCCCCCTTTGACATCAATGGCAAAGAGTTGATCAAGATCCTTTGAACCGAAAATACCATGCTCCCCCTGAGATCATGCTACATCTTATAATATAACAAAATGACTTATAAATTCCAACAATGCATCCTTTGCATATGACAAATGATCCCCCTTAGCCTGTGCATTCAGAGATGCCAAACAACACCTCACAACCAATTTAATCTTTTGTAATTAAGTAGATCTAGTCTTCTGCATGGAAGAGACTACTCCCAGTTTCTGTCTGAGATATTCGAACGCTTCCTTGGGTAGAGGTTTGGTAAATATGTCAGCAACTTGTTCTTTGGAGGGAACATACTCCAATTTCACCTTTTTTTCAAGCACTTGTTCACGTAAGAAGTGATATTTGATGGGAATGTGCTTGGTCTTGGAATGCATAACAGGATTCTTTGAGATACTTATGGCACTTGTATTGTCACACATAATGGAGATAGGAGGTGAACATTTCATTTGAAAGTCTTGTAAGGTTTGCATCATCTAGAGAAGTTGAGTGCAACATGATGTGGTAGCCACATATTCTGCTTCTATTGTAGATAAGGCAATAGTCCTTTTCTTCTTGCTAAACCAATATACTAACCAGGGCCCCATATAGAATGCACCACCACTAGTGCTTTTCCGATCATCAACATTTCCAGCCCAATCTGCATCAGTATAAGCATGAAGAGTAAGATCATCATTCTTTGGATACCATAGTCCAAAGTCTTGAGTTCCTCGTAGATATTTGAATATTCTATTCACAGCCTGAAGGTGAGACTCTTTTGGATTAGCTTCGAATCGTCCAACAATCCCAACTACATGCATAATGTCTGGTCTTGTCCCAGTGAGATAAAGTAGGCTTCCTATCATAGATCTGCATTCTGGATGATTCACCGTGGGGGAATCATCATTAGAACTGAGATTACATCCGGTTATCATTGGTGTACTTATAGGTTTGCAATCTTCCATGCCATACTTCTTCAGGATTTTCTTAAGATATTTTGCTTGTGATAAGAATATGCCATCTGTTGTTTTTTGCACTTGCAGGCCAAGAAAGAATGTTAGTTCTCCAAGTAAAGACATTTCAAATTCTTGCTGCATATCAGAAGCAAATTTCTGACTCATAGACTCTTCATTACTTCCAAAAATGATATCATCAACATATACAGCCATAATCAGTAGTTTATCATTTTAAATTTTTATGTATAAGTTGCTGTCAGCAGACCCCTTAGAAAATCCTTGTTGATGAAGATATTTGTCAAGACAATAGTACCACGCCCTTGGATCTTGTTTGAGACCATATAAAGCCTTTTTAAGTCTGAAAACAAGATTTTCATCATTTCCCAAAATGAATCCTTCACGTTGTTCTATGTAAACTTCTTCTTCTAGATCACCATTGAGAAAAGAAGATTTAACATCCATTTGATAAAATTTGATTTGTTAGAAGCTTGAAAGAGCAAGAAACATTCTTATGGCTTCAAGTCTAGCTATAGGGGAAAATTTTTCTTCAAAGTCTATACCTTCTTGTTGAGCATACCCCTTGCAAACAAGTCTAGCTTTATTTCTTATAACATCCCCATTTTCATTTAACTTATTTCTGAATATCCATTTAGTTCCAATGACATTTTTGTCATGAGGTCTTGGTACTAATTCCCAAGTGTGATTCTTTTCAATTTGATCAAGTTCTTCATTCATGGCTTGAATCCAACATTCATCTTTGCTGGCTTGATTGACATTTTGTGGTTCAATAGTGGATAGAAATGCCAGGTAACTAGAAGATCCCACAAGAGTCCTTCTTGTTTGTACACCTGCTCCCTTTTCTCCCAAAATTTGAGATTCTGGATGATTCTTTTGAACATATCTGGATGGAGTCTTTTCAGATAAATCATCTTCAGGTTCTTCATTGGGTTCACTGTCTATATCATTCCTATTTGATGTAGAAGGATATATGTCATCATCATCATCTTCATTTGTTGTTTGTTTTTCTTCTTTTGGAGCTGCAGGAGACTCATCAATAACAACATCTATACATTCAACAATCTTCCAAAGTCTTTTATTGTAACATTTATATGCCCTACTCCTAGAGGAGTAACCAAGAAATATTCCTTCATCTGCTCTGGGTTCAAACTTGTCAATTTTTTCATCATTATTCTTGATAAATCATTTGCTTCCAAAAATTCTAAAATGCTTTATAGTGGGAGGATTACCATACCAGAGTTCATATGGAGTTTTATCACTATTTACACGAACATGTGCCTTGTTGAGAATGTTTACTGCTGTATGTGCTGCTTCTCCCCAAAATGTGTCAGGTGTTCCGAAATCATCAAGCATAGCTCTAGCCATTTGTTGAACTATTCTATTCATTCTTTCTGCAACACCATTTTGTTGTGGAGTGCCAGCTACAGAAAACTGTCTTTTTATGCCATGTTGTTCACAAAATTCAAGAAATTCATCTGATGTATATTCTCCTCCTCGATCAGATCTAAGACACTTGATTTTTAGATCTAATTCATTTTCAACCAGTGCTTTGAAGATCTGAAATTTCTCAAATGCTTCATCTTTGTGTTTAATCAACCCAATCCAACACATTCTAGAGAAATCATCAATGAATAAGATATAGTATTATTCACCACGTGGTGAATTTTTCCTCATAGTTCCACATATGTCAGTATGAATGAGTTCGAGAGGCTTACTTGATGATCCTTCCTTGGCATTAAATTGTACTCTGGTTTTCTTACCGAACTGGCAAGATTTGCATATGATATTTTCAGGTAGAGTAATATTGGGAAGATCATGTACAGCTTTGAGTCTGCTTGATTTGTTGATTTGAGAGAAGCTCAGATGCCCCAACCTTCTATGCCATAGCTAGTCTTCTGAAGATTTACTCAAGTAACATTTTTCTTTGCAGTTTTTCAATACATACAGGTTGCTTGGAGTTCTGTTTCCTTTTGTAATTGTTTTACTTGTATCAAGATCACGTACCACACATTCTTTTGAACTAAAGACAACTTCAGTTCCTTGATCACACATCTGACTTACACTTAACAAGTTATTCTTTAATCCATCCACATACATGACATTATTAGCTTTCACCTTTTCTTTTAGAAAAACATACCCTTTTCCCTTAATGACAGCAGGAGTATCATTTCCAAATGTAACATTCTTTTCCTTTTATAGAGCACTATATGCAAGAAGTTTATCTTTGTCACCTGTCATGTCTTTTGAGCATCCACTATCAATGTACCATTGATTTTCTTCACCTTCTACAAATAAAGCTATGCCACAATTTTCAACCTGTAATTCCTTCTTTTTCCACACTTTGTAGTTTGAAGGAAAATGTTCTTTTGGGTGAACTTTGCTCCTGCATTCAGATTCTTCATGACCAAAGTTATTGAAATAAGCACATTCAACTTCATTTTTAAGAGGAGAAAAGTTGTTATATGTATTCTTCTTTGTTCCAATATCAATCCTTTTCTTTCTTGCTTCTCTTGTCATGATGGTTTTATATGCAACACATTGAACAACTTTATGACCAAAATTGTGACATGAGAAACATTGTCCATTGAAGAAGAAATTTCTGCGATCATGAAATCTCCTACTTGAATTTACCTGTTGATTGGTGTTTCTTTGAAAGGTACTCCTGTTAATTTTTTTTGAATTGAGATGGTCATGCCTTATCTGTAGAGATTCTTTACTCTCTTGCTGAGGGGCAGAATGTTGTGTATTAGCTGTAGTTGCTTTTAGATAATTTGGTGCTGAAGCCTGAGAAGATTCTCCGATATATCCAAGACCTGTCTTTAGAAGAGGAGAACACTGTACCTTGATAATCTCATCCAAGGTTTCAGATCCTTTAGAAAATCTAAGATTCAAAATCTTTACTTTCTCAATTTCCTTTCTTAGACTTACTATTTCACATTCTAATTTCTCATTATGTTTCTCCTTTTCTTGAAGCTGGTTCTTCAAAGTTTCTATGGATATTTTATTTTCTTCTAAGCATATTTTGAGTTGATTGATTTCATAAAGAAAATAATTTTCCTCTAAAGCATCCATAAAAGTATCCTTTTCTTCTCTGGTCTCTTTTTCAAATGCCATGAGAAGTCTAAGATCTTGTTCACATTCTTCCTCACTGTCTGATAACCCATCACTGTCTTCATGAGTATAGTAAATTTTTTTATTGCTAAACCGATTCTTATTCCTTCTTGCTACTTCCTTTCCTTTTTCATGTGTTTCTTTGTGAGGACACTTAGCAGCATAATGACCAACTCTTCCACAAGCAAAACATTTGAAAGGAAGCTTACCTCTGAACCGTATTGTACCAAGTTGGAGTTTCTTTACAAAATTTACCTCATATTCCTCTGAGATATACCCTGATCCTTCTGTCTCTTGTACTTCTTTCCCTTTTGTAGAAGCTCTAAATACGACTTCCTTGTCTTCAGATGGTTCTCCTCTTCTCATTTCATATGAAGTTAGTATGCCATGAAGTTGCACCACAGTAAGATTTTGAAGATCCTGCTTTTCTTCAAGAGCAGAAACTTTTGACTCAAATTTTATCATTAGAGATCTCAAAACTTTCTCAACAAAAGTAGATTTGGTTATTGTTTCTCCCAGATTTCTCATACGATTTACAATGTCATCAAGACATAAAAATAAATTAGCATTGCTCTCCTCATTATGAATTTTTAGGTTCTCATATTGAATTCTGAGAGTTTGGAGTTTAACACTTTTTACCTTTTCATCACCTTCATAACTCATAATGATTTTGTCCCATATTGCCTTTGCTGTATTCAGCTGCATGAATTTGACAAATTTTGATTCAGTTAGACTTCCTAATAGAGCATTAACTGTCTTTGAATTTGTTTCATAATTCTTTCTTTCCGTTGAATCTGTTGGTACTGTAGCTGGATATTGATATCCTACTTCAACAATAGCCCATACATCTCCACCCAGAGACTGAAGATAGGATCTCATCCTTGTTTTCTAGAAGATTAAATTTCTTCCATTGAAGAGCGGAGGCCTGATAGAAGCTATTCCATCTTGATTGCTCATCTTGTTTGATCTTCCTTCTAGCAATTAAGCTTTTTTAGAAGGACCTGCTCTGATACCAATTGTTGGGAAAAATACTAAGAGGGGGGGGGGGGGGGGGTGAATCAGTATTTTGAGCTGACTGAAAACTTTTACTTTTCCTTTCTCTTAAACCATATGCTACATTAATGAATTCAAATTGTATGTCCGGAGATCTTATTATGTCTTTACTTAGATCATTGCATCATTCATTCATCAGATGTTTAGTTGTAAGCATGAACAGAAATAACAGAACAAACCATCAATCATAAGCAACACATATGAACACCAATATTTAAGGTGGAAACCCAATTCGGGAGAAAACCACCGCTGTTGTTATCTCAGTATTCAATATTTATTATAAAGAAAACTTCTTACAATTTATGCTAGCGCAGACTTATACTAGCATGCAGGCACCCACCTGTAGAAAGGCTACAACCTTTTCTCGTTCTCCAGCTACTACTAGAAGGGAGCTCCAACCCCCTGATTTTAACACCAGCTTCTACTGGCAGGATACTTCCACTTTCATACAGAAGCCTTCAACCCTCAGATCCACCAGATTTCTTCAATTTCTTCATCAGACTTCCATCAGGTCTTCATCATTTCTTTTCGCCAATCATTGTAGAGATATATCCATAGGTGCATGATATATATTGATATCTGTTAAAGAGATTTATTTATTAACAACCCTTCCACACACACACTCTGAACCATAATACGCTTCTCCTTATATAGTTTTGCCTTTATCAATACCATGAGTAGAAAACCACTCAACCGCTAATGGTATTCATATTAAAATTTGAACCAATCCAAATTGAAATCCCAATATTTGTTCTTCCATGCACGAATCGTCCCAAAGGTAATCTTTATCTCCGCCAAATAATACTATAGCCAAGGTTAAGTAATATTAACATGCCGCTAATGGTTTTCTTTCTTTTATTGGAATTTTATTTATCAAATTCATGGAATTTGATAAATAAATAAATAAATATTATTCACAAACTTTGGCAATTAAATATACGATAAAAATTTATATTAATAAGCAACGCTTTTATCAAATGGCTTTTAAATAGACCTTTGGTTCTGGCCCCACATACATAATCGATGGCTTAATCAATATAATTTAAAACCGGGCCCATCGCTAACGATCGTTTCCATCTAACAGCGAAGAACACATCGCTCGGTCTTTAGATGATCCAACGGTTATCGTTCGTTGATGATGCACGGATGATAACGTTAGATGGCACACAGTACCTTGGGTAACCTTCGCGCATCTATAGCAAATGAACACCATCCGATGACCCCTTCCCAGATCAACGACGCTCAACAATTTCGCTGGGCATCCTGGGTCGAACAATAACGCGCAATGGAATGGAGTGATAAGTGGTTTTGTGGAGTCGTACAGGGACGCGTGTCACCTGTTCTATGGAATCGCTCCCCACCTCTTGAATATCGCTTTCCCATCGAGAGCGGTGCGATAAAAACCACTTCCAGCCTTAAACCACGTTCACTGTTAATTCGCAAGGTTCCGCCCCTCTACTCCAAGTTCTGTCAGCGTACTTTCGCTAATTCGTTTCTCCGCGTTATCAGTTCATATAACCATGATTATTGTTATACAGCTCCGATGAAATCCTTTCGGACTGTTCGTAATTCCAAAGAGTTGTTTCAATGAAATTCTGAGTCACCGAGTTTCGTGTTGGTTGCAGGAATTCACAATTCCTTCATCAAGAACACGTTCATATATTACACATGCTCAATTCAATAAAGGCACAAAAAATTTCGAGATCAATCCCCAATATTGATCCCAATTTACCTCCAGTCTTATATTCAACGAATGTATATAACTCCATTGTCTACCAGTTTGGGATACACAGTCGACCGTATATTGATCCCCTCATATGGTTTCTTACGGATTTAAATTATCCTCCATCAGGATGCATACATATGTTCACACATGGATTAATTCCACAGGGACACAAATATCCTTCCTATTGAATTCAATTTGCTCCTTGACTGATACTGCTCTTTGTAGATGCACTCTTTCTCTGTTCTTCTCTGCTGACCTTTGTCCTCTGCTATGTTTCTTTTCTCTGTTCCTAGTTAGTATTTCAGATGCCAATTCCTTTGCCATCAATGACAATATTTCCAACAAAAACATGCTATCTCCTTTAAGAACTAGATTTCCATCCTTAGAGAAATCAACATAAAGGTAATCTAAACTAAAATTACTCAACGATAAGTCTAGATCCATTAAATGTGTTGGCCTGTGAAAAAATCAAAACATTCAATTGATTAATGACCAAATCGATCATTATCAAGTTATTGAACACATTCATGCTTAAATTTTTAATCAATTCTTTAATACTCATTGCAAACAAGTTTTAATAGAATTATAATAGAAACTGTTGGAAAAATCCATTGTTTAGAGCTCGTAGTATTTTTTCTTCACCTACAAGCATCATCACTAAGATTGAACTAGCACATGATCACCACAGGGATAAAGTGGGAACCCATGGTGGTTGTTGAAATCCTCTCTCTATGTAAGACTGTGTGCTAGGGATGATGCCCTAACTCATGGAAAATGAATCTTGATATAGCCAAAATTTGATGCCACTCCTTCAACACTTCCCCATGTAACTCCAAGAACTACACAAGCCTCATCATACCTTTGTCAATAATTAGAAACAAATAAACATAGGGTTATAAATTTTATTTAAAACAATTCCAACCTCAATTTTTTGACTGTCTCGCAGGGTTGACATTAATGACAACACCATGTTTCCAACATTCTCCACATATGGTGTTGATGTCAACCAAAAAATACTCCAACAAATCATTTTTAAACCACTTTTAACTTGGTGGACTCTTCTTCACTTGTGGTTTTCACTCTCCCCATTTGACATCGATGGAAACAAGTGACCTTCACTAGGATATGATACTATCACCTTGGAATTTATCATGATGATACTATAGACAGAGTTGATACCAAAGTTTTTTTGATGAAACGAAATCAACTACCAACATCCAACAAGATAATCATGGAGACTCAATTAATTCTATCTCCTTCTTCAACCAACATGCCTCTATGCCAACACCATGCTGCTCTCCATTTTGAACATGCTCCCCTTGAACAATATATGGGGCTACATAACATATTTTGCTTTTTTTTTAACACTTTTTCTACTAATAATTCCTCCTTTCCACATGCAAGAGGGCACATAAACATGGAATAAAACTCTATACAATCATGGCCAAATGATATACAATGAATTATAGTGATTTGAAAGTGCAATACATGGCTATAACAATGATATTCACTGTTACAAAAATGACCCTAACAGTGCATTCATGGGTGCCAAAAAACTCAAGTCTCTATTTTTTACACATAGCTAAACAAAACCTTATTTTATGACTACCAGTGATAAATGAGTTCTATGCCTCCCAACCTATGCACCAAATGATGAACCAATAATGGTATATGGAACAAAATAGAAATACATAATAGCCATGTATGGATGAAATGTTAATCTCTCTCAATGCATGCCCAAGACTCATAACTCTCTCCAAGATACACCCAATAATGATATTAAAACATTATAGGATAACCTGTCGTGCAAAATATTTATTTACATGTCAAACAAAATACATGAAAAATACCTCTATCTCTTTCATACATGTCATCATGCCATGGTTAGTAAACCAAATCATAAAATATGTCATGCTAATTACTTTGAGAGATAATTCTCATTCCTTTTCCACTCATGATAAAAATTATGGTGCATTTATATGAATATGGGTGAGAAAGAAGCTAAAATTGTCAAATAAGCCATGAAACCCTAGTACCATGCATATATCACCCTAAGATTATCATACCTCCAATGGGTAGGATAATATTATGGACCTAAATATGCAATGAGGCTTATGATAACATCATGATGCTGCTACTGAAACTTGTACAAGTGTATTCATTAGGTTTCCACATGCTCCCCCTAAGACTAGGTGGTCCTCTCATAAAATTCTGGAGTATTTTATGAATTTTGATATGCTAACCATGGAATATAGAGGGGGTTGACATATATACACCATGGGCTACTATTATTTCTTCTTCCACACAATACTAGGATGATTCTTTTCTTGGAAATGCTCCTTTGTCTTTATTCTAGCTCTACTTTGATTCATCTTCTTATTCTATTATATTTTCCTTGAGAAGTTGAACATCATAAAATACCTAGCCACGTGAGCATAGTTTTCACAAGAATAACACCTCACGTGACTAAGATACGATGCAAGTGGATCAAATTGTTTGCTAACTATGCTATATATCTACCTTTCATAAGAAATCCCTCTTCTCCAGGGGATAAATCTACAACTGAATACCTTGTGGCCAAAAGAGTTACAAGAAAAACAATAACCATTAAGGAAAATAATATACCTATTTGTTCATCTCATTGGATGCCCATATTATTGATTATATTTGGATGTTTTGCCTCTATAGTTGGATACAATATGTAAAATCATGTGGAAGATTTAGCAATCTAATTCATCCATCAAAGGCGTAAATAGATTGTTTCTTCTCCATTGAAATTTGATAGATATGTCATAATATTATTTTGGAGTGAATGATTTTCTAAATGTAGGTGATGGTTGAGGTCTTATTCTCTTCTTAAATTGGTTGTCTGTTTCTTGAAGATGCTTTCCCAACATGAATAATTCACCTCCAAGATGTTCAACTTGGACTCCTCTCTCCTTTAGTTGGTTGACCATCACATCGTCAACTCTTTTGGTATCTTCCAACTTGGTCTTCAAATTGATCACTTATTATTTAAGCCTAGCCTCCTTGTCACCATAGATTTGTAATAATTTTTCCTGATCTATGCATGTAAATAGTAGCCTACTAACATCAATAGAAATTTTCTTTATTACATCCATAGATGACTCATGTTTAGCCTTGAGATTTTTAACATCATTCTAATATTCACTATCAAATTCAACATTGATGTCATTAGATATATCTAAATCATAACAAAAAAGTAACTCATATTTGGTTATACAAAAATATAAACTATGGAATGGGAACTATATACTCAAAACAAGAACTCTAGCCAAAAAACCCAAAAAAACATGAAAAACAACCCGAAAACAAAAAATGTTGATGTTGGAATACCATTTTGTTGGGATAAATTTTCAACATTTTTTAGCAATGACGTTAAGGATTAAATATCATGACTCCAAACAACCTTAAAATTCCAATGATTTAACTATATATATATATATATATATATATCATATACATAAAAAAATGAAATAAAAAAAAATTTCGCCCTACCCACCCACCCATCCCGTGGTCCAACAAGCTAGGGGTGGAAGGGATGATTCTCAGAATCTTCCCCTGCACCCTTGACACGTTGGGTGGTGGGGGTGGCAGGCGAGGGGTCTGGTTTCATGCAAACCCCTCCCCTATCACCCCTGCTATCACAACCCTATACTAGTGGTGCTCTTTCAACCACCTATAGAAGGTGCGAAATTACTACACCTTTTTTTATCAATACTCAAGTATATAGACTATGCCTTTACTCAACACTTAGATAATTTATTCAAGCATTCATCAATATGAAACAAAAATAAACATAAAACATAAATATCAATTCACTGTCAATGTATGCCCATACATACAAGGGAGGGGCAACTCCCTGGAATAATGAGTCTGCCCAATATCAATGTTTTATAAATAAAAAAACAATAATCAATTATCCAGCTTCTTTAACAATCAACTTGTATACTTTTCTTACAAGATTTCACAAGTTCACAATTTTATGCCAACACTCGTGTCGAGGCTGACCCTCCTACACATTTTTGGGTCATGTCGTGCATAGGCCTACCCTGCTACACAACCCCAGGTCACCTTCTACATGATTTCGTGTTACTTGTTCAGTCTTGGTCATGGCCTGCATTACCTCCTAGCTGCTTGTGCAACTTGGGTCATGGTCTGCACAACCCTGTATAATCCTAGATGTTCCCTTCTCCAACCTCGCAACTTGTCCACCACTATTTACTGCCCATCAGTCTGTTGTTCCCTGTCGCGGGTCACTACACACTATGGCGCTGAACATGACGCTGCTCGAAATCTTGCAACAGTCGTGTGCGTTGCTGATGCTTGACATCCGTCTCTGCTAGCCATTCAATTTCAACGTACACACCCCAGTTTGGCTAACTTCATCCCTTCTAAATCATTGTCCACTGGTAGCCTCCCCCTTCATCGAATCCTTTCTTGGCTTGAATTTTGAATTCATTGTTGTAATGTTCATTGAAATCGATTGAAGGAATCTGTCTTGAACACTCCTCTTCACCGTCCATTTATAATTTACATGCGATCTCGTTCAAAGGGGTCATGACTCTTGAATGAGTCGGCTCACCATGTCTTCACATGTTGGCCTGCACCATTTATAACATTGGCCTGCACATTTATGTCATAACGTCGGCATGTCCTCATGCTATAAACCAATTGTTCGATTTCTTATGAACTCAAGTGTTCCACCCGATTTCTTCCCACACAATACATCATCGCCACACTTCTATTTTCGTTTGCAGTAGCTCGAGTTACTCGGGTCAGCTCGTGATGCCCTTCCCCGATGCACCACATTCAATTGAAAGTGTAGCATCTATCGCATGAACAAACACATGACTCTTCCCACAAAGTGTGAAACACACTCGTCCTCCACATGTGCCTTCTAACATGACTCTGCCTGCTATGGGTGTGCGCCCACCCAACATCCTCCACATGACAATCATCCACCGCTATAGAACTTGCCCAAGGCTGGGTGCTCGCCAACCTTACGCGCCCGTCGTACATGTGCCCGAGTTAGTTAGTATGACCTCCCGTCGCACATGGGTTCACCCGCTACAACACGGTCACATATTGCCAAGTGTCACCCCTTGTCATCACACATGCCAGATTTAGTCAATACGGGCACCTGTCAAAGATGGGCACGACCGCTCTATCCTCCACCATTCTAAAATTGTTGTCAACCTTGAAAACACCATCGTATCATTGCAAAGTACTATTGGCTCCAACATACCCATGTTCATGCCACCAACTCCATTATATATTGCAAATGTAAAAAATATTATGTCAACATCTAGATGTGATCACCCTTAACTTACTCCATCTCTAGAATCGGTCTGCAACTTTGTAATAAATAATTGAGAAACTATATTTAAATTGGCACCACTATCAACCCTGGTGAGTAGAGTTCCCTTCCCAATCCTCATGTTGACATACTCAAGTTTGTTTCTCTCAGGATCATGTCTAGGGACAACTTGCATAGTTGTTGGGGCACCCAATATCTACATAGTCCCAACCGTTGGTTCCTATTTCTTCTTCTTTTCATATTGTGCCATTGTAGCCAACTTCAGTCTTGAAGGAAAATTCTTCATTGCGTGGCCTTCTCTGCACAATGAACATTTCAAGGGATTCTTCATCTTCGACTAAGAATTCAATATTGAACATTCCTCCTTTGTTGTCATTTCTTTAGGTTTTTCATGTTTCTTTTTCTTCCTAGTCCCCTCATCATAATGCTCAATCAGCCTATCAACTGCAAAAAATGCGTCTTCCAATGTCTTGACCTTTTGTCTTTTCACCTCATTTCATGCGAAAGGTTTTAACCTAATAATAAATTTGATAAACCTTGTCTTTCTCCGCCATGTATAGTAATTCCAATATCGTACTTTGGTACTAAATTTTATACTACTGAATACTTCTAATTTTTTTACTGTACTTAATCGTAGTCCTTTCATTCCATGTCTGTTATTGTGGGCTAAAGTGACCCTGCGAAGCTTGTTTCATTTCTTCCCATGTAGTGATATCATCGCCTTCACCATGAGAAATTTGGTCAGGATTCCTTCTCCACCACATTTTCGTATCCTTCGTGAGAAATTGAGAAACTAAATTCGCATTGGCTTCTTCATTAGGAACAACCAATCAGTCCAAGTATTACTCCATATCCCATAAGAAGTTTCCAAGTGCCTTTACATTCCTCACCCCATTATATGAGTCGGGTTATTTTATTTTCACATGAGTAGTCCCTGCAGAAGTTCCTTGCCCAATATATTTTTTCAATAAGGCTATGTCATCCATAGCTTCCTTCAGTTTTTCTCATTGTTTGGAAATATTGTCTGTACAAAGATCCCTTACTGCTTCAATGTATTTCACATCTTTCGCTGTCTTGGCACATTTCCACTCGGTGTACTCATATCGTACTTTGAGATCCTCAAGGTCAAATTTCACCTTCACATTGTCTATCTGGAGATCCTCGCTCTCATATTTCAAAGCATGCACAATCATTTGTAATTATCTCATACGATCGAGAAATTTATCCATGAAGACTTCCTTCGGGAGTGTGGTCGGTGCCTCAAAAACTTGACGTTCATCCACAAGACCCTCCATCTGCCTTGCTTGAGATCGATTCAAGACCATATACTATTGTTCAACTTCAGCCCTACATATGCCACTGTCAAACTCTTCCTAAGTGTCTCACTGAGACCAACTAATAAAATGTCGAAGCTTCAACCCCAACTGCAAATATCCTTGTTGTACTTGTGAGTTTCAATCTTCAAAATTCCACCAAATCTCCACTCGCCCTAAGTCAAGCTCTAATACCAGCTTTCACAAGCCCGTCGCCCATGGGTGCACCGGTTACAACTCAGTCGCACATTGCCAAGTGTCACTCTGTGTCGTCGCACATGCCCGAGTTAGTCAATACAAGTTCCTGTCACACATGGGTGCACCCAATATAACTTAGTCGCACATCTCCACAACTTGAGGTCCTGACACCAGTGACTCAATGGGCCACAGGGTGGAGAGGGATGATTATGAGAATATTCCCTCCCCACCCTATGGCCCATTGGGCTGCGGGGTTGGTGTGGGAGGGGTTGCACGCACCCCTCGTGTCAACTCTGTGACCCAATGGGACATGGGGTGGAGAGGGATGACAGATCTGGTGTCCCTCCTATTAGCACCTGAATTGGACCCCAGGCTGAAAAAGCGCAAAACAGGGTAACAACTAAACCACGCTCAACCTTATAGCTAGCCCTACAAGGACAGGAGGGGGCTCTCTCGATGAAAAGATATTAAAATAAGTGCAATAATGATCTGATATTAGGCTAGATAATATGATGGGGATAAAAGGTTTAATAAATGAATGAATTTTCAGGGATGTGTGGGATAAAATGGGACAGTATGAAACTGGGGATTAAATTAGGATACAGTGTATTTCATGGGGCAATATAGGCAGGAAACTTAGCAATTAAAGTTTAATAAGGATGGGATGGAAAGACTGGTGAGGAGCTGAAAAGGGCACAATAAATGCATCCTCTTCAAATAGAAGAAAAACACAGAGTATGAATGTTTTCCCAAGGTAGGGCATAAAAAGTGGATAAACACAGAGTATGAATGTTTTCATATGAGGAAAAAATTATGCAAAATCACTGCCATAAATTAATCCATGACCTCGTGGAATGGTGAAATTTATTCGGTATGAGACTCCTAATATGCAAATGAAAAAGATAAGTTTTGATCACTGATGGAAGTATGACTAGACTGACACTAACATTGGCTCCAATGGGGATGGTAGCTCCTTGGAGGTGCCAAAAACACCGTAGACCAAGTAGCCTTATCCATTT
Organism: Pinus albicaulis; assembly: GCA_034641835.2. Lineage (NCBI taxonomy): Eukaryota > Viridiplantae > Streptophyta > Pinopsida > Pinales > Pinaceae > Pinus > Pinus albicaulis. The sequence goes on along the minus strand of CM076581.1, from coordinate 1,184,550,904 downwards.
TGGCATGGAGTCAAAAATTCTGAAAACTGACACAATGCAAACTGACTCTGACTCCAGACTAAGACTGAAATAAAACCAAACCATACACATATCACCCAAGTTTTATAGCCTTCACCTCGTTCCCCAAACTTGAGTGATGTGTGCATTTGAACTCTGATAAAAAATAACGTGGCATATACAATGATGATGGTATAGATTCTGATTCAATGTTTTCAACAATGGTAGTGCTGCAAAAGCCTACCATTCACTGCTCCTCCAGGACAATCCTGGCCATCCATTTCTGAAAGCAAGAATGCATTTTGTCCTCTGTATGCTGTAATTATGTATGGTCCCTTCCAAAGGTTTTCAAAATTACCATGCTTCCCTTTCTCTTCATTCATAGCATCCCATTTCAATACTACATCATCCAGCTGAAACTTTTCTTCTTTAGTCTTCCTGTCATAGATATTTTTAATCTTTTCCTACAATTGACTTGATTTCTGTGATACTTCTTCTCTTGTTTGTTGAAGGTGGATCATCTGGTTGATCGTTCGCTGGTTTTCATCATCTTTTCTGCCAAATTATTGTAACAATCTCATAACTGGAATTGTAAGAGAAGTAGGAAAGACAACATCAACACCGTAAACCAGCTCAAAAGGTGACATACCTATTGATTTTTTACTGCTAACTTTGTCTGCCCATAGTGCGTTGATAAGCTTTCGGTGTCAATTTCTTTTGTTTGCCTCTAGCATTTTCTTAATTATATTTATCAACAATTTGTTTGATGACTCTGCCAGGCCATTGCCTTGAGGATAATACATTGTTGAATGGCCCAACATGATGTTGTATTTTTCACAGAAATCAACCATTTTCTTTGATCTGAACGCTGCTGCATTATCTGTCACAATTTTTCATGGGTAGCCAAAACGTGATAATATATTCATTTCAAGGAATTGGATGATTACTGTGTCTATTGCTTGCCTCCCCGGGATGGCCTTGATCCATTGCGTGAAGTAATCAGTCCCTGTCAATATCCATTGGTGTTGTTCTGAGGACGCGGGATGTATTTCTCCTATGAAATCGAGCCCCCACTGTTGAAAAGGTGCATTCACGAAAACTGGTTTCAAAGGGAGTGGAAACAATTTCTTCTTCCCTTGGAAAATTTGACATTCATGACAATTCATCACGGTTTTATATAAATCAGAAAACAATGTGGGCCAATAATACCCTTCTTTGAATACCTTGTTGGCTGTAGTCTTCCAAAACAAGTGACCACCACAATCACCTTTATGGAAATCATGCATTAGGTTCTGAGCTTCTTCTTCAACCAAACAGTTGAGAAGAACGCCTCCTCGACCCTTCCAATACAGAGCATTGTTTAAAATACAATATTTTGTAGATTTAAGTTTCAAAGATCTACCTCTACTCTTAGGCATGTTTGGAGGAGGTGACAGATGTTGAATACCATACACAATATCTGAATACCAAGGGGACTGCAGAAAAATATCTGAAATAGGAACCAACAAACCTTCATCTTCCTCTTCTGACATTGCTGTAATGAGGTTTATATCTAAAGCAGATAGATTTTATTGGCCCATCAATTTCTCCAAGCCTTGGCCTTTAATCAGCTTCGTGGGCTTGATCTCCAAGTCATACTCCAACATAGCTGTTATCCATTTTCCTCTTCAACTTTCTGGATAATTTTTCATCAGGACATCCTTCACTGTTGCGTTAGGGACATACGCTATAGTATGTGAATGCAGAATATAGACCTTGAAATATTTCAATGCCTTGATAATAACCATTGCCTATTTCTCAATAATATTATACCTTAAAGCAGCATCTCTAATAGTCCTACTGAAAAAGGCAATTGGCTTTTCTACTTCATCTCTCTTTTTCATTAAAACAACAGCCATAGTGTGCTCAGATGCAAACGAAAATATGATAAAATATTGAGTATAGTCGGGACTGATCAAAAGTGGGGCATTAGACAAAGAAAAATTTACCAAATTGAATGATTTGATAGCTTCTTCACTCCATTTAACGGTGCTGTCCTTCTTCAACATATTTTTCATTTCTCTTAGATTTTTAGCCAGATTAGGTATAAATCTGCGCAAAAAATTCATCTTACCATTAAAGGCCTGAATCTCGTTCTTGTTTCTCGGTAGATCTATGAGCTGAATTGCCTCCACTCTAGCTAGATCGATGCGAATACAATATTTAAAGATTATATGCCCTAGAAATTTGACTTCATCCATGGAAAAAGGACTTTTATTGGGATTGAGAGAAATCTGAAATTTTGTGCAATGTTGAAAGACCACTCTCAAATGGTGCAAATGATCATCATCTAAACCTGAAAACAATGTCAAATCATCCAAATAAATAACAAGGAAAACATCCTTTTCATTTTCAAAGGCAATGTCCATTGCACGTTGGAAAGTAGCTCCAGCGTTTTTCAGTCCGAATGGCATCTTAGCATATTGAAAGGTTCCCCAGGTTGTTGTGAAGGAATTTTTATCTTGGTCCTCCTCATGCACCAAGATTTGGTTGTACCCCGAGTAGCCATCAATTAGTGACATCCTAGATGCTCCAACTACTCTTTGTAGAATATGGTCCATTTTTGGAAGTGGGTAATTATCCTTTAAGGAAGCTTTATTCAAATTCCGAAAATCTATACACAACCTTATCTCACCTATCTTCTTACGCACTGGGACCAGATTTGAAATCCAGTCAGAATATCTAATGGGAACTATCATACCTGCTTTGTACAACCTGTTTACCTCTTTTTCAATTGATGGCAACAACTTCGGATTGATTCTTCTTAGATTTTTTCTGAAAGGCTTTTGATCCAGCTTGATAGGAATAGTATGTTGGATTATGTTCTTATGATACACGTTAAAATCTGAATAATCCCATGCAAAGACATCAAAAAATTCAGAAGGAAACTTAACATACTTCTCCTTTACCTCAGTGGACAATGCCTTTGACAGCTTCACAAACTTGGGCTGGTCAGGTGTTCCAAGATTCACATCTTCAACTCTTTTCTTCGTGGGCACCAAGCTTGTATTCTTTGCAACATCATCCTGTTCAAACAGCTCCTCTAGGGGTATGAGACCTCTAGGAATTACATTATCCTTTAGCTGTAATATTTCCATTTGGTTTGTTTCCAATTCTTGATCATCAACCACATACTCACCTTCTATTGGAGTATCTTTGAATTTTCCATCACCCTGCAAAAATGCATTAATCTCATTATCATCCCAAAATACTTGCCAATACCTTAAATTGTCCAAAATCGTTGGCATATGTTTGACATAGATTTCAAAATTATTGCTGGATTTCATTGGAATCTTCAAGTTGCTGGCAGTAGTGGCCAGGGAATCAGAAATCAGATTCTGCATCCTCGGTACTGCTGTCAAAGTATACTCTGGGAATGTCTTCAAAATGTCCAGGACTACATTTCTGTATGCCCTCAATCTTGAATGCTTAGTTTGGTATTCTCCTTTCACCTGTTTGATTATCAATTCGGAGTTGCCATACACAGAGATCCTTTTTGCATTCAACTTCTTCAAAATTTTGAGACCTGCAATCAAAGCCTCATACTCCACTTCATTGTTAGAGTAATCAAAAGCTAACTTATAAGCACAAACTATAACATTGCTGGGAACCTTCTCAGGCTGGAAAACATGGCTCCTAATCCATATTCCAATACCAGCTCCATCCTTACCATCAGCTCCATCAAAATCCATACTCCATAGGCCTTCTTCTTCTTCTTCTTGAAGATGCTGAAATTTTGTTTCTTTCTCTTCTTTACCTGGGCTGATTTTTGGCTGACCATTGTCCTTTTGTTGCTGGCAGGTAGGAGGCTCATAAATGTTTGCTTATTTGTCTTTTTCTTGTTTGAGGACTTCTCTCAAATTCTCTGAAATCTCAGGAATTTGATCCACTTGTACCAACTGAACATTCTCATCATTTAAACCACCATCATAATACAAGACAAAAGACTCTAAATCTGTGTGGACAGCATTAATGGGATTATTTACTGGCTTATCCTGGTTGGTAATCATATATTTCATTTTCTTCTCCCTATATATTTTTCTCAATTGGCCGAACACGGGAATGGTGGCATAAGAAAATTCAAGCTGCATTGTTCCCTTAAGTTCGGCACCCCAAGATCTGGATAGAAGCATTCCAAACCATGGTGGGAAATCAGCCACAACTACATCCATCAAGACATTCTTTACTGGAATCTGATCTAAAGACACTACCAAATCTTTGATTATACCAATACAGTGGACCCTACTTGAGTCAAAGGAATAAAAATGATGATATTTTCAAGTAATATCAAGGCCTAGATTCTCCATGACAGCTTTGGGCATCAAATTATGTGATGCCCCAGAGTCTAACATAACGTTATGAAGGATAAATTCATGTACTCTAAGACTCAGGTAAAAAGGGGGGACTTCATTTTCTTCAGATTCTTCTGTGGCTGGACCGAAAATAAGTTCAGGGTAGTCATATTCTATATTGACCATATCAGAGACAGAGTCTATTTGCAAGACTTTGGACACCTGAGTTTTATATGCATTGTTCTTTACCAACTCAGTCACGGGCTTAGACACTTTTAGCTTAGAAATTTTATTTTCTAAATTGAAGGAGGGAGATTTTTCTACCTCTTTGATGGGCAGGTCTTTCTCCTCTGTTTGAACCTTTAATGTGCTTTGCTGGTTCTTTTCATTTGCTGTATTAGTAGCTGTAGGTGCTTTGCTTGTGGAAGGATCAACCGTTTCTTTCAATTTCTTCTGCGCGTCATTCTTCATTTGGAGCTCTTTTCTCTTCTAAATGGGACTGATTGTAATGTCTCTGTTCGTTAGAGAATATTTCCTTTGCTGAGCTGACAGAGCGTTCACATACCCTCTCTGGTAGTCATCGGATTCATTTTCCAACACTGCATCATTGACCAAAATGAAATTTTCATCCCTTTGAACATCTGGAGTCGCCATTGTGTATTCTTCATCTTCTGTGAGGAAAATTAGTGCACCATCAACTGTGAAAAAGTGATTGGCCTCAATCACCGGATCATCGTCATTTGAGTCTGTCCCTTTCAAGTAGTTCTGCTGCAATGGTGTTTTAATCTGCTGTTGTGGTGGCGTTGCTTAGTCATGTGTTCTTTGCTTTCTCTTTTTAATTCTAAATTGGGGTTGTTGCCCTCTGAAATTTGGATTTCTTATTTGAGGTTTAGGTCTATCTGCAATGGTTAACCTATCAACCATTTTCTCCACTGTTCTAATCAGAGTGTCCATTTTTCTATCTGAAGGAGAGGCCTCCTCTTTCACTATGACTCTTTTCTTAGCTCGGGCTCGAGCTCTTTTAGCTAGCAGATTTGCTTCAATGCTTACTGCTATCTTTTGCATGTCTTGAAGTGAAGACAAATCTCTTTCACACAACTGATATGCCATATCGACATCGAAACCATATGGAAATTTCAAAAATGCTAATCCCACAGGAGGCTTCAAGTTAGCTGGAATAGCATTATATACAACATTAAATCTTAAACAATAGTCCTGCACAGTTTCACTCACATTTCTTTTAATGTTCTCATACTCAGAGAGAATTTGTAGTGGTTTCTTTTTTACCTTCCACCGATCTAAAAACTGTGTGTGCAACTCCTGTAAAGTGCGAATTGAGCCTGCTGGTAAGGCTCAGAACCATTTTATAACTTCACCTTCAAAACTTTGAACAAATAGCTTGGTGGTTACGTTCTCTACTTCTACCTCATGTAAATAAAAAAATTCATTCATTTTATCAATGTGCTGCTGGGCCGTGATGCTATGAGTGGCATCAAAAATGGGAATTTTTCTTTGATAATCAGCAAGCATATCATTAAGGAACTGGGGTAAAACCATGGGTGCATATCGGGCAGCCATGGCTCTGGGAGGATTTACAAAAATGTTTGTAGTACAGGGATTTAAATGAGGTGTTGATGGAGGAGATGACAACTGGGAGTTGACTGATGGGAGTGCTGATGAATTGGGAGGGGGAAATGCCGTTTCTGATGATTCTGAAGGCTGAGGAATATTAGTTACAGTGATGGACTGTGGTGAATTCAAGATGTAATCATCAATGGAGGAATTTTCCCTCTGGACTTCAATATCTACAAGGAACTCAGGATCTAAAACTCTATCATCAATGCCATTTTCAGACTTATTCCTAAATAAAGAAAGTTCAAAATTCTCGTCAAAGGAAAGATCTTCTATAAAAAACCACTCATGGGGCCAAGTATAGGATCTAAAGACGGGTCTGGGGCTTAATGATCCTTCTTGTCTTCTGAAAATTCTTGGGATAAGATTTGGATTTTCAAACACAAGGGGGAGATTTGGATCTGGATTAGCCCTCGTGTATCTTCTTGAAGCTAGTGTGGTCAAATTTCTGTTTTACAAAATTTTATTTCCAGCCTAGCAAACTTTGAACATCATCATTCAGAGTGTAGGAGTTTACAAGGAAAAATGTTACTGGGGTGATGAATCTTCTATACTAAACAACTTCCCCAGTATGGTCGCCAAAGATGTTAGCACTTGAATTGCACCCCAGGCTGAAAAAGGGCAAAACAGGATAACAACTAAACCATGCTCAGCCTTGTAGCTAGCCCTACAAGGGAAAGAGAGGGCTCTCTCCATGAAAATATATTCAAATAAGTGAAATAATGATATGATATTAGGCTAGATAATATGATGGGGATAAAATGTTTAATAAATGAATGAATTTTCAGGGATGTGTGGGATAAAATGGAACAGTATGAAACTGGGGATTAAATCAGGATACAGTGTATTTCATGGGGCAAGATAGGTAGGAAACTTAGAAATTAAAGTTTTATAAGGATGAGATGGAAAGACTGGTGAGGAGCTGAAAAGAGCACAATAAATGGATCCTCTTCAAACAGAAGAAAAACATAGAGTATGAATGCTTTCCCAAGGCATGGCATAAAAAGTGGATCCTACATTTCTATCTTGAAAGCATTCAAAAGGAAATGTTTATGGATGAGGGATGTAACATAACAATTTACATATGAAACAAAGGAGAGAGAAAAATGCTAAATCTCATACCACATGGATCCCACAAATCAGAGCTGCATATGTTATTAATCCTTGTCAAACTATACAATGGAGCGCAAAAAAAATGTTCTTCCACACTTTTCCCCTACTGCTGAGTTATAGACTCTCACTTCAGAACTCCTTTACAAATGATTTACAATTACAATAAATAGGCTGAAATGTGGGAACATGGATCCACAGAAAAAGGGAGTTGTTCTTACAGCTGAAAAACTGAAGTACAATCATAGAAAAGAAATACAACAATCTGCCCCTGAAAATAACGGACATCATTGAATTTGACCACTTGGAGATTTCGTTGGTATGCTGTATGAAGAAAAAATAGGCAGTCCGAAAGAAGATTTCCTACTTTTGCACTACTGTAACAATATTTTCTTATTTTAGCTCTCGGCCTTTGACTGTCGCTTTACTTTCCTTTATTTGTTTGGAGAAAACTGACCTTTTAAATAAAATGCTGTTCAAAATAAAGCTGAAATGAAATTATGCCTTTTGTGAAGGGAAACCAATTTTGAAATGAGAGAAGGGAAAATAAGGAGGCGACACTCACATCGCAATCGCAATCGGAATAAACGGCAGAGGGAATGCAATATACAATGGAGTGAAGAACTTCCGATGCGATTGGGGGGGGGGGGAGTTCGATGTTGTAATTGAAATCGGAAGGTGAGGAAGGGACATAATATATAACACAACCTTTTAAATGCATGTTTGCGATAGATTTTAATACACATAGTGATCGCAATCAGGGATCGGAGGGTGGGGCGGAAGATAACACAATATAACATTTTCGACGTGAGGAGAGAAAGGCCCTTTGTAAAATAAGTTTGAAACAAAATTTAATTTAACAAAGGAGCAAGGTCTATTTATTATGAATGGGCGGAGATATTACGTGGTGGTCCTGCAAGTCAATCAGGATCGAGATTGAAGGGGAGCGGAATATAACATATATAATAATGCTGATGCGATTGGAGCACGATAGCTGTGGGCCGTCAGATGGAGTGGGGCGATCGACGGTTGTGGAATGGTCGGGAGTTCGCAATCGGGGAAGGGCTTTAAATGATGCGATGCAATCGATAGGAGGTGGGTCAATCAAAACATCTTTGATCGCATCAGAAGTTTTGGGATTATGCGATGTGATCAATCGGAGAAAAAAATGTGATTGCGATCGAAAGTCGGCGGGATTTATAATACAAACTTTGTTATAAGGTTTATTATAAAGTATGGTGGGGAAGTGGTTTTGGGATCGGATTTAATGTATAAATGCGATTTTTTCCATCAGAAGGGGGAAAAAGGGATATTTTAGGGGAAATATTAAACTTTAAACACACAATTAAGGGGAAAAAATGCGAAATACGGATTATATGAGGACATAGGGGACTTTTACTTCACTTAAGCATAAATTTCAGTCCAGAAGTCAGTTTTAAGAGTGCATTATACCGTTGGAAAGCTATTTCCGGGATCTTTCTGATGGATCCACTTGGAGCATGATTTGGCATTGTACTCATTATGAAAAAATTCTCTGAAGGCAGGGAGATGACTTTGTGGAGATGACAGCTTTCTGAATTGTGACTTATTACATATGATGATATATAATTACATAATAAATGAGAATAAAGGCAGAATATCATGTTTTCACCCCAAAACATGGTTTCGAGGTGAAAATTACCTCAAGCTAAAAAATATATCTTCGATCTTCCAGGTGTTGTGACTTTGAGTTTATTGACTTCCTCATGACCTTGTTGACATTTATTGACACTCGACTCATTAATTTGACCATGGTGAGATCCTAGAACCTAACGAGACCAATCCTATGACCTACTGAAATGATTTTGTAAGTGAAAGTGACCAATGACCCAAGACCATAGAAAGGAAAATCAACAAGTATTTCATATGAGGAAAAAATTGATGCAAAATCACTGCCATAAATGAATCCATGACCTAGCGGAATGGTGAAATTTATTTGGTATGAGACTCCTAATATGAAAATGCAAAAGAGCAGTTTTGATCACTGATGGCAGTATGACTAGACTGACACTAGCACCTCCCCACCTCGTGGCCGGTTGGGTTGCCGTGGTGGAGGGGGAGGGTTGCGTGTAGGCACCTCCCTCACCATTCATACAATCCAATGGGCCAAGGGTGGAGGGACAATTCAACCCCTCCCCTTCCACTCCCGCGGTGCAATGGTTTATTTTAGGTTTTTTATTTTTTTAATGTTTATTTTTTTAATTTAATTAATTTAATATATTTATTTTTTATTTTTTTTCTTTTTGGATTAATTTTTTGTATGTTTTTTCTTTAAATTATGTTGTTATATATATATATATATATATATATATATATATATATATAATTTTTTTTTTTTTTAATTTTTATCATTTATAAACCAATTTTATTTATTTTTTTAACATTTCTATGGTCGATTTATTTTTTTTGTCTTTTTCTTTATATATATTTTAATTTTTTTTTTTTGTCGTGTTTTTTAATTTTGATATGTTTTAATATATATTTCTATTCACTTTTTTTTTTTTTATACTTTTCCCAATGTTTTAATGTTTTCAACTTATTTGTCCAGGAATTAGACAAGTTAAAAAATGTTTAAATAATCAACATTTTAAAAACAAGTGTGCACACTTTGGACATAAGAAAATTTAAAGTGTCAAAAATATGCCTTAAAAAAAAATTGTTGCTCTTTTTCAAAATCCACATGAAAATTACCCAAATTTTTACAAAATTGTTCACACTTAATAAATTAAAAAATTTAAAGTTAAAAGATAATTCTTCTAAAAAAATGGGTTGATTTTGGCATCACCACTTTTAAAAACCAACATGAAAATCACTAACATTTTAACAATATTTTTTATCCCTGATACATAAGAAGGTTTGAAGTGTCAAAAATATGTTAAGAAAATAAATAGGAGTATTCTAGATGAACAGTTTTTAGAATCAAATTAACTTTTTTCTACCTCAAAAAAATGGGTACTCATTTTAGTTCTCATTTCAAAGTTTACATTGTTATACCTTGAGATCTGAATTGCTAGAGCACATCTCGTTCTTCCTTTTTTTTTATCTCTCCTCATTATCTATTTAACTATTCACATTGGGGGGACTCATCTTCTCGGGTTGAGATTCGTTCTTTTGAGGGTCCTTCTTCTTTTTCTTCTTCTTACTCTTCTTCATGACCTCTCCATTTCTACTGCCATCACCTCCAAGCAACATTTACAGGTTGTCCCAAATATCCTTGGTAGATTTTATATCTAGTATCTTGTCTAGATATGCATTATGGATATTATCATAAGTAACACACCTTTCTTGTGCATTATGTGGCAACATTATGGCTGGTATAGGATCCTCTCCATATCCTTCACAAAATAGTTTCCAAATGTTGGACCCATAAGACAATAACTCAGATTTTAGCTCTTCTTGCCATACTTGGTGCTTTGCAACTCTAAGGAGAAATACTCTTAGAGGATTCCTTTTGAAAAAATAAAAAATAAAATAATAATAATAATAATAATAATAAAGAAATAAATAAATAAAAATTATAATAATAATTACTACCAATAATCCTGAGTTCTACTGTCCAACGATTAAGTTGCAACCAACAACCCTTGATCTGAAACCAATTTTTGGAAGCATGAAAGATATTGATATCAGTGGGGGCGGGGTGGGATAAGGGGGGGGTGGTCTGAATCAATATTATGTACTTTTACCATTTTTTCCTTTGATTTCAAACCCCATTTCATTCATTTACCCTCATCACATCACAATATGTATATCAACAAATCTATGAAAAGTATAAAGGAATATTGCGTATGCATAACCAAGTAAGCTATCGACAACATATAAACATCAATCCACATAAGTATACATCATCAACAAATCATCACGCTATACGATACTAGATTTTAAGTGTAAATCCCAACTAGGAAAAACCACTGCTATTTTTGTGTTCATCTTCTTTTATTATTATCATCAAAATCTCATTTTACATATGATCATTGGCCACCACCAAGTTTCAATTCACAACTTTCCAATCACACGAGCTACTACTCACTCTAGGCCACTACTTGTATGAACTTCATAGACCACCACTCCCACAACTTTTGTAGGGCACTACCTCTTGGATGGCCCAAAGTGCAAGTCTTTCTAGCCACCACTCAACGAAATCCACCACTACCAATTTCTTAGGCCTCTACTTGAGGAATATCGTTACACTCTCAATTTTCAAACTGCCAATTATTTATAATGCCACCACTCTCCCACTCAAGGACCCAAGCTTCAAGATCATCTCATGGACTGCGTTTCAGAATATTTCATATTGGGCCCATGCTCTCTAATCAACACTACCTTGAGCCTCATTTCATCCTATTTTCATAATGGACTCCCAATGAATCTAAGGTCGTACAACAACTCAATAAAGCCCTCAATACAACTAACACAATCCTTGACAGTAAAATACTCTTCTCATAACACAATCTTCCCTCACTTATAATAGGAACATATCTCTTGCTCAACTCAATAGCATACATGGAATCAATGTATCTCTATAATCTAAGACATAACAAAAAATTATATTAATCTCTTCTCACAAAAAATTAATCCATACAAACTATAATAGAAAAATATAAACCATGACATATAATGACAAGAACTCTATTTTCAAATACCATTAGCCCCGCAAACAAAAACTCTATCCAATACTTTTTGTGAACACTTGGTACTATATCCATCATCTCTACATACTCGGTTCTTGCCATCAACCTCTAAAAATCACATGATGGGTACATATATACTATGTCTTATTCTCCATGCACATTCCTTCAACTATCCATTGCTAAAATAACCTCTACAAAATCACTACACATACTTAGGAGAATACATACACTTGGGATTTTCCGTTTTTTCACCACAACATACTATCTTTGTTAAGTTTTGGATGTACAACCTTATATTGATCAAGATACAGGAAATTTAAACTCATCTTACTCGATGATCAGTTTGGATGTCGTCAATGTATTGGTTTGTGACCAAATAAAAAAAATTGTTTTATTCACAACCAGATCGATGATTACCTAGTTATTGAACAAAATCACACTTCAATTTTTTACCAAGTCTTCAATACCCATTGTAGAAAAGTAAATAAAATGTTTTAATCAAGACCATGGGAAAATTCCATTATTTTGAGCAAACGACAGTTTTAGTTTACCTATAGGGATCATCACTAGAATTTAACTGGAACCCAAAGATGATAATCACAAGGATAGAGTGGGAACGTAAGGAGGTTTTTGAAATCCTCGTTCTGTGAAAAACTGTGTGCTAGGGATGACTCCCTAACTCGTGGAAATTGAAAATTTCTCTACCCAGAATTTGTTGTCACTCCTCCAAAACTTCCTCAAGGACCTCTAGGGCCTATAAAAGCCTCATGAGACCTATTTCAGTCATCAAAAATAATTATACATAGGGTCATCAATGACATTGATATCAATGAAACCTCAAGTGGTTAATTGTCTCCTAGGGTTGACATCAATTCCAACACCATGTTTCCAACATTCTCATAATTTATAGAGGATTTCACCCTCAACTCGAGTATGTAAATCAACAAAGATAAATATCAATATTTTTTCTTTAACCTTCCACTTTTTGTGTAGAACCACATTTCTAGGATACTTAATTTTCAAATTAGCAAGCTTCCTTCAAAATATTTGCAAGCTACACTAGTTGAAAAATATCTCTAGCACAACTTATGGGTGTGTTCGATAAAAAACAATTGATAAAAATATCCAACCTATTAGACATCTTTATTTCTTAACATTATGGGAATATTAGTTTTATTTAAATTAGTTCTTCAAGTGTTGTCAAATTATCTCCTCTCAACTATTATGAAACCCTCATCTATCATGATTTCTATTCAAAGCCTACAATGATATTTCCTATGGAGATGAGAAAAATTAGATATAAAATAGGATTTAGGGACACGGGAGAAAATTTGAAAGACTAATACGAATGGTGGTCTTAACTTAAGGGATCAAACAACTTTTCCTAAAATTCTAGGAGCCACAATTTGGTGGTGTTGGATGCAAGGGAGGAAAGAATTATGAAAGAATATATAGCTTTGAAAATATGTTAAACAAATCCCACTACAGCAATCCATTAAAACTCCTTTAGAGAAGATGAATCCTCCATATGTAATTTTACCAAATGAGTCATGAAAATAATCCAGCAACAACGATTTTGGGAAATGTGTGATTGTAAAATAACCTTGTTTTGGGAGGGCTCTTGGAAGAAACAGTCTAAGTTGCATGACCAACACGATTTTGATAGTCTCAAACTTAATATCATAGCCCAAGGTTGAATCAAAGTTATAGATTGCTATACGGATTCTAGTACCACCCCATATAGAGACCATGGTTGTAGTCGTGGAATGGAATCCCAAACTAATGATGATATTTGGACCCCATTTTGGCAGGAGATTAAACAAAGACACATCTCAATCTCTAACTAGGTTCTCATACCCCATATGAAAATAGTTTGGTATGGTTTTCTTATTAAAACTGAAAAATGATACAATTTTTTGTCATTTAAAGAACATGTTAATTAATTAAATAAATAAAAATGGGATTGATAATGTCCTAGGAGAGAAAATAAGACACGCTATTCTATGAAAAAGATCATTGGCGATGTATTTTGAGGAAGTTGTTTTTAGGGTTAATCTAAAATTTGGAAAAATTATTAAAAGCCTAATTTTCATTGTTATTATGTTTATAATAGCATGGAAAAACCTTTTCCATGTTAAAAAATTAGCCACTAATATTTTTTGGAATTCAGTTACTCGGTGGAGGAAAATAAACTAATTCCATTAAATATAAATAAAGGAAAATCTGTTCTATGGAAAACCCATAGAGAGGGTTTCAGAATAAGTATAAATAAATGAGAAGTTGAAGACTAAGAAAAGAAAAATGAGAAGTAAGAAAGTGTAAAAGTTAGACTACATTACTTTTATAACATAGAAGTGGGCTTGGGAAAATTGTGTTACTAAAAGCTGTGGTTGGGAGAAACATGGAAAGAAAAAACTTATGATACATATTTACAAATATGTTATACTGCTTTATTAGTGTTGACTTATTTTATCCTTGAAAAGAGAATAAGATAATAGTTACTTAACAATTTGATGTTAAGTTAGAAATGTATAAATGTAATAAATATATATTTTAAGTGTAGAAGTATTTTAATTAGATTCATGGAATTGAAAATTATGTATTTTATTATGATCTTTCCAAATAAAATAAAATATCCATAATAATATCTAAGTACGAATTATTGTTTCTATTCTAATATATTTATAAATATCAATATTCAAATAAAAATATTAGTGAATTAGAAAATATTAAGTTAAAAAAAAAAATAAGTAAAAACTGTTGTTCTCTATTGAGAAATGCTAATTTTTTTACATGAGAGAATATGGTAGTAAGACAATGGTAGTAAGACATGTTTAAAGCAATACAACCCATAATACCATCGTTCCTTTCCTTTCATATTAAATATAATTCGAACACAAATGACATATGTTTACATATAAATTTTTATATATAAATAAATATAGTTGATAAATATAAATGTTCACAATATCTATGATATGATATATTGGTATTAAAACTTATTCAATTATAATAAAATACGAACTCAATTTATTTATCATTTAAACATTTATTTTTTAAGTGTTGGAGAGTATCTTGGTTAATATATATTTTTCGTGGGATAAAAAGAACATGAAAAATGGTCTCTAATTTTGTGATGTAGCTTATTTAGAAAAGTAAAAGAAATTAATAAACTACTATTTAATCACAAAGGTATCTAATTCATTTTTGTTTATTTATTTAATTTAAAAATAATTGAATACATGATATTGTGAATTTGGAGTTATTTTGGTTGGTTGAGAAGAATGTTTTTTTACTTTTTTGAGGTAGTTTCAATTTCTTGATAGAGACATAATTATGATAGATATTGATAAAATTTATTGTATTAAGAAAAATGTCATATGAACAAGTAACATATGAAATGATTATGGATTTTGAGTATATGATATTGGTAAGCCATCGTATTGGCTCATGATCCATGGTCATGGTATTGAAACATTTCCTATTTATGAACTAATAATCTCCATAGTGAAATATGTGCAAGTAATTTAATGCTTATTATGGATATATCAACCCTTTATATTTAATTTTTATAACTAAACTAGTTTTATGTTAGTCAACCTTGTAAATTCCCAAAAATCCTATTTATTTAAATATCAAATAATCATGATTATATATATATGAAATGGAAAATTTAAAAGTTAAGAGGATAGGTATATTAAAATGGTTTGAGAAGATGGTTTACAAGACTATGCTTTTGGGACAAAATGCGTAACAAAATAAATGACACAAAAATATGTATGGTACCCATAATAATAACTGTTTGATTCACACGGGGAGGAGAAGACAAATAAGTTATGGTTGAAGAACCGCAAGAAACGTCTGAACAAAATGGTGTACAAAATGGTGTTTGGTTTTAGTGATGATGAAATGAACCACTTTCGGAAATACTTGAAATAATTTAGAGTCTTAGACCATAGTTAGATAATGCTAAGATGGATAATGAAAAGGTGTATAAGGTGCTAGAGCTGAAAAAGAAGGGGTGCTTAATTGAAAAACAAAAGTGTAGAATAGGACAAGAGTTAGGAAAATGCCGAAAAATATTTATATTAAAAGGATAAACATGATTAGTTCTTAGTGAATTGTTTGAACCATTGGGAGGAGACGAGTCAGACAATAATTTATAAAAGGGACCTCCTTTAAACAATCTACGAAAAATAATTTGAGAATGGAGTTACAAGATGTATTCAAGAAAACTGGAACCCAACGTTTGACAGAAATCAGAAGAGGGAGCTGAAACATAGCTTCTAAATATGAAATTTTTTAAAAGTATAAGAATATCTAAGGAATATAAGGTTTGATTGGAAGGTTTGATTGGCCATTTAAAATTTTCATGGTAAAACATCTTTGTGGTGGATGAAATTAAAACACTCTGTAGTATAAAAGGTAAAGAGTTGAAATGGAAAACATTTTAAATGTATTTTAAGGAAAAATATCTCAGTAAAAATATTATAATAATAAGACTTAAGGAATTTCACAAGTCGAAACTTGGTCAAACAATAAAATCGTTATAAAATATACTAATCTCCTTTGGTATGTTCCTTATATTCTCGTATAAAAAATCTAAACTAGTACAAAGATTCATTAAGTGCTTGCCTCTATCATATAGACAAAAGACATAATTTGATAATCCAATATAGAAACTATGATTGAATATGGATGATGGCATGATGAGTTGGTGTATGATTGGGTAAAATATGAGAAGTTTGTGTAAAGTTTAAGAAACCGTTAACGAAATGATTACGTTTTAGCATGGTGAAATTGTTTCCAAGACTATCTGCTAATTAGAACTTTGATAAAAGTTGGTAAAGTTTGAAAAAAAATATCTCATTTGTCTAATGTCAATTATGAATATAACCTTACAAATAATGTATACACACTAAAATACGAGGGTAAACCTTTTTCGAAATATATTTTTAATTATGAATATAATCTTGCAAATAATGTATACACACTAAAATAAGAGTATAAACCTTTTTGGAAATTTTCGAAATAAATTTTTAATTATGAATATAATCTTACAAATAATGTATACACACTAAAATGAGAGTGTAAAGCTTTTTGGAAATATATTCTTAATGGCGAAGAAGCAATTTCTTCTAGTTTTGTGTAATTATGCAAGGTGACTTTATTAGCTTCTTGTTTTTTCTTTGAACTACTCACACTTACACAAATGCTAGGATTTGGTGTGTCTCACATAGTGAAGAAAATAGGATTAAATTATTAGTATGTGTTGGATATTTTTAGAAAATATATAAAGAGAAGCGTCAAGGCTTAATGTTTTTCAAAATAATATATAGTGTGAAATGCATATAAATGTGTAGTTTTCTCATGTTTATAGAGAGTTTGATAAAATATTATAGCCATAGTTTAGAATGGTTGATTATATGGACTTCATAATCATATAATTTTGGCAAGATTTAGATTCACTATAACTAAAAATATCAAATAAATAAAACTAGAAATTGAATAACGAATACCATTAAATGGTTACACTAGCCGAAAATGATGAAATTAGTGACTAGGTCACCAAAAATGTTAGTGACCGCAATTATTTCAAGTGAATTACTATTAAATTTGAGCACTTTTATTTGAATGAACTTAAAATAACTAATTTAGTCTAGGGATGAAATATACTACTAGATAATAAGTGACCAAACTAAAAACAACTAATTGAAATGACTAATTTAGTCCATGACTAAAAAGAATGACTAGATAATAAGTCACAAAATTAAGAATGATTAAAGTAATTGACTAATATAGTCCAAGAATAAATATATGACCAAATAGTAAGTACAACAAGTATATGAATTAGTAATTTATGTTAGTAAATTTAAATTGTATCACTCCGGAAATGGAAAATTGCAATTTTTATACTGAAGTGTTTCATTTCACTGCAAGGGTTTCAAAATCCATCTCCAGTGTTAAAATCTAGAGAGAAAGGGGTCCATGAATCCATCTACAGTGTTAAAATTCTGAATACCCTTTTGCCTCTAAATTTTAACATTACACATGGATTCAGATATTCCCAACATCAGTTCTACCTTCCTTTGTCGTCGAGGCAAGGCTCTCCTTCACCAGTTCGTCCAAGGAGGGTGAGGCCAATGGCACTTGAGATGAAGGCCAAGAAAAAAAAACAAATCAGATAAATTCATAACTTCTATAGGGTCTAAAAGCCATAAAAAAATTCATAACACATTTCATGTCTTTCTTTTATCTCTATAAGGATGAAAGGGAAACCAAACTCAGAGCTAGAGAACTCCAAGAATAGTTTTTTCATCCCCTCACAAATGGTGTCGAACTTGGACTAGCTGAAACTAGAGGAGCCAAATAGTTCGCAATTGGAGCCGAGGTTAGGGTTTCTAAATCGCTAGATGACTGCCCTATCAAATTATTAATTTTTTTTAATAAATACCTAGTAGGCCCGAAGATCGAGACATGGTGACATTTTGATCTAACTTATAAATTAAAATGGATAAAATTGCAAGAAACCAAGCAAGTAACTCCTAATTTCCTCCTCCACATGGTTCTAATTGCAAGCAACCAACATCTCATCTAAAAAACATATTTTATGATTCTTTGTGTGTCTTCAAAGTGTTTATCATGGTAGCCATCTAAGTACTTAAAAAGTATTTATCACATGGATACAAAACTCATGGTTACCATTTAATATTATTTTTCATTTTTACAAGGATATCAAAGCCTAACATTGTCCACATACCATTCACTCTTCGTCAAAACTATATCCTACTCTAGTTTGAAATTCCACAACCCTTTATTTTCATGTAATTTTTCAGTGGGATTTTAGGGTTTCTCTAGTGTTTGATTAGTATATTATGATAGATATGTTGTAAATTCCTCTTTAACATTTTATCTCCTTCAAAAAAAAAAAAAACATAAAATTAATAGTTGTAATTAATTATAATTAATAATTAATCTAATCTAGATAATCTTAACTCTAAATCTAGCAAGCGACAAGAGGGAGGAATCAAATATCTTGAGGTGAAAATCTCTTTTAGATCGAAAAGAGATTTGATCCTTCATGACACAGAGCCACCACATCTCTTAGAGATAAGCTACAATCGCCCAGGATAATTTATTTTTATTCTGTATGTCAGCATATTTCATTTCATTGATACTGATGAAATGAAGTTTTACTTTTGTTGCACCTTTGTATTCATGTTTATGACTGTATTTTATTACATTTGTACATAAATATGGATCAAATTCCCATGTTTTAGGTGATATTATTGACCTTAGATTTCTAAAACGTTTATTTATGAACTAAGCCTAGAGTTTCCTCCCCCAACCATGTTTAAGTAATTATTACTAAATCATAGTGCTACAATCCTTTCGATAAGGCCCATATTCCCTCTAAAATTTCAGACATCCCTAAAAGGATCGTATATGTGGTGGTTCAAATACTTTTTCATTTCTATTTAATCTAATACACTACCTATATGGAGAGTGACTTGATTTTTGTCTCCCAACTTGGTCAAGGAAATATGACTTATGCATGGATCAAAAAACTTTATAATGATTCACATTTACCAACTAAGAGAGAGAGAGAGAGACGATACTCTAAAAAAACTACATCTAATGGATTGTGGCCTTGTTCTTGATGTTGGATTCTTAGGAGATTAAACTAGGTAGTAAGGCCTTGATTTTACTTTGTTGAACATATATGTTTCCCCATGACTTGTACTTGGTTCTCAAAACCTTTTAGTGGCGTCGATCATCAATAACCCCATTTAGAGTGTAAGGATATGCTTAAGAGTCCATGTGTAGTAGATCAAGGAACTTCTCTTGAACCTTCGTTATATGAAGCTACCTTTGTCATGTAAGGTTAATATTTCATCCTTGAAGGATCCCTATGGGCCAAAGATTCATGTACCCAATACGTAAATTCCTCTATTGGCACTAATATCCCTAGTCTAAGGAAGTTATAAGCTTGAGAGGTATTATGTGGTGATTTAAGATATTTATCATAGCCATGCATTCCAAAAATATTACTTCAGGCTAAAATCATCATGTAACTTCCCATTACAATGCCAAGGGCATAATAACTCACAAATGTTGCTCAAAATATTATAATAATTCATGTATCACTACATGGAAGAAAAATGTGGCCTCAAGAGATCATTTTTTGTGGTTTTAGTGGTTAGTCCAAGGAGCTTGATAATTAGAGGTAACCTTTATTGCCTAAGGCTCAAGTTTCCTTCCTTACAATGTTGAGGACCCTAGTAACCATAATTAATTCTGAATTCCCTTAATTTCATTGATATCCATAGTTCGAGATGAGGGCCATACACTGGGAAAAATAATTTAGTAAAAAAAATGCATACACTTACTTAAAACAATGTGCACATTTCTAAAATAACACATGTAATTAAAGGAATGTGTGTATGTTCTTTTCATTTCATTTTTTTTTTGCGAAAGAATGGAAATTAGAGCATAGATACCATTGATTTGGTTGTCTTCGATTTAGGTCTACAGTGAAAATTCAAGTGGTTTGGGTTGGAAATAGACGATAATCTCTATTTTTTTGAACATATATCAATAAGTATATTTTTCACATTACTTATTTGAGGCTACAAAAACCATATATATACACACATTCTCTAAGTTAATAGTTCTTTAATATTTTTAATACGTTTTTTTCTTGATATATATTTGAATCTTAAAACACAATCATTCCTAAGATAAGTTATACATTGTTATTTTTGAAGTGTAAACTAAGATCTACTTCTTAAAACCCTTTACCTAGCACTATTGTAGGGTCTCCCAATTTCAAAGTTATAATGACTTACAATGTTTCTATATAAAATAACATTGTTTTATCTACCATTCAACACATTTTTAAAAATAAAGATATTATTTAGATACTCAACATTGATATTAATGGAAACATAGAAACATATGCATTATATTTTACATATACTTAATTTTTATATAATTATATACAAACTATTTAAATACAAATTATTAAAGTTAAAGCATTTTGTTACATTTTCTCTTTTTATAACATAATCAAATTATCCCTCAATATACCTTGAGGCATCCTTCCAAATTAGTATATGGTTGTCTTTGCATGCTTTCTTAACTAGTAACACAACATTAACTTACACTCGCACACTACATTTCATTGAAAAAAAAAAAAATTATATTTTAACTGAATACTATATTGTTAGATTAAGTTATTAAACAAATGATGCACGTCACCTAGTTTGTCAAGTTTTATATAAACTTACATTTACATTAACAAGTGCCTTTTAAAAAAAATAAAATACCAATTTAGAAATGATAAAGATAAGCTCTTGTCAGAAGAGAATAGAGGCCAAATAATTTAAGTAATCTAAATTTATAAATCCAATAAAATCTCTCCTTATAGTTAATAATTCTTTCAACAAAATTATAAAAAAAAATTAAAATATATATATAAATATAAATATCAAAAGATAAAATCTTCATGAATTTGTTTTCACACAATTTCAAAAAAATAAATTAAAAATAAGTAGAAATTAAATTATAAATTTAAATTATGAAATTTAAATTTATTTAAAAACTAAGTGTAAACCTAAATTAACTTACTTTTTCCATATGCATATTCTCAACACTAAATTTTATGCTTTTCAACAAAATCACAAAATAAATATATAATTAACTTTTTTTAATTAGATAAATGCTCAATTTCTACCTAAAATAAAACCATAACTTTATAACCATTTGACTAGTTCATAATATAAATTATACATTTCACTTTTTGAAATGTAAACTAAGATCTACATGTCAAGAATTTGGACCTAGCACTATTGCAAGGTCTCCCAATTTCAAAGATATAATGACTTATAAGATTTGCACATAAAAGAACAATGTTTTATGAGAATTCCACAAGTTTTTAAAAGAAAATATATTATTTAGGTAATCAAAATTAATGTAATATATTATTTAGGCTATCAAAATTGATATTAATGGAAATTCTATTTTTCATGAAAAATAAGATACTTAATTTTTAGATAGTTATATACAATTTCTTTAAATACAAATTATTAAAGTTAAATTATTTTCTTCTAATTTCTCTTTCTACATTATAATCAAATTTTTTTGAATATACCTTGAATGTTTATTCCAAATTAATATATTGTTTTCTTACATGCTTTCTTAATCACTAACACAATATTAGTTTACACTATCACACTACATTTCATTAAAAAGAAACTACTTTTATATTTTAACTCAATAAAGTTAAAATAACATAACATTATATTAAGTTATTTAAACAATTGATACATGTAAGCTAGTCTTTTCTAAATAACTTTGATATAAATGTGCTGTAACGGACTTTTCATGTGAATTCAAATTGTAAATATTTTTTTTTTATCAAAACAGTTGTATCAAGAAAATCAAGATTCAGTTGATGTAAAACGAACTCCTGAGTGGTTATTCCTTATCTACCGGAGTTTGAAGGGGTACGATGGATCATTGGTATGCATCCCAATGTTATCCCATATTCATGGCTATAGAGAAGCATGGGTTCTTAGTGGCAATCCAATTATACGAAGTTCCTGGAACGGTTGTACGATTTCTTTGTACACGCCCAAACGAGAGAGGCATAAGAAAAACATTACTGTTGCAATAATCTGATTCGAGATTGAGTCTTTTTATATAGATTATCTTTGGGGAGATTGTCTCAAGAGAAAAGGAAAAAGAACGTCTTCATTGATGGCGTTATGGGTTACACAAGATTATATCACTGCAAAGGCGGTTACAGAAGATTATATCACTGCAAATGCTAGCAGTTCCTGCAAAGTCGAGGACGTTTTAATATGGAAACACCAAGAGATGAGGAGGAACAAGAGGTTGAATCCTTTAGAGGATTTCAGTCTTTTGAAGAGGCTTGGGCAAGGCAATACGAGCTCAGTTTTCCTTTCCATTGAGCGCTGCACCAATCAAGTTTCTGCAACGAAGGTACTCACAAAAATTTTCTCCGAATCAGCTTTGTGTACATTACTTCTTGCAGACTCACCGTGAAAGAGAGAGAGTACATTATTTTCAAAATATTTGCCATGTTTATATGGATAGAAATATATAAATATTTATATAATTTTGTATACGCAAGAAAAATAGAATATGCATGTTTTATCATTTAAAAGAGATTTTCTTGAATGTATTAAAGAGGGTTTATTTCAAATATTTTCCATGTTTATATGGAAAGAAATAAATGAAAAATATAAATATCTATATAATATTAATTCATGCTCTTCATTTGAAAAGGGATTTTCTTGAATATATTAGAGAGGGTAGCTCTTTAATATAAATATTTACATAATATGGTATAAGCAAGAAAATAGAAGTTGTATGATCTTTATTTTAAAAAGAGACTTTGTACTCATTTAAATTATGAAGTGATAACAAGCCCAAAGCATTTTTCTTGAATAGATTATTGAATATCTTCTTGTACAATGAAGAAGAAAAGAGAGGTTTTCTCAGATTTATATTCATTAACCATGTTGTAAATAGTAATAAATTAATATATATCCATGAATAGTTACCATGATAGTGGTAGAGGTTAATGAATTAATGAATCCATGGATAGTTTCATAAATCCATAGTGTTGATGGAGATTAATTATTTCATAAAACCATGGGTAGATTACCATGGTGTTTGCAAATATTAGTCAATTAATAAATCTATGGATTGTTCACCATGGTGTTGGTAAAGTTAAGTTATTTAATAAATTCATGGTTAAAGGAACTAATCAGTTTTATTCCTTAGATGAATAAACTAAGAGATTATTTTATATTAACATGATTATGATGTTAAATTCCTTTTGAAGGAAGATCTTGCATATACATGCAATATATGTATTAGCTTATATTGAAAAATAATATACCTTTTTGTATCTAGAAAGATAGCTTGTAGTATTAAAACTACATTGAATATGATTGTTAATATAATCTTGAAAATGAGACATGTATTCATTATTTTATATTAACATGATTATGATGTTAAATTCCTGTTGAAGGAAGATCTTGCATATACATGCAATATATGTATTAGCTTATATTGAAAAATAATATACCTAATCTTGAAAATGAGACATGTATTTATATTCATAATTGTGTGTTTCTACATATGATTACATGCTCACTAGCATTGAGATTTTATTTAAATACCTGGTAAATAGTTACAGCACAAAAGGCAGAATTTTAGATATATTTTATGAATCGTATGCATTCACAAAGCATGTAAAGAAACAATTGTTATGTTAACGGTAGTCGCAGCACCAAAGGCAGAGCTTTTTTTATGGTTATTGTTTTTATTGAAATAAGCAATCAGAGCAGAAATATCTAATCGATGTACAGCTTTATTTTAAAGGAAGGCTTGGAGATGTAGCTAAGGAGCTATTGTCTTGCAGGAATGTGTGCTTATGCAATTTTAAAACTTTGAAGTTATTACGGACATCTAAAGCCATAGATATATAAGTGTGGTGTGTTATTAAAGAGAGAATGACAAGGTACTTTACTTGCTTGTCATGATTACACATGAGTAGATGGAGAAACTACTATAGTGACTGATTAATACTTTATGAATCTTGACATCATTTTATGTTGAAGGAATCATAGCAGGGAATGATGGTGACATGTACAAAAGAATATTATGCTTGTCATGTACAAAGGGAAATTATGCTTGTCCTGGTGGCAAGTAAATGATTAATGTTCATGCAGATGAGTCCGATTTGCAGGAAGGTCCAATGTACGATGGTCCATTGTAGGTACATCCATGCCACCAAGATGTGAAGGTATGAAGATATGAATACCAGAGGGTAAATGGTATCATATTTATTGTAATGGCTTTAAGCTATATATTTGCATATTTCCTTGTAATATTATATAAACGATGGTTAAGGGATGGTCTCCCTTCTAATAAAATTAAACGTTTGCTGGTTTTCACCCTACGGGGTTTCCAGGGTATATTGCTGTTCAATGATGTGATTGATTATTGTGTCCAGATGATGAGGTTGATTCCCTTTCTTGCTGTGATATTTATAAGTATGTGACAACCTGAAAAATTAAATGAGTGGAAGGTTACATCATAGGGTAATAATTGTAATGGAAGGTGCATTAACTATGACAAGGATTAATAATAAGTTTTCTATAAAATAACGTAAAATAGAAATTTAGAGAAGATAAAGATAAGTTGTTGTTAGAAGAGAATAGAGATGAAATAATTTAAGTAATTGAAAATTATAAATATAAATAAATATCTCCTTATTGTTAGTAATTATTTCAAAAAATATATAAAATAATTTTGAACGAAAAATTATAAAATTGTAAGAAAAAATAAACCTACAAAATAGCAATTTAGAGAAGATAAAGATAAGTTGTTGTTAGAAGAGAATAGAGATGAAATAATTTAAGTAATTGAAAATTATAAATATAATTAAATATCTCCTTATTGTTAGTAATTATTTCAAAAAATATATAAAATAATTTTGAACGAAAAATTATAAAATTGTAAGAAAAAATAAACCTACAAAATCTTCATGATTTTTTCACACTTTTTTCACAAAATTTCAAAAGGATAAATTAAAATAGATATAAATTAAATAATAAATTTAAATTATGAAATCTTAAATTTATTGGAAACCTCAATTGTAAAGATAAATTAATTTAGTTTTTCAATATGTATATTGTGAAAATTAAATATTGTGAAAACTAAATTTAACACTTTTGATCAAAATCACCAAATATATATATATATATATATATATATATATATATATATATATAATTTTCTTTTAATCAAGTTAAATGTTCAATTTCTACATAATATAAGCCATAAATTCCAATCATTTAATTAAAAAATAAAAAATTAGTTAAATACCCTTAATGCATGCAAAGAACACATGCAAATTCAGGGAATGGGTGCATGTTCTTTTCATTTTAATTTTTTTGGGCAAGAATGACAACTAAAAATAGACTAGAATTTTTATTTTTCAATAAATTTTTTTGACATTACTTTTATTTATATTTAGACTACACAAACCATATATCTACACATTATTTAAGTTAATAATTTTTTATTGTTTAATAATTTTTTATTGTTTTTAATATTTTTTTGTTTTGATATATACTTAAATATTAAAATACATAATCATTCCTAAAATAAGATATATATTGATCATTTTGATGTGTACACTAATATCTATATGTTAAGACCCTTTACTTAGCACTATTGTAAGGTCTCTCAATTTCAAAAATATAATCACTTAGAAGGTTTCTATATAAAAGAAGAATATTTTATTTACAATTATACAAGGTTTTAAAAAAAAAATCTACTATTTAAATATATTAATGGAAATATGGAAACATATGCATTATATTTCACATAAAAATAACATATTTAATTTTTAGATAGTTATACAAAATCTCTTTAAATATAAATTATTAAAGTTAAATTATTTTCTTACATTTTCTCTTATTACACCATATTTAAATTCTTCCTAATTGTACCTTGAAGCATCCTTCCAAATTATTATATTTTTTTTTCTAGCATGTTTGCTTGACCACTAACACAACATTAGCTTACACTAACACTATATTTTATTGGAAAAAAAAAACTAAACTAAACTAAACTTTTTTATTTAACTGAATAATATATAATTAGGTTACATTATGTAACCTAGTCCTTTTTAAATAAGTTTTATATAAATATACATTAACTTTGACAAGGATTAAAAATAAGTGAGTTATAAAAAAAACAATAACAATTTAAAAGGATAAAAATAAGATGTAATTGGAAGAGAATATAGGGAAATAATTTAAGTAATTTAAACTTATAAATCTAATTAAATTTTTCTTTATGATTAATAATTATTTTAGTAAAATTATAAAGAAAATATTATGAAACTATACAAAATTATGAACTCATAAAATCCTCTTGAATCTCCTTTCACGCTATTTCAGAAAAGTGATTTAAGAATAGGTACAAATTGAATTATGAAATTGTAAATTTATTTAAAACCTCAATTGCAATTCTTACTTTTTCAATATATATATTTTGTTAAATTTGGTCAAATTCATCCAACAAATATATAAATAACTTATATTTTTTTTTAATAAGATAAAAGCTGAAATTATACATAAAATAAAACTATAAACTTCTGAACATTTAATTAAAAAAAAACTAAAAATATATTTAAACCCCTTATTAAAAATAACTAAAAATTAAATCTATCATTTTACCATATTAAAGTAAACTAAATAATTACAAACAATACTCTTATACCCAATCTTAAAAACCCCAACCAATAACCACACTATTAATACAATTTTACATTGATATTTTTTTAATTAATAAATAATCTATTATCACAAATAATATTGAAATAAATTATATCTAAGAAAAGTAACTAATCAAAATTAATAAATAAAATTAATAAATTTCAGAATAAAATATTATATGCACATGGAATTGTAATTTTGTGGGTGATTTTGAAAATTTAAAAATTAGTAGTTAAAAGTTTCAAACAATTGTAAGGATTAGTAAATCTTGTACATTGAATATATATGAAGAAACCATATTCACGTCCAAAGATGTTACAACCATGGAATGCACTTAGATATATGTTCTAATCAATGCGACCATACTTAATTTGGGAAAAAATGAAGCACATAAAATAATGTATAATGTGAGGTTATACTTGATGATGAAGGTGATACTAGATATAACAATGATAGTGTGCTCCAAGATTCAAATATAGTGAAAATTTAGAGGGTGTTGTAGCAACTACAAAACTTCTCGAAAAATTAGGCAAACTTCAACTTCTTTGTCCTCCAATATCTTTGTAACCACTGTCTTAGCTGTTGAAAAATGGTTAGACTCTTGGTAAGGATGGATTAATTATGACTGTCATTTTATTTCAATTAGAATATTTGAACAAAATTAATTTTTGGTATTGAATAAAAGATTTCTGGTGAAATTAGTTTTATGAGTAAAAACTGACGGTAAAATTAAATCAAGATATGGATTTAGTTGAATAGAAAAACAGTTTCCACAGTTACCCAAAGAAACTATAGAATAAATAAGGAATTCTAAGAAGAGTTTGGGGTTCTCTGTGAGGGAAAGGAACTATGTCATTCTGGAAAAGGAAATTTCAGAACAAACTGTCCTCTAGAGTTGGACAATTGGACCAGACTATCCCGAGTTCTCCTCCAGAATTACGTTTCACTGGAGTTGGAAAATTGGACCGGATTGTCCCGAGTTTCTCTTCCAGAATTCTGTGTTCAATGAAGGCCCAGTCTTGAAGCATGAGGGAGATTTGTGGGACGTAATTGCCCGAACTCGTGGAAGGGAGGCACCAATACCATCATTCGGGTTTAAGTTCAGATGAGTAAAATATTGTTAGTTTGTATTTTCTTTTTCTATTACATTTAAGCATGCTTGTAGCAGGTAATTACTGTTATGTGAAAATTGCAAATGCAGTAACAATTTTTGTTTCCGATAACTTACGACAGAAGCAAACTAGGTAACCTTGTTTCTGTATAAACAAATTATTTGGTATCTGAAAAAAGAGAACAAAAAAAACTAATCTCGTTGCAAGAGAAGAGTAGAAAGAATCATAGGAAAAATCTTATCGAATTCCTGAATTAAGCAGAAGTATATATAACAGTGTTATTTTATCTACCTGAGTTAACACTGTAAGAATGATTCAGTTAAATGGTAGATAGTAAACCCCAGGAGGACCATTAACCCAGAATGTCTATAAACCAGAAGCTTCTGGGTTGGTCGCCCTCCAACCTATGATATTACACAGACGCGCTGGTGGTCCGGTCACCATGTGGTTTCTTAAAAAAAAAAAAACTATCAAATAACCTAGGTTATGAAGACAACGATGTTTGAGATAGGCTTCGGCCTTTCATAAAAGAAGAAAAAAAAACAATGAAATAAGTGAGCCTTCAGCTTCCAACATGAGACAACCATCCATATATATATAGCAAACAATAAACAGTTAAAAGCAGAAACTACTGTAATAAACCCCAAAGGGTCTGCTAGTTGTTAGAGCCATCAAGGAAAGACAAGAGGTAAATAGTTAAAAGTTCCAGTCGCAAATTATAACTCACAGGAAAACCCTTTGCCGCATAAATTCTACACAGTACGCTTAGATATGTTTCTTGTGAGAACATGAAAATGGAATTAAAGAAAAATACGGAGAAATAACGAGAGTATCCATGTACTGCATTCATTTATATAAATAGAATGTATAAATTTAACATAGAAAGGAACCCAAACTAAAACCCCAAAAATTAACGAGGGTTTACACAGTAAATTAATACAGAACGAGCACGGGTGAATAAACCCCGGTTCATCTGTCAGCTGTAGTTATATACAAATATTTGAACGAAAACGACATGATATGCTTTTCTGGCCCAAAGTCGTAAACTCTGAGTAACATTCTCAGTAAAGCCCAGAACAATAGTCCGCAGAAGACTGCGAAAACCAGACTACAAGTCCGTAACCTGAACAACCAAATGATATTTTCATTAACCCAAAAGAAACCCAGTTGAGAAAAAAAACTCGAGGGTCCAAACCCTGTCAATGGAGGGTACCTGTGAATAGACGCCGGGGTCAGATTTCATCGCCGACAGAATTGTTGAAAAAAGCTCAAGATTTCTGAAGGCGGGTATGTAGTGAAGAGAAGCAGAGAATACTTGTAGCAGAGAATACCTGTCCACAAGTTTGAAAAGAATGGGTTAGCTAATGAGGAACCGGAAAAACAAATAAGTGCAAACCCTGACCCCTAGATTTTTAAATGACAAAACGACGGTACTGAGAAAGGGAGATAACCTGTAACTCCTCAGGAAACCGGTAGATGACAAGGTAAGGAGCTAACCATTTCTTCCAGCAATCAATAGGGTTGCAATGAAAAATTATTAAAACAAGGTACACACCCTTTTAAACATAAATTCACTTGTGGATAACATGAAAACCCTGTGAGATGAACCAGTTCCACCACCCACAGAAAAGAAACTGAGATTTCGGGTTACGCAAAATGCAACAAAAGATTTTCGGAAATGTTGGATACCTGTGATCGGAGGGAAGCCTCACCGAAGGTCATCAAAACCCTGTCGACGCTGGAAAATGCGAGGATGAAACCTTGCATGACGCCAAATGCTAACCCTGAGGTCCAACAGAACCGCCCCCAGATTCTTCGAATGAACACAACAATGACAATGGAAATTCAGTTATGCCCCCAAGGTCATTAGCCAACCCTAGTGAATAGCCACCGTAGGATTAAACGCTCCGACCAACGGTGGGATGATCACCAGGTGGAGGGCGGTTGTACAGATTTAAATGCCAACAATTCACTTCATACCAAAGCCATTCATATAATCAAAGACCTTACGAATCCAAGAATCACAAGGACACAGGAAAATCATATGGACTTATTAAATAATGGATGCCATGGCAATTATCCGATGGATTCTGTGTTTATAACATCAATCCGAAGTCAATTGAATGGGACATAATTAAAAACCGAAAAAGTGTAGTACCGGTGACATGTCCCCGCAATGCAATGATATAACTAGCCGTAGTACTTGCAAACCCAGATCAGATGTAGTAATCCAGCTGTAGAAATAAATAGATGAATTAATATTGAATATTATCCTTATCAATTAAAGGTGGTAAATAACTGTAATTAAATTTTTTTTATGAGGTAAGTTTTGTAGCGTTATATTTGTTACAATCTTTTAGTTAAGTGTCAGGAAGTATTTATTATCCTGATTTCCCCCTCTCAGCCTAGTTTAGTTAAGCACTAGGAAGTATTTATTGCCTTGATTCCCCCCTTTCAACCCAGTTTTATACATAACATCTCACTTTATCTCGCTTGTGATACATACAGTATCACAAGTAATGTGGGATACTAGTTTATGATAGTAAGAATATGAGTGTTCATCTGTAGTGTTGCTCCACCGTACCCCAACAAAGTCACTTCCAAAGAACAAATGTTGCTTCGCTGCAAGCTAGCCTAGACAGTACTAAGTCACTTAATTTTCTTCACTTATTTCACTTTCATTTATTTAATAAAATGATGCATGGACACTTATGTGGACTTGCTCATAGTATAGGAGGTTATTGGCTCAGAGAAGTATTTTAAGACCTCTGATATTGGTTTTTTGGTTTTCTTTCTTTATATTTTCCCCTTATCCATTCTCTACAAAATTGGATAAGCATAGACTTACACCAAGTTGAATTGTTTAGATACCATTATAGACACAAATCTTATAAGTTCCTTAAAATTTCTCGAACGAGACAAATCATCTTTTCCATATAGACTTAGCTCAACCTTTCAAATTTTTCCAATCAAGTAAGGAGAACAACAAATGTTGTGGTTGTCGCACTCCTCTTTCATCACACCAAAAGGTCCTTTCCCATACACTTTTACACACCAGTCTTATTTATGTACAATGAAAAACAAAAGAATAAATGACTAGCTAAAGACACTTACAATGAATAGAAACAAAAAAACCAAAAAAATAAAGCAAACAAGAAACACAAAATTAATGGTACAGGAAGTGCAACTTATAGCTACTACTTGAAATAATGTTTCAAATGACCATTCCAAGAAAGGGGGTTAATTCTCACATCTAAAGATTTAAGCTTGAAGGTGTTATGGCCCACCTTCTCTTCAATAACAAATGGTCCAATCCACAATGGTTGGAACTTTGTCTTCGTGTGCTTTATCCCACTTTAATACTAGGTCACCCAGATGAAAGCTCTTTGCTAGTGTAGATTTTTTTATCAAACCAAAGATTTACATGGTTTTGATGCACAATAAATTTGTCCTTAACTTTGAGCCTTTCTTCCTCGATTTTGAGTAAAGTATTTATCCTACTTTGAACAAGTAGGAAAGGTCTACCTTGTGACTCTTGGGAGATTTGCAAGGCTGGAAGACACTGGTTCATGGAAAGATAACTTATTTATCTTATTTATCGTACACTAGAAACTATGGCGAGGTTTTCAAAGAAGGATTTCGAATTACACGGTCAACCCAAAGTGCATTGGTCTAAAAAATATGATAGTTCTTCTCTTCATAGAAAATTATCTTCTTAATTATATAAATAAGATTTTTATTTTTCCATTCATCCAAACTATTTCCTTGAGGATAATAATGAGATGAATTTTTTAAAACATACCCATTTTTTAATGTGAATTCATAAAGTTTTAATGCTGAAAAGTAAGTCTCATTATCAAAGAAAAGTGACATAGTAACACCAAACCTCGTTATAATATTATGCTATAAGAAGTGGATGACTTCTTAGTAATTTACTTGTCTCTAACTTCTTCTCACCTGCGAGTAAAAAATAATCGCTGACTGTTAATATATGTCGGTGTTACTTTGACTAGTGAGGAAATATATCTCTAATGACTTCAAGGCCTCGCTGTTGGAATGGTTCCTCAACTACTACCGGTAGCAGTGGAGCGGCTAACCTTTGATCGCAATCCACACATTTCTGACAAGTTTGGAACTTGAGGACATAGGTGTGAGCATAGTTAAATAGAGTGTGGCAATAATAACGAGCCCTCGTAAATTTATGTGTTGTAGTTTCCCTGCCATAGTGGCCACTCGGAGGTCCATCGTGTAAATCTTTAACTACGTTCTATGTATTGTGCGGCTCAACGCACCTTAGCAGGACGCTATTATGGTGCTTTTAGGAAGAGCACACCATGGACTAATTGATAACATAAATATTTCAAATGGATTTCTCTTTTCTATTAATTCTGTAAGTGCATGGGCAATATGCAATGCTCTAAAAAAATGTCTTAAATTTGCATACTATGGCTTTGTAGATATGGAATACGGAACATGCTCAATATTGTACATTTCTATCTCCTTCTCCGATCTTAAAATATTTCTATCTCTTCTGCTAGCTTACCTAGGCCATAAATCTTTATAGTATAAACTTATTTTAACATATAAGAAATTTAATAACAAGAAATCTCATCCTTAAATGTCTCGCTCCTTAACATCTCTTGCTAGCTTACATAGATCATGAACTTTTGTAGTATGAACTCATTTATAAAAGAAATTTAATAACAAGAAATAATTGTAAAGTAAACAAATGAGTTGTCTTAAATTTGCATACCATGGCTTTGTAGACATGGAATACGGAACATACTCAATATTGTACATTTCTATCTCCTCTTATCTTAAAATATCTTGCTCTTGAATATCTTCTGCTAGCTTACCTAGGCCATAAACTTTTATAGTATAAACTTATTTTAAAATATAAGAAATTTAATAACAAGAAATATCATCCTCAAATATCTCGCTCCTTAACATCTCTTGCTAGCTTACATAGACCATGAACCTTTATAGTATGAACTCATTTTAAATATAAGAAATTTAATAACAATAAATAATTGTAAAGTAAAGAAATGAGTTTATTGTAACGTAAATTAATTTTCTTATGTCTAAAAAAAAATACATTTAAAAGAGAAAAAAATAAATTTGGCCTCAAATATTTGTATGGCATAGACCTAACATAATTTAAAAGCTCAATTATAAATTTACATAAATATATGGGTTTAAATTAATAAAATTTTAGAATTTACATTATATAATTTTTTTATTTTTAATATTTTAAATTACAATAATAACCATTAATCTATTTAGTATGTTACTAGTATTTTAATTAACAAATAATTTACTATTTCCAATAACAATTATAAATAAAGGCATTAAAGAAATTTGTTCAATCAAATCCAAAATATTAAACTATCATAACTAAAATTTATAATTTCAATGTGAAAGATTTTATTGGCCCTAACAAACTTTCATCCTCATCATAATAAATATTTGTTTATTATAAATGATTTAAAAAAAATTAAATAAAATTTATAACTAATGAAAATAAAAAACTATATAAGAGGAAATTCAACATGTAAATTCAATATGTAATTTTTTTTAAATGAATGAAAAGTAAAAGTTAAAACGAAATACGGACAAATAAATTCTCTTAAACGAGTCCATATCATGAATCCATGTTGGCGTTTAAACTCTAATATACTTAGAGCTGGAATGATCAAATTAGACCATTTCTACCGAGTAATCAAAACTGACCAAGCAAAAACATAATCAAGAAATTAAGAAATTTTTTTAATTAAATGAGATGCCTATCAAAGTCGGCCGGAAGTTTTGGAGAGCCATAGATGATGAAGAATTAAAAAATTGGCCGACAATTTAAAAAGTCCACGTATAAGTAGAAAACCTAGTGGATATCGTGTAGCAACCACTCGTCTATAAATATATGAAACGAAGATGGAGAAGAAATATTCATCTTCACATTGAGCAAACACTCGGAGAAGATTTGAAACTGAGATGGGTAAAATGTTGTGTAAAAGGTTGTCAGTGGATGAGATGATAATGGCTGTACTGAATCCAGAGGAATCGTCAGGTTCCGCAGCTAACCATGGTTTTCAAGCCAGAGATCGAAATATTATTTATGGACAAAACACCGGTAACACAGAGAAGAAGAAACGAGGACCCTGTGATAATACTAACAGTAATAATAAGGGGAAGGCGGATCAGGAGCTTTTGCCAGAGGGTGGAAGCGCTGTGAACCGAAGGAAGCGGGGGAGGCCAGTGGGATCGAATAGAAGGCCCAAGGCTTGTGCAACTGCAATCCGTGAGATGTCAAGCGCCATGAAAATGCACGTTGTAGAGGTTCCTAGTGGATACAACATCATAAAATTACTGTCAAAGTTCGCCAGAACTTGCCAGCACGGAATCTTCGTTTTGAGTGGGAGCGGAACGGTGAGCAACGTTGTGCTGCTGGAGGCAGGCGTTCCAGAGGGAATAAGAACGCATGCAGGGCTGTTTCAAATTGTATCTGTGACTGGAGCGTTCCCGCCGGGATGTGAGAATGAAGCGGCTACAGGACTCAGTGTCCGTCTGGTAGACGCGCAAGGTATAACCGTGGGAGGGACAGCGATCGGAAGCATGATAGCCTACAGCCTCGTCGTCGTAGTGGTGGGCACAGCTGTTAACATCCACCATTTCCAGCTCGGGAGTCTTGAAATGTTGGAGTGGCAGAAGAGTAAAGTATAAATTACACCCAAAAAAAAAAAAAAATCACACACAAAATATAAATATTAGTTTTATTAATTTTCAATTTCTCATAAAAATAGTAAAGAGTATTTAATTTATAGTGACAAATTCATCTATCACATAACTCTAGTAACTCAATTCTTACTTAATTAATTATCTAACTCTACATTCCAGATATAACTAGCAATTGCACCACATATTGCAAAAGAAATGCCATAAAACAATAGCATAGGAAAGAGTATCCTAGAATAAATAAGTTGTTGCAAAGAAAGAGCTATCGTGAAGGAATGAAAAACAAGTTTCAAAGATATTGATGATAAGAGTTATCAACCAAAAAATTTTGTTATAGATATTGAAATAGGCAATTGTGGGTGAAAACATATATATAAACCAACATAATCGCTTCACATATATAATTTTTTTTTATAAATATTGATATAGAAAATTGGGGGTAAAACTCTTTGGTGATTAATAATCTTCCGAAACAAGCATGCAAATCAAATATTAAATACATTCAAGTACAATTTATCTAGCATAGATGTAAATAAAGAGAATTTTTATTAACAAAAATAGAGTTTACACCAATTTCATCTACATATCTGAGCTCTAATTACATGCTTGTCACAAATTATATATTGTATATGAATAACAATAGTCTTGGTATAAAAGAAAGTGAATGTCATTTTAATGTGGAGACATTTTTGGAAGGAGATCTCGTTCTTTATGTTATGGTTTATTTTCTTAACTCCAAACTTGGTTTATTCTTTCTTAGAAACAAAAAATACAAAGTAATTTCACAATTTTAAGTTATAGTTTTATATTTTATAATTACAAATCTAGTTTCTTATTAAACTATTTTACACACATCTAGTGTATATGTAGTTACAAACTATTACACTTAAGTAATTAAAGGTAAATTTAGTGTTATTTAAGAAATTAGAATTATGAATATTCAACATTATTGGTCAAGATAAATCATGTCCTGTGAAATAATTTCACATATTTTAAAAATTTTCATTATTAATTTAATTTTTTATATATTAAGAAATACTACTCATGGATAATAAAACACTTGTAACAACTGGGTATATGAAAATTTGGATAATTTTATTAATAAAATCTTAACAAAATAATGGTTATAAACAATTAAAAATAATTTTATTAATAAAATCTTAACAAAATAATGGTTATAAACAATTAAAAATCATTTTATTAAGTAGTTAGTTTGGATCTATATTAATTTCAATTCTCTTTTTTCTCTAAGAGAGGTTTGAATATGAAGACATTTGATCCATCTTGGATCTTGGTAGATCCAGAGTCAAAATTGATTTAGGCCATCTTAATTTAACCCTTTAAATAAAATATATTCCACATGAATACCATGGGTCAATACCATGGGTTGTTTTTATAATTTATTATTATTTTATTTTATTATTTTTATTTTTTATTGTATTTTTACCTAGTTAACTGTTCATTACATTATGTCAATATTTTTATTTAATTTACTTTTATTGTGTTTTAAATAAACTATATTCCACATAAATACCAACGGTCAATACCATTGGTTGTTTTTGTTTTTATAGTTTATTATTATTTTATTTTATTATTTTTATTAGTCAAAATGTTAAACATGACATTACAACATTTCTATTATACACTTAAAATCAATCTAACTTATTAAAAGAAAAAAAAAACTAATATTATAAAAATATATGTAAATTATTTACTTATAATCTAATGACCCAAAACATTTATGCAACAACAGTCACCTACGGAACCTACGGCAGTGCAACAGTGCTTCCCACCTTCCCATAGCATCCCAACAACACAGAAACATTGATGAGCCTGGAAAGGACATGTGTTATGTTTTTAAAGCAATTTTTATATTCACAATTACGAAAATTGTCCAAACAATAATATGGAAATGTTTCATTTCAAGTGTTTTTGCCTAGTAACTTCTCAAATGAAGTAGTAAGATAAGTTTCTCATCGCCTTATTGTGATTTAAAATATTTTTTTTTTAAGTTTCTTAAATTGTGTGAGTTCTAACTTGACCGTTCATTGTTTCATTACATTGGTAGTTTTTGTTTTGAGAAATTTTAATTTAGAGTAGTTTTTGGTTTGAGAAATTTAAATTTAGAGGTATTTAAGTAGTTAAAATTATTGTGTATAAATTGGTAATAGAACATATTTTGAAAATAAAATTAAAGAAAAAATATTTTTGAAAACAAAAATATTTTTCATGTTCAATTATACTTAGTGTAAGAAACTCAGGTTGAGGGGCATCTAAATTGTCAAACTTACTTGGATGGTCCCAAAACCAACTCCTTTTAATATGGCGGATTTTTATTCACAAAATTTAGAACTAGTGAACTTCAGTGATGATTACTAAATAAACTATGGTGATTTAAAATATTAAAAAAATGTTAATTATTTAATATTGTATATTTATTATAATAAAAATAATATATTTGAAAACAATTTCAATTTAGTATCAATGTGGTTGATATAGCCCAAGGCTTCATAAATATAACTAAAAAACTATTGGACCAATAATGAGTTACTAATGCACACATTTCCCTCATTAACATAAGATTAAGGGTCAACTTTAACTTGAGAAAAAAAAGAATTACACATTCTATTCCAAAATTGACCATTTAACAGAGGATTATAAATCAACTTTAACTTGAGAAAAAATGAATTACACATTCTATTGTAAAATTGACCATCTTACTAAATAAAATGTAGTTATATATATGAATGTTATAAATAATAATAGAAAATTTATCATAAAAAATCTTTAAAAAATATGTGGATGATATCACAAATCTACAATTTTACTAATAATAAGAATTTTATTTTTTAAATAACCATTTCTTCTCTCATTTTAATAATAATGTAAAGGATTTTATAGTTAACAACCAGACCTC
Source organism: Pinus albicaulis (assembly GCA_034641835.2). Taxonomy (NCBI): domain Eukaryota; kingdom Viridiplantae; phylum Streptophyta; class Pinopsida; order Pinales; family Pinaceae; genus Pinus; species Pinus albicaulis. Next base: position 1,184,513,080 of record CM076581.1, on the reverse strand, counting down.
TTTTATGTATTTGAATGATATCTAATTTCCAATTTACCTCATGACGGTTGTTAGAATATATCTTTATATATGGACCTATCCATTGTCATGTTATTCTTAGTTTGCACCTAGCATCTCATCATTTCTGCTATATTTATATATTTTAATGAATATTTGCCAACGTTGGAATACTCTCCTAATTTCAAACCTTTGTTATCGTTGCTATGTAAAATTTCTAATGTGAAATTTCTTTCTTGTTGATATGTAATTGCATTTCATGGCTCAGCTGTGGTGTATATATGCGTTTTCTTTCAAATGTATCTATCAATTATGAGTTATACTGTTATTTCCTTTTGAATGTAATCATCTTTTATAAATGGAATGGCTAACAGACGGTGTCTGAAACATTCCTGCTAGTTACCACCTACATTTTCTTTGTTTGATTTCACTACAAACTTCTGAAATCTATACTGTAAATTCGAATAAAAGAAGGTGGAATAGTTATGCATGACCTCATTTCGTCTTTTTTTTTCAGTTTATGTAGTTCTTTATTTGTTATTTCCAATATTTACTATGATTTGTGTACATAATACAATATATGCTTATTTAATTCAATAATTAACGAGGGGTAACATACCGATGACCCCGGAGAGGATATGTGCTCGTCTCTCCTACACCATCGCAGCAATATTTACCCTATGGTTCTACTCTCAACCTTCAATCAATAACTATCTACCTGACTAGCATCCATATCAAAGATTTAGTAATATTTACGCTATCATTCCTCTCTCAACCTTCAATCATTAACTATCTAATTAACTGGCATCCGTATCAAAGATTCAGTAATTATTCCCTTATTGTTTTGGGTAAATTATTCATGTGACCGGTTCTTCCATTCGCTAGCTATTCCTCATTCAATTATGTTCTTTTTTTAACTTTACTTTCAGAATTTTTATTTCAGAATTTATCTTTTGCTTAGGAACCAAATTTCAAAAGATTAATTTATAGCTCCTCCCCTTTAGTGACCTCCCTGAAATTTTGACTCAAGATTTTTTCTATCCATCTAGGTACAAATATTCTTCTAACGCTTACGAAGAAATGAATTAATTAAATTTGGTTATTCTAAGTTCTTTAATCCTCAAGTCCAATCCCTTGATTTAGGTGATTTTACACTAACTTATTCCGTTTCAGTTTTAAATATTCTGGGCTATATATTCCTTTACGGTACTGAAGTTTATAATAAACACTGTTAGTTATTGATCTTGTTTCTATAATAGCTTACTGTACTGAAAGTTAAATTAGACCTTTCTTATCATGTATAGATTGGAAATACTACTATAACACGATGCAAAATGCAATATACTCATTTACAATTCTGTAAAATTTTAAGAGAAGATTTTCTTTAAATATGAGGAAATCTACAACAGAAAACTAACATCTACCCACTTAGGGTACTCGAAGTTTTGCAATAGAAAACTGTTATTTAATCATTTACAATAATGGATGTTCTAAAACAAAACTATCATTTAATCGTTTTCAATAATGCAAGTTCTATAACAAAACTATCATTTAATCATTTTCAATACTGGAAATTCTATAAAAGAAATATTCTAACAGAAATAGGGACCAAAGGAACACTTGTGAATAAACACTTTTCCTCCGAACTTAGAACCTTACCCTCGAGTTCCAGGTGGGCTTAGATATGCTTGTCAAGAAAAACTAGAATAAACAACTCCTATTGATCGTTTTTCTTTCATAATCAAGATGTGTCCCACTGTAGTGGTAGGATTTGATTTTTCTTTAAGACAATTTTTTTCTCCTCGTGTTCTTTATTACTATCCATGCTTAGTCTCTTTATTACTATCCATGCTTGGTCTCTTTCCCACTCAGGCAATTTAATGTATTTTATTTCTTATCCATTAAATTTTATCAAAAATATATATTGGAAGATTTATCTAAATTTAATTTATATATTTGATTTTTTTGTTTTTATTTCTTTAGTAAGAATCTCATACTCAAGTGTTTAATTCCCAAGTATTTTCAATAGAGTTATTTATTAATTAATAAATTTTACTTATTTACATAAAAATTTCAACGTAATTTATAGTTTTTTTGTCATTCAAACTAGCATAACTCAGTTTGAACAAAGACAAACAACATTACAACAATGGAGGGGTATTACATTATTTTCCCCTTTAAATTTACACCATCCCCAATATTTATTTTCTGAGTTACTTCCCTCTCGAGCAATGCGATTCTTTTGCATTTCATTTTGGAGAACGATGGTTGGATTGTGGAGGGAGATCGCATTCATGTCTAGGATACAAGGAGTTTTTGTTATAAAGTCTCATTCGGGTTCCACTTGTAGAAATTTGTAATCAGTTATGTGAGAACCATCTTGTACATATTTCTTTAACAAACACAAACGAAAAAAATTATGAACTTTAATATGACTCTGTAATGCTAATTGATAAGCTATTGGTCCAATTCTACCTAGAATTTCCAACAACTCCAAAATTGGGGGGCTAATTTTGGACATGTTCATGCTCCTCAAGTATTTTTCCTTGATTTCACCACCAATAAGCATGATCTCCAATTTTGAAGTTTGTGTGTGTTCTTTTTTTAATCTCTCGTGTGTGGTTTTAATATTATGTTGAATCCTTCATATTATTTTTTCCATTTCGTGCAAGGAATCCGACCCTAGTATTAGTTTATCTCATGGATGACTCCAACTGAGAACTGTGTGGGTGGAATCTCCTTCCATACATGGCTTCAAAAGGACTCATTTTTATATATGTTTGACAATTGTTGTTGTAAGAAAACTCTGCGAAATGCAAAAAATCCTCACATTTAGTGAGTCTTTCCATGACATACATTCTTAGCATGTCCTCCAAAGTCTGGTTGGTTCTATTGTTTTTTCTATCGATCTGAGGATGATATTTCATTCTAAAATTTATTTGAGTTCCCATGTCCCCAAACAATTACTTATAGAATTTTGAGGCGAATTTGACATCTCTATCTCACACTATTATCTTGGGTACTCCATGTGGTTGAAAATTTTCCTTCATGAATATATTAGCAATGTGTGCTACCATAGTAGATGATACCAGTATGAAATGGGTTGTCTTGCATAAGTTTTCTACCACTACCATGATGGAGTCATGCTTCCTCTTTCTCCTTGGTAGTCCTGTTATAAAATCTAATGAAATTATTTCCCATTTCCATTTATGGATAGGTAGTGGATTCAACAACCTGAGAGGGTGTTGATGTTCAACCTTTACCTGTTGACCCTCTAAAAATTTTGATAAATATTCAACCACTTTTTTTCTTCATACCTAGCCAAAATAAGTTATTTCTTAAATTTTTAATCATATTTTTGTACACAAGTTGTCCTGCATATGGTTTATTATGATATTCATCTAATACCATTTGTTTCAAGGCATTTACATTCAGAACATATGATTATTTTCTATAAATTATCAATCTTCCAGAAATTTTTGTATAACGAGGAATGTTAATCTACTATAATTTTCATTAAATTTCGAAGTATTTATGGTCATCCGTTATTGAATTTTTAATTTTTTCCATAAAATATGTACTAAAAATACTAACAAACACTTCCATTAGAGTGTAGGCATGTCTTCTCAAAGGATATGGTATCATTTTTTCTTTCCCCTTTATGTGTTTAATGTAAAATTCAAACACACTAAGAAATTCCATCAACCTCGATTACATGAAATTAAGATCTCATTGGCTGAAAATATATTCTAGGATGATATGATCACTTACCAATATGAATTTCTTCCCTAACATATAATTCCTCCACATATTTAAGGCATGTATTACAACAACTAGCTCTATATCATACACAACATAATTTTTTTCATGTGTTTTCATCTTTCTAGCCTATTAAGCTACTACTAAATAGTCTTGCAGTAAAATATCCCCTCGCGCTTCCAAACAGGCATTGGTGCAAATTGTAAACTCTTTATTTGGGTTTGCAAGTTGCAATATGGGAGCCACTATGGGTAGGTGTTTCAACTTATGGAAACTCTCCTAACATTCCATCATTCATTCAGATTTTACTCCTTTTTTTGTAATGATGTGATATGATATGCTACTTTTGAGAACCCCTGTATAAATCTTCAGTAATATCCTGTAATTCGAATAAATGATAGGACAAAAGACACATGCTTGGGTAGGGGCCAATTTACCATGGCCCTAACGTTCTCAAGGTCAATTACTAGTCCTTATTTTGAAACGATGCGTCCAAAATATTGTATCATGTTTTTGTAAAACTAACATTTAATTAATTTGGCATACAACTGATATTCCCTTAGAGTTTATAGTACCAATTTTAGGTGTTCCTTATGTCCTTCCTCATCTTTGGATTATACCAGAATATCATCTCTAACCACTAGCACAAATTTATCCAAATATGTAGTAAATATATTGTTCATCAAACACATAAATGTTGTCGGGGCATTAATTAGATCGAATGGTAATACTACAAACTCATAGTGGCCATATCGGATTTTGAGGGTTGTATTAAAAATATGTTCATGTTTTATTCTCAATTGATGCTATCCCATCCTGAAGTCAATTTTTTTAAAAATGGTTTCTCCCCTTACTTAATGAAACAAATCATCAGTACTCGGCAATGAATATTTGTTTTTAATGGTTAACTTATTTAATTTTCGATAGTTGATGCACATTCTAAATGTGCCATCCTTCTTCTTAAAAAATAACACGAGAGCGCCACAAGGTGACACACCAGGCCTAATATAACCTTTGTCCAACAGTTATTGTAACTTCATTTTCAGCTCCAATAATTCAGTTTGACTCATTAGATAAGGGGCTCTAGACACTGGAGTCGAACACGTAAAAAATGAATGGAAAATTCTATGTCACTGTGGGGGGTAAGCGTGCAATTTCCTGTAGAAATACATTTCAGAACTCCTTAATAAATGGTAGAGTGTCTAATTTTAATTCTTCTCCTTTTTTTTCACTTCTACATGAACCATGAATAGTTAACACCCCTTATGTGCATTCATTTTCCTTTGTAAGGTTGAAATTTGTCTAACTGATATGGGTTTTGATCTGCCTTGGATTATTTGAGTTTTTCCATGTTGATTCACACAACTCCCTTTTTATTTTCTAGACATTTTATAATGGCCCCCTAATTTTCCAACAATTCCATTCCTAATAGTATGCCATAAGATCCTAGGGAAAGGACATTTAGGTTTACTTTTGTAAAATGACCATTTAAATAAAGATGGCATCGATTTACTTCACTGGTTTCTCTTCTCTTGGTTCAGACTTCTAACTGTACTAGCCAACCAATTTTATATTTTCCATTTTAAGTTTAGATTTTTCTACCACCTGTGATCCAATGTAACTTGAAACTAGCCCATGGATTAATTATAATAAAAAAAGGTCAGTTGGAAACAATACTTTCAGTATCAATCATTGTTTATTTATGTTCCACTTGTCTATCCTCCAAGGTTGTGCTTACTGTGGGAATATTCCTAGTAATATCATTCGTTGTGGTGGCGTCGTGAAAAAATTGTACATTTTTTATTAATCTAGGATTATGCAGACAATCCCTTAACAAATGAGGCTCGCTACACCGCAAGCACCTCAAATATCTTTAGAACGTAAAGAGATTTGATCCAAAGTTAATATGGATCTATACTCGTCATATACAATGAAAAAAATAAAATAAGATAAAACAATGTAGCCTTGAAACTCAACATAGTTTCCACCTTTACTTTCTTTACAAAAATATTAAAATATTTATAATGTTTGAATAAATTAAAAAATGTTTTTTTTTATTATATTCAAATCATTTTCTTATATTATTATGAAACATTTTAACCCTTGAACCCATTCCATTTAAATTTAAAGAGGGGATTTTACATGGAGGATTGATGGGAAAACCAAACACAAATAACATTATGTTCCCAACATAGTGGGTTTGGCAGGAAAACCAAACACAAATAACATTTTGTTCCCAGTACAGTAGGGTAGAGCTACAACAGGGGAGACTTAACACCCTCTCATCGATATTGATAGTGCATTGAATATTTCGACTCAAGCAAATATGATGAAGCGATTATTGATTTTAAGGTACAAGAATGCAACCCCTCCTCCTTAAGAAATTATTTCCTGTACAATGTGTTTCCATGGATGATTGCACATAGTAGCTGTGAATCCATTGTTTAATTTATTTTTTGGTGGGGGTGGATGAAAGAGAGAGTGATGTGATTAAAGAAAATATCATGAAATTTGACATGGATCTCTATATATACAAAAATGAGCTCAAGAAGACCTCATCAATTCCTCAGATTGCGATCAAAGTTTCTTGTTGCAAAAGCTTGAGGTAAAGAAAAACGTCTCTGAAAAATTTCATTCTCTCTACATTTGCAGCCCGTCTTATTACCACACTTCGAGATTCTCAGTTATAAAAATGACTCTTCTTGTTGGGAGGGGGGAATTACTGCAAAATCAATTTTTTATTGCATTGTGAGCATAATACTACAACCATTTCTTTTTTCTTTTTCTTTATAATGGTATTAGCCTAAATGTCATAGTGGAATACTTGATAGTAACGAATCTTAAGGGTTGTTTGGAGACTTTGATAAGGTTAGTCACTGTGTGGGACACATAAAATAGAGAAGACCCGAAGTGATACTATTCATTGAGCTAGACGAAAACAATATGTAGAGTGAAGGTTTCATATGGATGATTTCAAAATCTGATGTCCTGAGGTTTAAGTCATCTCTACAATCCTCCATGAAGTGTGTTATGAAAATTAGTTTGTGCCCTATTTTGCTATTACTTCATATTAACCTTTAATGAATACCTACACAAATAAGAAGGAGATGAAATCTTGCTAAGGAAATCATTGCCCTAGGAATTCAGGTTGAGAACCACCTGTAGAGGGTCAAGCATGAAGCTATTAGGCGCATAACAATGTCACAAGACTTTTTTGTCCCCCTAGTAGTGTATTTCTCATGGTAAACCACAAATATCTTTGAGCCTCAACTATTTTGGTTTGAGGTTCCGTTTTTAGTGTCTATAATAGAGGATGGACATATCTCACTGTATGTAGTTTTAGAATCTATGGGCTTTGTCGAAAATAAAATTATTTCAGGTTGAGTGTCAATACCTCTGCTTTTCGAATTCACTGTTAGTAATCGAGGTTGGACATAACTCACTATCTGTGGTATTATAATCTGTGGGACTTGCGAGGAATAGAATTAAATGTTGGCTTGTCGTCTATACGGGGTGATAGAGCTCTATAATACACAGGGTATGTATTTACGGTGTGGAGGATTTCATACGAGCATTGTTCTTGGAGGTTAATGCTGAGATACTCCACATTTTATTAATGATTCTCATCGCAATATACCTCCTTTACTCTATAGTGAATTCACACTCTAGTCCTCCCAATAGGTGCCCATATGTCAAGTAATGCATCTATCAAGGTAAATTTTGGACCAGATATGGATTCAAATTTCTCAGACTCATTGGAACAGTCCAAACTCATTTACTTGTGGCATAAATTGGCACTTTTTTATAATTTCCAAACCATATAAGGAATTTGGTTTTTAGTTCTGCAACCGCTGGTGGCACTGCATGGGATGTTGCTCTTGTTGTTGATGCTATATATAGAATGTGACAACTACTGTCCTCCATCCCAACCTTCCACGCATTTATTGACAGCTTATTCTAACCACCACCTTTTTTTTTTACGTCTCATTAATAAAAAATATGGGACCAGTTTCCTAACATAATTTCAAACTTACCTACCATTTTCACTTGTCATCGATTTTTCCCCTTCATAATTTTGCATGAACCTCGTCTGACATCCTCATTACTCTCTTGTAACACACCTACCCCTCCTTAGGACCCCAGCTGAACTCTGTGGTGGCCCTTTCTCTCTGACATCCCCAATTTTTAACGAGTCGCTGGTTTCAATAACGACCATCCGCTTTGGGACATAAATTCCATTTATTTGTCCCAAATATTACCCAATTTTTCACATCCTACATTTTCCAATATAAATCCTGGTGGTTGGATCATTTAGCACCTCACCTATACTGGTCAGTGTTTCCTTGAGATTGAAACAATATGGAATTTCCAATAATTGTCATATAAGTTGGGACATAAATTCCTTATTTTTCCCCGATCTAGCACACTCTCCCTTTCCTGAACTGAATCGTGGGTGGTTGAATCATTTAATATACTTTCAGCCCTGGTCTTTGTTCCCTCATGATCGAAACAACATGGAAGTAGGAAAGAATCTCTTTGAGACCGAAACATCAGCTCACGAGGCCTTCATTCAATCCACGTTAGATGCTGACAAGGCTTTCTACACATGGAAGGCACACTGACAAACACCTTTTAACTCTATGATAAACTCCCTCCCAACTTCACATTGTCTTGCTCCTGCCACTGATTATGCAATATCCCACGAGCACTCGACTAGTTATTGTAGGGATACCAGTTGAGCCTCACATGTTTCAAAAAGAATACTCTTTCTTGGTCCTGAAATAAATCTATCAAGCTTCAGATATGATGAGTTATGGGGAAATGTGATGAGTTTGCAGAAACACACTCTTGTGGGTCATTGGGTGTTTGCGTACATGCTCGAGAAAAACATGTAGGGTTGGGTGAAGAGGACTCGGGGTTTGCTGGTTGGCTACCCTCCTAAAGTCAAATTAATCATGAAATCCTGGTTCAACACTCACTTTCTTTACTCGAAGGATGCCTCCAAACTTCTCAACAAAACATGATTCCGTGGATAGAGTTTCTTTGAACTTCACCAATGGCATATCTAGAAAAATCTGGCTTAGTTTATGATTGTGAAATCTATTGGTAGGATCAGGTATATTGACCTGGGATGTGTGGGCGCCATGGAAATATGTATAACATCGATTTTAGTGCAGGTCAACTTCTCTAGTGGTCTTCCAGGAAATATCGATTTGCCTTGGAATCGTTTAGGACAACGTAAAATGGTGGATTATTGGGGGCTTCCCTTCCGTTGTCTCCTATGCCCTCAAATAGGTTGTATGGTTAGAATATGTCCTCAGTGTTGAAGGCCGTCCAAATATTCAGGAAACACCTATGCTACCCACTTCTCCAATGATGCTATCCTGGATAAATAATTATCTACACAACATGAAAAAGGTATGCCTCTATCATCTCCCTCTCATAATTTTCATCCTTTATATATATATTTGTCTTTGTCAAACCCACATCCCCCTTCCCATCCTCTGGTTATTTTTTAAACCAAGACCTCATCCGATCACTCTAAGGAGACCACGATGCATACCATGAACAACATTCCTAAGTCGGGGCCCTCACTTACAGACCCGAGAAAGCTCGTAGAATCTTCTCCCCTGTCCGACCCATTTCTCCTACTCAAATATCCATCCACTCCTCTTCATCCTCCAGACTCAACTACTTGCTCTCCATCCACCCCTCCCTCCCTCCCCACCCCCGCCCTTTTTGAACGGCTGGCCCTCCACCTCATCGTGCTCCTAGAAATGGGTTTCCTCCATGGTCTCCCCAAAATCTAGTTGGAAGTGATTGTGATTTACTCTTTATGAATTCAAACTTGGATATGGCAGCTCTCATGGTACATGAAGGCCATATTGTCTACTTTTAATATTATTGTCTCCAAAAAAGGAAAAAATGGAATTCGGAATTTCTGGGGCAAACAAAAACATATGTTACTTCTCTCTTAACTTGGAGGGACTACATGATATTCACATTATTTCATATTTTCACTCTCGGGTGCTTAGAGCATGTATGCTCACTCAACTTGATTCATGAATCACATAATCTCATTGAACATCTAGGGTTTTGGGGGTCACTCCAAGTACTTAAATATCAAAATACTCTTCTCAGTCTCCTCTCCTTTTATATTGGTATTATAAGAAACCATATTCCCTGCCTCAAAATCCACCCCTTATTTTCTCTCTATCTATCATGACTCACAAATTGCAGGTGTCGATTCATCTGGTTTATTAGGTGGACTAATAGTAATGTGGGACCCCAATTTTGCAAAATTCCACGTATACCAATTTTTTGTGGGCATTCTCCTTTCTAGTACAATTAGGGGTTTTTTAGATCACTTTCATCTAATCAATATGTATGCTCCTAGCCACAATCGATCTACCTTTTGGTGCCATATAAGCTCCATATTTCGATTATTCACAACCTCATCCTCTTGGGTGACTTAAACGTCACTTTTTCCTCTACTGAATGTTAGGGTTCCCATAGGGGCCTAGATCCCTTGGCTAAAAAAATATCTCATACCTTTGCTGACACCATGTTGTTGATATATGTCCCATCCCCATTACCCCAACATCGACCAATCACAGCACCGATGATTCTTCATCGGTAAAAGAGTAGATCGTTTCTTGGTCCATGAAAGTGCACTTAAAATTCTTGGTATTTGAAGTAATTTGTAATTAAGTAACCTTGTCACATCATCATCCCATATGTCTCAAAATGGAATTTGGAGCTGGATCAAAAGGGCTTCCCTTTGAAATTCCACAGAGTATGGATAGAAGATCTTGATTACTAGACCATGGTCATGCACGTTTGGAAACTGGATATCAATATGCAAGGAATATCAATGTCTTATTGCTTCACTCAGAAGCTACGGGCTCAGAAGCAGAATACTCAGACATGGGATCACCTAAAAAAGAACAAATGATTACATAATTAAAATATATTGCAAGTAAAGTTGATGAAATTTATATATTAATGGAAAGTTGCAATCCTAATCCACATCCCTTCTAGGAGCTCTCATCATTAGAAAAGTGCAGAAATAAAATACTGAGAATATAGGAGATCACATGGAAACTGAAGAGTAGGGAAACCTGTCTTTCTAAAGGCGATTACAAAACTAAATTTTTCAATCATTACACTAATAATAGGAAAAATAAAAATGCAATTTGGAAAATTGGGTCAATGAATGACACCTAAATACAATCTACACCAGATATCCAGAGTGAGGCATTCAATTTTTTTAAGATTTATATAGATGCATGGAAGGGATTGGAATATTTGATCAAATATGGGCCCTCGACTTGTATCCTTGCATGTTTGAAATTGCAACTAACGAAGCACTGGGCAAGCTTGTCACCAGGGATGAAATACAGTCAGTTCTAAAATATTTTTCTCGGGATAAAATTCTTGACAATGATGGTTGACCGGTGGAGATCTATTTACACTATTTTGATATCATAGCATAGAAAATTCTGGGGTTTGTTTGATCCAGGAGGTTCTTGTTCAGTACATATGGGTAGAGAGGTCAAGTTAGCTCTAGTAGTCCAATGTTCGGTTCAGTCTTCATACCGTCAGTTTCGCCAGTGAAGAAGCCCTCCAGATGTCATGTGGTTTGAATTTCGTGATGTGATGGTGTAATTTGGTGAATAAGGGGTCATGGTATTTATGGTCCTAGTCCTAAGGTCTCCTATGGTGAAATACGTTATAAAATGTAAAGACCTAACACCTAGGTCCTATTCCTAAATACCTAAACCCTAAAATTAAACATATGTCATACACCTTAAACATTAAAACTATGGTATTAAAATCCCAGTGCAAAGAAAAATATGTCAAAAACCCCCTTTCGAACTTATAATAAAAAAAAAAAAATCAATGCCACAGTTCTAACTGCGGCCTGTTAGACTGCATCGGAGTTGGCTAGAAATGTGAGCAGGTAGAAAACCATGGCAGAAATATTAGTTAACCATCGGAGTTATAAGAATGCTTTAGAACCACTCCAACATGTGAACGGGAAAACAAACCACAGACTTAGACAATCCGTCCGGAGTTAACTATGGACGCAAAACTGTAACCATCCAGATCATGTGAACATTTATCGACATTTTATATAGCCATAACCACCGAAGATGACCGAAAATACCGGATTGACCGCTCACATACCGCCGTCAACCCATCCTCCGTGTGGTTATGTTGATCGTCGGCGTTATATCCTTATCCAAAGTTATTTTTTGGTTTTGAAATTAATTTTCGCTAAGGTTGTAATTAACACCTTATCCCTAATCTTCTAGGTGTCAATACATGACAATACCAAACCCTTTTTCCATGATTAGCTCAACCAAATTCTTGACTTGGCTTTCAGTGGTTTGAGACAAACATTATAAAACCATGAAATTTTCCTTGATGGACAAACATTGAGTGTATTTGAGTTTAGCTTCAGAGAGATAGAGGCAGTTTTGTTTTTAGCATAGCTCGACCGTTCAGAGGCGGAATTAAGCGTAGAGATAGGCATTGGAAAGTTGAGAGAGAGATATTCCTATTGTCATTGACGAGAAGTGCCTATGAAAATGATCAGTTTGGTGTTTTTTCTATGGAAATACTTCCTCAGCTAAATCCTAATAAAGCAGACGCCCAACTTGAAAGTGGACCTGGAAACTAATCCACCAGGGATGAACTCCGTAATCAATGTTTTTTGTTTCTTCTCTATGTTATTTGTTGTGTTTTCATTCTTAATTTTTTTTTGGTTTAATTCATGAATTATTTCCTTCAGTCTTCCATATAAAAACATTCATCATTTAAGGATCAATTCACTTAATGGAAAACTAATCAAACTATCTCAACACATAATTGATGACATTCATATCATATATTTTTGGTATCAGAGTACGTTGTGCTTTGTAGTCTGTTTATTAGTCGATGTTAACTAGACTGGGATTGCAACGTGGAGAATGAAATCTTGAATATTTCGATCCATATATTGGAAAGCATAAATTCATTCATCAATCAAAGATGACAGGGACTAAAAACATTGAAACCACTGAAAATCCTAAAGTGAAGACCATGGACGAGAGTCAAATTCAGTAAATGTTTTTAAACGTGCAGTAGATGTTGCGAGAACTATACGAAGATAAGAAGGTGAGAGATGCGGCTTCTTCCTCGAAGGCATCAAATAAGGACAAGGGTAAAGGAAAGGCAGATAAACCTCCTTCTCCTCCATCATCCCCATCTTCTTCTTCTTCTTCTTCTCGTTCTGAATTTGGAAAAGAAAAGAACCCTCAAATCCACTTTTAGAACTTGATATAAAGTTTGAGTTACCTCTTTATGATGGTGAAATTAACCTAGAGAATCTAGATAATTGGATAAAACAATTAGAAGTTTATTGTCAGATTCAAAACATTACTGATGATAAGATAAAGTTCCATTTAGCTACTCTTAGAATGGGGGGAACTTCTTTAATCTGTTGGCAGAGTAAAACATAGAAAGATTTAAAGCATAAAGGTAAATTTATATCCTCATGGTCTAATTTTTTGAAATCTCTAAAGAAACAATTCTATCCGTTGGGTTACACACATCAAGCTGTTATTGATTGGCATCATTTTCGACAAGGTAAGGGATATAATGTTCAAGAGTTCACTATGTAATTCAGGAAGAAATAATTGGCGCTTGGTATTCCTTTGGATACACGGGAATTTTTTTTAAAGTAAATTGGCAGTTTACATTCATATTTACAACATACATTATTGATGTTCACTCCTAATGACTTTTATGAAGTATGTGTTCAAGCCATAAATGTCGAATCAGGTGGCAGGCCATTCAAGTTTTCATGAAAGACATCCAAATAGTTGGAGTCTAAATACAATAAGAAGAAGGATAGTTCAAAAGGGAAGAAGACAACTACAACTTAGAAGGAAGGTGAAAGACCTAACTATACTCACTGCTAGAGGATTAGGCATGATGAAGCTAGATGTTGGAAACTTCACCCAGAACTCAAGCCAAAGAAGTTCCAAAAGAAGAAAGGTGAAAAGAAGACTCATACAACAACCCAACAAGACTTGGACTCCGATTCAGGTGATGAAGGGAAAATCACTGCAACGGTTATGACAGGTAACAATTTTGATGCTAGTTCAAGTTCAAGTACTTTTGCTTGTTCAAACATTAATCACTTGGATGAAGATAAAAGAATTGAGTTTTTTCATATAAGGGTAACTTCAAAGCACACGAAAATAGATACATTGTTTGATACAAGGTCACAGGAAAATTTGATATCTAAATCATTGGTTAAGAAATTGGGTTTGAAAACACATAATCACCCAAAACCATATCGTTTAGGGTGGTTAAAGGAACAGACTCAGATTATTGTTACCAAGCAGTGTCGTTTAAAATTTTTCATCACAACCAATTAGATTGATGAAGTCGATTTAGATGTGATACCGTTATAAATTTGTGGAATAGTGCTAGGAAGTCCTTATCTCTATGATCGTGATGCCATATTTCATAGGAAAGACCATAACTATCATCTTAAGAAAGATGGGATTGAATATATTGTTAGGGCACATAAAATCAAAACTCACTTGGATTTATTTAATGTTAATCATATGAAGCGCTTAACAAGTTCAAGTAAGAGATATATACTCATGTTTGTTAAAGAAAAACATAAGGATATTAATGATGCTTGTTCAGGTTGTGAAACTCAGTTTAAATATAGTTTGGTTAAAGTGGTAGATTCATTTCAAAGTCCATCTAAAGAATCAAAACATCTACTTCATAAAAAAGAAATACAACATGAGAAATAGTTGATGTCCATTGCCCCTATTCTTAATATTGGAATGTATCATAAGTTAGTTATAGAGCACAAAGAAATAAATCAAGAAATTCCAGGGATGGATGGAAAATAATCCATGCGACCCATTTCATCTCCATGTGGTTCACCCATAATTTTGGTTCCTAAGTAAAACAGGACATGGGGAATGTGTATCGATTTTAAAGTTTTGGATTAATTTAAGCAGAAAAGTTTTATAGCATTATTAGTTCATCAACAACCATTTGAGTTAAAATATATGCTAGTTGTCTTGCAATGGGTAAGAAAACAATGATTCACATAGATCATCAGCTGCTTCAATACCTTCACTCACATACTAAGTTTCAACAATATCACCACTACATATCGATGGGATTTCTTCAGCAAATTCACTTATTAATTAAGGAAAAGAAAGGTGTAATAAACAAAGTATTTGATATTTTGTTTAGAACATCTTTGCATGATTTAGTAGTACTACAGAATAGTTCATTGAATCATGAAAGTTATGTAGAATAGTATAGTACTAATGATTATTTTGAAGATATTTATGAATCACTAACTCATGGTACTCAGATAGAAAAGATCAATTATCATATTCATGACAGATTGTTATATCATCTAGGTAAGTTTTGTATACTACAAATTGAAAGAGTGTAGGTTATTCGAGAAGCTCATCCTTCTTGGATTGCAGGACATTGTGGAATAAGCAAGACTATGGTATAATTTCAAGACTATTGCTTGACAAGAAATACAAGGAATCAAAAAATTGGTTTGTAAATGCCACTTCCAGTTTATTTTCAACCATGGGATAACATGGATTTTGTTGAAGGAAAGACGGAAATGGTGAACAGGACCGGGTTACATATTCTTTGAGGTTAATGCAGTAAACATCCTAAGTTTCGGGATGAATCATTACCTTATGTGCACCATACTTACAATCAAGCCTTACATTCTTCTCTAACTACGCCACGACAAGCATTGAGTCAAGCCAAGTACAAATTACGCCATGAGAAGCATCGAGTCGATCATCATTTTTAGGTCGATGATTAGGTATGGTTGTATATCAGCAAAGTCAGGTTGAAAGGAAAAGGTAAGAAATTGAAATATATCAGGTATGGTCCTTTCAAGATCATTTAGAAGATTGACAATAATACATTCTAATTGGATTTACTACCTTACATGCATCTCTATTCATTTTTTATTGTGGAAAATCTGAAGTTGTATGAACCTCTGATGAAAATTGATCCCTAGGAAGATACACAGATTCCTACTATTGATTATTTAGCACTTGAGTATATGAATGAGTTGCAAGAAGACACCATCTTCGATAGGAGAGTTCGTACTTCCAGACGAGGAGATGTGGAATATATTCAAATGGGACTCAAGGGCATGAATATGAGCAAGGCAAGGTGGGAAGAGATTGAAAATTTGAGGGAGTTGTACCCTCACCTGATATCTGTTTAAAATCAAACTTTTGTGGTCCAAAAGATTTCAAGTGGAGAGGATTGATCCAGGAGGATCTTGTTCAGTACATATGGGTAGAGAGGTCGAGTCAGCTCTAGTATTCTGATATCCGGTTCAATATTCATACCGTTAGTCTCGCCAGTGAATAAGACATCCAAATGTCATGTGGTTCGAATTTCATGATGTGATGGTGTAATTTGGTGAATAAGGGGTCATGGTATTTATCTTCCTAGTCCTAAGGTCTCATATGGTGAAATACCTTATAAAATGTAAAGACCTAACACCTAAGTCCTATTCCTAAATACATAAACCCTAACACTAAACATATGTCATACACCTTAAAAATTAAAACTATGGTGTTAAAATCCTAGCGCAAAGAAAACTATGTCAAAAACCCACATTCGATCTTAATAAAAACAATTAGAACAATGCCACATTTCTAACCGCATCATGTTAGACTACATCTGAGTTGGCTAGCAATGTGAGAAGGTAGAAAACCATGGTGGAAATATTATTTAACCATCAAAGTTATAAGACTCTGTCAGAACCATGCCAACATGTGAACGAGAAAACAAACTGTGGAGTTAAACAAACTGTCGGGAGTTAACCATGGATGCAAAACCATAACCATCGTGATCATGTGAACATTTATTAACATTTATATAGCCGGAACCATTGTATTTGACTAGAACCACCAGATTAACCTCTCACATACCACCCTCAACACATCTTCCATGTGGTTATGCTGACTGTCGGGGTTAAATCCTTATCCAAATTTTTTTTTGGGTTTTTGAAATTAATTTGCGCTAAGGTTGTAGTTAACGCCTTATCCCTAATCTTCTAGGTGTCATTACATGACAATACCGAACCTTTTTTCCATGATTAGCTCAACCAAATGCCTAATTTTGCTTTCAATGGTTCGACACAAACATTGTAAAACCATGACATTTTCCTTGATGGACAGGAATTGAGTGTATTTGAGTTCAGCTTCAGAGTGATAGAGGTAGTTTTTTTTTCAGCATAGCTCGACCGTATGGAGGTGGAATTGAGTGCAAAGACAAGTGTTGGAAAGCTGAGAGAGAGAGATTCCTATTTTCAGTGACTATAAGTGCCTATGACCACAATCAGTCTGGTGTTTTTGATGTGTAAATAATTCCTCGGATCAATCCTAATAAAGCAGATGCCCAACTTGAAAGCAAACCCAGAGAGGTAGTTCACCAGGGACGAACTCCGTAATCAATTTTTTCTATTTCTTCTCTCTCTTATTTTCTATGTTTTCATTTTTAATTTGCTGTTGGTATAATTCATGAATGATTTCCTTCAGTCTCCTATATAAAATAATTCGTCAGTTAATGATCAATTCACTTAATGGAAAACTAATTAAACTATCTTAGCACATAATCGATCACATTCAGATAATTGTTGAAGAATGTCAGATTCTTGGGCGAATTTTGGGTGATATTAACACTACTTTCACATTGCTTATTCCAAGGTCCTATTTCCCTAATAATTTTGGGGACTTTACACCAATCTCAATATGCAACATGATCTATAAATTGATTTTGAAGGTTATATCTCAAAGAATTTCTAGTGTCCTCTTAGTTTATATCTTCGGAGAGCGCTATGGCTTCCTCCAAGATCACCTTATTCATGATGCCATTAAAACGGATAAAAAATGCATGCATTCCATTAGCACTAAAAATATGGAAGATGTAATCATGAAATTTAACCTCTATAATGTGTATGGTAGTGTGGATTGGTCATACATTCGACTGGTTATCCATAATATTAGCGTGTCAATTCAAAATGTTCAGTGGGTCATGGCCTCTATTGCACTGGTTTGGTATGTAGTTATTATAAATCATCTGCCCACAAATTTCTTTCGAGTAGGACAAGGCCTTTGTGAAGGGTGATCCCTTTCACCTCTCATATTCATACTCATCATGGACGGGCTCAGTACTCACATCAAAGAGGCACATAGGTAGGGAGTTTTCAAAGCTATACAAATTTCACCTGGCATCTCGGTCACACATTCCTTCTTTGTGTATTATATCCTAACTTTCAGAATTATATCAAGATCCCACTGATCTCCACTTCATTACATTTTTCTCCATTATGGAGCTGCATTGGGTTTGGAAATTAATGATGCAAAATATCTATTGTTATCTGCCACTGGGGACAATTCAGGTAGGGAGCTAATTGTAGATCACTTTCAGGTGAAACTTTCCCCTGTCTCGGAGGACCTCACATAATTTGGCTATGGACTTAAAATTGGAAGCTACCACTAAAAAGATTGGTACTCGCTCTTGGAGGATTTTAAGAAAAGGTTGAATAATTGGAAACATAAATGGCTATCTTTTGGGGGTCGTTTCATTCTCATTCA
Organism: Pinus albicaulis; assembly: GCA_034641835.2. Lineage (NCBI taxonomy): Eukaryota > Viridiplantae > Streptophyta > Pinopsida > Pinales > Pinaceae > Pinus > Pinus albicaulis. The sequence goes on along the minus strand of CM076581.1, from coordinate 1,184,494,652 downwards.
AGCCTTCCTCCAACGTCTAGCGGTCTATTGGGAACACCTCTTTTCCTTGCCCTCTCTCATTATTTTATTGATCAAGGCCAATATTTGAAGCTTCATTTGGTCAAGGGCCCATGGTACAAAAAATAATCACCTTTGAAATTTGGATTCACTCGCAATCCATAAACTTCTCGGTGGTTGGGCGCTACTTGACATCTGATCTTTCACACAGGCTCTATTAATCAAGTCTCTTCGGTGGGAGGATACAAGAATTGGCCTCTCCCTAATACTCTTTATATCCAAGTATCAAATAGGCATGGACTTACAATAGTTATTCGGACTCCAATATCTTCCCCCACGGAAAGGTTCATACATCTGGCTCTGATTCAGGCGAGTGGAAACACTCTTCACAAGTAGGCTTATATGGGAATTTTGGAATGGCCAACGTATATTATTGGGAGTTGACAACATCCATGGCTCCCCCTCAGAATTAATTTGGAGATCCACCTCATGCATGCACTTGCACAGAAAGGCATTTTTTTCCTAAACCTGGTCATCTCCCACTGGAAAAAGGGATGCCCGATTTGGAAATCTTCTTCTTGATTGGGATTGTTGGATCGGGACATGGTTGATTGGAAATATTTTTTGAACAAGCTAATATCGGGTGGTTTCTGATTACATCCCTTAATGGATATAATTTTTTGGGATGGAAAGATGAATGCAGAGTCCACTATGGTATCAGATACATATGGCAACATCATCTAAAAGAAAACACAAAAGTTGGAACAGTCAAACTTCAGGAATTACTGGAAGAGACCAATCCCAATCAAGATCATTTATTTTCTGGCTAGTTTGGAGGAGCAAGATACTCACTTGGGATAACTTGGAAAAGCATTCCTTTTAGGGGCCTAGGCACTACCCTTTTTGAAAAATCGCTTCAGAATCTATAGCACATATTTTTTTAAATTATTATGTTGTACTTGAAATTTGGCACTTTTTTTTATGAGCCCTTACATGTCTGTTATACCAATTTTTGGTTATCTAACCTGTTACTATTATATGGACCTAAGTATACCATGTAAGACTAATTCTACCCTAGTAGAATTGATTTCACTATGAAAAGTAACTTAGTAATCCTTAATTTATTAAGTTGTTTATGGTCTAAATAGGAAACCCCATGAGGAATAATTGAATAAATCCTTATTTGTTTGATTTTCCTCAAGGGATAATTAGTTAAACAATAGTTTAATTAATATTCCTGGTCATATTTAACCCAAAACAAGAAAATTAATTAGATAAATCATTATTCATCTTATTATTTTCTACGAATAATTATTTAAAACATTATTTAAATAATATTCCTTGTTAAATTTGACTAAACCATTTATAAATAATTGAATAAATCCCTATTTATTTAATTATTACTCAAATACATTCTTAAAATAATAAATAAATCATTTATTTATTTATCATTTACAAATAAAGGGATTTGACCAAATTCAAATTATTTTTCCCTCCAACAAATATAATAAAATATTCCATAAAATTCGGATCTAGATTTGGTTAATAATATTTTAACTATGCACCAATATCTAGACTAACTCAATATTTTGTTATAAATAGAAGAGCGTTTCCATTCATTCACTATGTTTTGATGCCTAAATATCACTCTGGATCTATACTTTTGGTCTGACTTTGATCCTCCATCATTGTCATCTTTTTCTATCTTTTTACTTGTGAACTCCCCTAGATTTCCATTTTTTGTCTGGATTTTCTACACCATCAAGAGAGAGAGATCTTAGATCTGAAGCGCTAAGGACATCCAAGAACCCATCCCATTGAGGGGGACTGGTAACATATTTCTATGTTCCCTTCCCATGTATCATAAATACAAAATTCTTTAAGAATATTCTTGTCTTGTTCATTGGATGCATGGTGCAACTCTTATTTATTTGTTGTTTAATATCTTTAACTGCAGACATCTGGATTTCTATAGCATTTTTCTTGGTCAGATAACTACATATATAATGAAATTTAAAACCATATTTGATGTTCGGGTTGTTGGTTATGCACAGCTAAAGTGATCTTTTTTCATATGCTTGGGATCAAAATTCACACTAACAACTGGCGACTCCACAAGGGTTTATAATTATGAACATTATCATTTTTGAGATCCTTGCATGACCAACTACTTCAACCCCTAGGGTTTCTATTCAACTTCTTTTTTTTCTTTTCTTGATATTTTTTTTAACCTTCAAAACCTTAAAACAGTAGAAATTCTAACTTCTTTGTGTTTCTAGGCCTATTGCGCAGGTGACAGGTACCAACCACAACTGAGAAGAAACTTTTTTCTAAAACATGGTACCAAGAGTGCCCGAAGTGCGGGTAGCATTTTTTAGGCCAAAACATACAACCTCAACCTTCAGGGTGCAAAAAACAGCCAGAAAACTGCGACCTCTGTTGAAAACAAGTCAGAAACTACGACCTGAACTTTTTGCGGGAATTTTTTTGTGATTTTTTTGGGTTTGTCTGGGCTACTGTTCAAGGTTGTCTGACCTCCATCTCCACCCATCTTAGACCTGTAGTTGCTCTGTTTTACTCTTCAAAGTAGGAACCAAGCCCCCTAGGGCTTCAATACACTTCCACATTTTTAGGAGGGGTTTAGATGAAGCAGGTCGTCTGAGATTTTAGTGTGTTCAACCATGTTTTAGATCTGAACCTATAATTTCATATCCATTTTAGATTGGTTATTCTTCCATCCAAAACACCTCTTTTCAATTTTGTTTGGTCCTCCTTTAGGGTCCCCTCTGCTTCCCTTCAGGTTGTAGCCTTTCGCCACCTCATTTGCAACATTTTTCCCTCTAGTTTTTTGTTGTTTTTCTGCACATATTTCCAACAGATCTGACCTTTAGATCCTTGTCCCTCCCAAATTTGGATCCATTGGCTATTTTGTGTGTTTTGACTAGATTTTTCCCACACATAGACTAGTTTTTGGGAGGCCCTCCTTCTTGGGTTGAAACTGATGCATCTTTAGCTATTTATTTTCTATTATATTCAGTTTAGTTTACTGTTATTTGTAGATTTATTTATAATTATATAACACATTTTTTCTCTTTTTTCTCTACACACAATATGGGTTTAAAATTAAAATTAACACACTTATCTAATACACGCACACCCTAAGTGAAGAGCGCCTAGTTTACACCGCCAGGCCAAGACAATAACATTGTAATCAATTGATCCTACACCTCCTTGCCCTTGTCTCAACATTGTAATAATTTGATCCTTCACCTCCTTTCCCTTGTTGGTCTCTCTTACTTTTGTGATCCGTTTCTACTTTTCATCATTGCGCTGCGAAGGCTTTTATCCTGGAGACTTCTTGGCCTTCATCCTCAGTTTTTGGTAGGAGAACTTACTCCTCCGCATAGGATTCGAGTTAGTCCTCCACCGAGTCCCCATTCTGATTCTTCTTCTGGTTCATCAGGCTCCCCTTCTAGTTATATCCCTAGTTCTCCTCATGTCACCTTCACCGTGTCTAGTTTAGGACCTAACGTTGGCGGTAGCCCTGGCCCTAATGCTGGGAATACTTCTAGTGAGACCACAATAGGAGCTATCCCAGCTGCTCCCTTGCTTCCTTTTATGGCAGGCCTCAGTCTTCCTAATTTAAACCAGTTGATTAATGACCCCATAAACCATGATCCTGGCTGGCCTGCTATACCAACCAGGCTCCCTTCCGACATCCCCAAGTTTGAAGGTCTTGTTGGAGAGGATCCTACAAACGATGTTCATTCCTTCCACATGTGGTGTTTGTCTAACTCCATCACCAAAGACTTTGTCTGTCCTTGCTTGTTCCAGTGTACGCTTACTAGAGAAGCTTCTAAGTGGTATGTTGACCAGGCCTTTGCCTCTCATACTACTTTTGTGACTCTTACTGGGATTTTCTGTCTTACTTCCAACTTCCCCTTTGTTATAACATTGGTACCGAACTCTTGAACTCTTTTCGTCAATCTTCTACAACCCGCCTATCCAATCATGTCCAGGAATGGCGGAGAAGAAAGAGCCTATGTTGAGCCCCTACCTTCAAAGACCATTTCTACATGGATTGGTTTCTCATATCCCTTTTTCCTGCTATTGGAAAAGATGTCGCATCTCATTTCCCTTAGACCAAAGAAGCTACCCTTTATATTGTGTTAAAATATGACCTGATCTATGCACAGTCTTGTTATGTTTATACCATCTTACCTGATCTCCCTAGATCGAGTAGTGCCAAAAAATCGAGTGCATTCCATGTCGCCAATGGTATCATTGGAGCCCTTTCTCATTCGTACACTCATCCTCCCATGAGTTATGGTTTCCCTAAGGGAGGGGCCAGATATTCCAACACTTTTCCCCCTCCCGGTAGCATTCTTCTAGGATACAACATGCCTCCTCCTTTTTCCCAACCTATTTACCACAATGTTTCCCAACCTCCTTATTATCCGTATCCGCATCCTAGTGCTCCATCTCCTCCAACATTAGCACCTCATCCTCCCTTGTCTTCTCAACCCCTGCAATAGGAGCCACCACCACCCTAGGGTCTGGTGTATGCACAGTAGTACACGACTAATCCTCCTACTTTCAAAAATAAGAGGAAAGGTAACCAAAACTAATATTCCTCAGGTAATCTAGGAAACAATCCCCAAGGGACTCCACCTAACACAACCCAGCAACAGGGTGCTCAACCTAAGCAGGACAGGCCCGTTCACACGAACAAATATTGTTCTTGTTGAGGTGTCTATGGTAACTACACCCTCGATTGTCCTATTTTACCTCAGATGCATCGGATGTCAGAAGATCAAGCAGCATCATGAGGACAGCGAGCCTCCCCTTCAGTTCCTCCCGATGTTGCACCTATCCAAATAACTATGTTTACTAATCCTTTTCCCCAGTAAGGATTCGTGGCTACCCAATCCCCTAAAAGTCAAGTGGCCACTCAACCTCCTCCATCTGGTACCTCTAATTACCAGATTCTCAAGATGAATTCTGACCAACTGTTACAAAACATTTTTTCACCGTCCCTGCAATCCCCATCTCGCACATTGGAGGATCATTTCTGTGACTTATATGAAGTGTCATGCCTTGCAAAAAGTGTCATTGCATCCCTGGCCATGAGAAGAGAATCTCCTCTATTGACTTTTCCTAGAACATACCATCAAAAACACATGATTTTTTTTTGGCGCTGTAAGGAAGTTATGGGCTCGCACCGATAAAGGAAGTTAAGATTGGGCCCCCTTCCCATTGGCGCTTTGTCTTAGTGAGGTGCTGCGCCGAGCTTTTTTTGGAAATTGTCTTAAATATAGAAGCGAAATTTCCAAGCTAACTACTTTGTGAGCGAGTTAGTTTGGGTTGTAACAATGTTACCGATGAAGTAAGTAACTGCACTGGTACCTATTTTTTTTGGTAGCATAAAAAGCACCCGATTTTGAAAAGTGGTAATGTAGAATCACCTTTTTTTTTTTTTTTGCACATTTTTGACACTCTAATATTTTTATTTATGAAGTATGAATATTTGTTTTAAAATGTTAGTGATTTTCATGCTAATTTTGAAACGTATTGATGCAGCATCAATTTTTTTTTTTAGAGCGGTGATTTTCATGCTAATTTTGAAACGTATTGATGCAACATCAACCTTTTTTTTTAGAGTGGTGATTTTCATGTTGGTAATAAAACACAAAACTTAGATATATATATATATATATATATATATATATATATATATATATATATATATATAAACAATAAAAAAAAACCAATAAAAATGTAAAAAAATAAAAAATTAACTTATAAAAATAAAAAAATTAAACAAAAATAAATAGAAAAAACAAAAATATTCGAAAATTGTATAAAAAGAAATGAGAAAATTTGAAAAAAAACACATAATTTAAAGAAAAAAAAAAAAATTGAACCAAAAAAATTAAAAAAAAACATCAAAAACATTTTTTTCTAAGTTATTAAAAAAAACCAGATAATTGAAAATAAAATAGAAAATTTAAAAATAATTAAAATTACAAAATTTAAATTTAAATACAAAAACTTTAAAAAATATATAAATAAATAAATTTAAAAAAATAATAATAAGAAAAAAAATACAAATTTTAAAATTAACCCAAAAAAAAAAAAATTTAAAATTGAAAAAGAAAATTTAAAAAAAAAAAAAACTATCATTAAAATTTAAAAAAAAAAAAAAAAACCACGTGCAAATATTTAAAAAACAAATATACATAAATTTAGTGTTTCTTTTTTTAAATGAAACAATTTATAAATTTTAAAAATGAAAAACTAAATAAACTAAAAGATTAAAAAATATATATATTAAATTAAATTAAAATTTAATAAATTTAATAAATAAATTTCAAATTTAAAATTTAAAAAAAAATTAATCTAAAATATAAAATTAAAAAAAAAAAACAAAAAAATTAAAACAAATTAAATTAAATTTAAAATAAAAAAAAATATTTTTTTTTTTTTTTTTGAATATTTTGAAATTAAAAAAAAAAAAAATATTAAAAAATAAGGTTGAAATTTTTTTTTTTTTTTGAATATTTTGAAATTAAAAAAAAAAAAATATATTAAAAAATAAGGTTTCGGAATTGATTAAGTTTGACAGAGTTGAATCAGGTTTCATATCCCATCGTTCTAATTTGTAATGATAAAGGTTCATAGACCATGATTTACTCTATGTTACATGGTCAAACCACGTTGACTTGGTCGGAGACGAGTATCTTAGTGACCGAAAACAAACCTATAGTTTAAAAGGCAAAGTAACATTGATGTCTGTCATTTTTCGAAATTATCCAGAATTGAAAAACTACTATTGACACAGACCTTAACACTCCAGTAGTATACAGCTAAAAAGAACGTAACAATGACGAAGCAAAAGAAACATAGCTATATGGAAGCTGGCGATAATGCCAAATAGACTATTGACCAAACAAAATCCGAAAACATTAGTAAATTTAGTCATCCAGTATAATCACCATTTAGCTTTCGTTATCAACTTTCTTTCCTTTTCCTTTAATTTCAAAAATTATCAAAACTGGGTGACTTTCACCGACTCAAAAGTATATGAATTAGAGGATAGGGTGCCATGGGATGGTGAAGCTAATTTTCTATGGGTTTAACGTACCCATGACTGGTCGGGGTCAGGCGGGACGCTTTTCTATTTTACCTTTCAGAAAAACAAAATTAAAAAATTAAATAAAAATAAAAAAAATCAAATTAATCTCCACTCCAACAGTTCATCTCTGTTCCCTCCGAGACCATATTTCCTCGGAATTATTGAAGATCCGATTCCGGGAATCGGCCCCCTGCCTAGGTGGTGGAGGAGACCGATTCCCGGAATCGGATCTTCTTGGTTAACTGCTTTCATTAAGAAATCAGCGACAAATCACAGCCAAAGATTGTACAAATAAATTTAAAAAAAATAAATTATATCTTTTTTCAATGTCGACTTTCCGAAATATTTATTTGATTTTTGGTCAACCGTAAACTAATTCAATTTTCAACGCATTAGTTATGCCCTAATAATAACTAACAATAATATAAAACTTTCATGTGAATCTAAACCATCTGAAACAATTCTGAAAGCTAAATATTTATACCACCTTATAATACAATAATATTAAATAATTTAGTAACTATATTTTTATCATATTACAATAAATATATATATATATATATATATATATATATATATATATATATTATATCGCGTTATAATATAAAATAAATTAAGTAGCTTAAAGGTTAGGTATCTGTTTTTTCAAAGTATTCGATTTATTTCAAAGTAATTAAATTATTTAAATTAAAAAAATTAATGTATCTAAAATTAGATTTTTTTTAATTAAACTTAATTTTTTTAATTAATATTTCTTTATTTAATATTTTTTTATTTTATTTCTCTTTTTCAATTTTCCATTTTTAATAGATTTTTAAAATTTTTTAACTTTTTATTTTAACAATGGAAATTTTTTTTCTTTTATATTTAAAATTTATTTCTTTATTCATTTATTTATTAAAATTTAATATTTTTGTTTTAATTTTAATTTGTTATTTTAATATTAACATTTTTTTTTAAATTTAATAAAATCTAATATATATATTTTTATTTTAAGTTTATATATATATATATATATATATATATATATATATATATATATATATATATATATATATATATATATATATTATTTTTTATAATTTAAATTTAATTTATTTTTTAAAATCTATTTGTTTTTTTAATATATATATTTTTAAATTTAATATTTTTATTGTATTTCATTTTTCATTTTTTATTTTTAATTAATTTTTTATTTTTTTACTTTTAGTTTCAATAATGTTTTTTTTATTTTTTTTATTTTTATTTTAAAGTTTTAAATTTATTAAAATTTAATATATTTCTTTAAATTTAATTTTTTATTTAAATATTTTTTTTTTTCTAATTTAATTAAAATTTTCTTTTTCTTTTTTAAATTTAATATATATATATATATATATATATATATATATATATATATATATATATATATATATATATATATATATATATATATATATATATATATATATATTTATTTATTTCTATATATTTTAAATTTAAATCTTTAATTTAATTTAATTTTATTTTTTGTTTCTTAAATTTTAGTTTTTTTAATGTTTAAATTAAAATTTATATTTTGTTTTTATTTTTATTTTATTTTCTCTATATATTTTTAAATTTTAAGCTTTAAAATGTTTTTATTGTTTAAATTTATTTATTTTTCTTACATTTTAGGTTTTTTTAATGTTTGAATTTTAAAAATTTAAAAATCTTACTTCTATTTTTAAAAATGTCAAAAATATGACACAATTTTTTTTTTTTGTTATTCCAGCATCAGCTTGTTTTGTTTTGAGGGTGTTTTTTCAATTCTTTTTTCAAGAAACAATTTTGTTTTTAGCATAATTTTATAAAATGTTGAAATTTGACCTTAAAAAAAAAACCAAGTGCATTCGGGAATACACACTTTTTGTTTTTGGGGTGTTTTTTCATGTTTTTTGAGTCTTTTTGGGCTAGAGTTCCCGTTTTGAGGTGAGGTTACCTATTTCATCGGTAACAATGTTTTGTTTGACTGCATAACGTCGGACACCTTTTGTTGGCTTCTTGTTTCCTCCATTTGGGGCAACCTCCCAAAGGATAAGGCCTCCCTTCCACCATTTGAGGTATCCCAACCTCCTCCTCTCCTTCTATAAATACACCTCTCTCACATAGAAGCAGCCAGTTGAATAGGAATTGCTGAAAATTTTGCTGAAACAACTTGATATAGCTGGTATGAGATAGAGCAGAGAGAGACACCCTTGTCGAGAGAGAGATCAGTTTTTTTCCTCGCCATGTCCAAATTACCCAACGAATGCTCGAGACACATTTTGACTATAACCGCTGAAGGAGGTTGCGACATCCAGGCTCTGGTTGTAATCTCTTTCTTTCTCTTAATATATACATGGCTGATGTTTTGGTTCCCATCTTGTGTTGTTATGATTTATCTCATGCAATACGTTTAGTTCTCCTTCACTAATTAGCTAGTTATGAATGCAATTATTGTTTTGTATGCTTATTTCATCGTTTGATATTTGTGTAGGCACCCGAGTGCCATTGTTGAAGGATCACGACATGTCGGGACGAGGATCAAGAGACCTTTGCTACAGCTATGACAACCGCGTTGGATCATAGGGAGGTCAATCTATCGCAACTCATTTCATTCATTAACTAGGAACTGACACATTAGCATGTCCTCTTTTTCTAGACCCACCATAGAGCCAGAGGGATCATCTCTGTCTGCAGAGAGGATTTACCTACACAACAAGTTGGCAACTCGTTAAAAAATGAATTAGGTCATGAGGATAATTCTTTTACTGTGTCAACCTCGTTAAAAAAATGAAACATGTTTTCTCTTCAATTCGATTCTTTGTTTAGATCTTGTAGAATCCCAATTGAGTCTTTCACCTAATCTTGTAATTGAACCTTCATTCCATCCACCTCTTAGTAACTCATAGTCTACTCTGGTGAATGTAATGAAGCTTGGGGGGCATGTACCTCGAATTGAGTCATCATGTTGGGGGCATGAAAATATTTTTTCAAGCATAGTTTATCTTTGTTTCAGGCTTATGTAAAAATGAAACCAACTTGAAGTAGAGTTTCCTGATTTCAAGCTTGTGTAGAAATGAAACCATTCTTAATTTACCTCTCGTGATTACCATTTTATCAGCATATTTTTCCAGATGAACCTTGGTTTTCTAATTCCTTCGCCACCATCTACTTGGCCGATCATATGCCTTCACTGCATTGTTTTACCCATTCCTGAGGAACAATTGAAATGAGTGGTATTTTTAGCCAGCCTCTTGACCTTTACTTGTTCGGAGTAGTTCCACCATCATTGGAACCATTTGCTACCCTTAAGGCCACTCGTTCCTCCAGGAGGAGTCAACTTTTAGCTCTTTTCTGACTCTCAAAAGTTGAAAATATTGTCACGAATCTTGTCGTTTAGAACTCATTAAAGGCTGCGAAACATCATCTTCCCAGTATACGTTGACCCCTTTTTCGGGATGGGACATATTATTTATGAAAAAGGAATACCTTAGCCAATCGCGACTAAGAGGTTCTTTGATATTTTATTTTCTACCTTTTCAGGTATGAGGGACTATTTATGAAAAGGGACCTGTTGGAGTTTCCTTTTTCACTTCTTTTCAAACTCTCTAAACATGAAAGAGGTCAATTTCTTCCTTTGCAACACTCGTTAAAGCTAAATCACATCAGAAATTTTCACCATGACGTACCCAAGTTCCTCCTTCCTAGGGCTCGTAAAATGTACTAGGATGGATTTGTTTGAAGCACAAAATTATATGACAATCATATGCTATCATATTCATTCTTGTGTAAAAATAAAGATGTACTCACTAGAAATGGTGGGGGAAAATGGAAGTAATTCATCAGTCATGTCATGTTACTCTTGAACATGACACTTATATGTTTCGTTTTGGGTTGGGATATATTCACTCTGTCACTTTTCCTCCATGGCTTTGTGAAATCCATTTTCCTCTCATTGAATTACCAATATTTCCAACATGATCTCTGATCCTATTTGAGACTAATGCTGCCAAATTCCAGAGTCATGTCTCCGATATGTTCAAGAGAAAATCCTTCTGCAGTTTATACATTCCTGATCCTTTGTTTCTGTCTTGATAAACACTCATATTACATCCTCTGTTTTGTGTCGATGATGTGGGATTCATTATGACCCTCCTTCGACAAATTGCTTCCTATCAACTTCAGCTCATTATCCAGAAAGTTGATCTAGAGACTCCCTTCTAGTACCTTGGAACTTGCATGCGTCAATGGCAAGTTCTTCATATTCAATGACAGGTCCTCATCATTGGCCTTCGATCGAGTGACTCTATGGATGTTCGATGCCAGATCATTGTTCACATTCTGTTGATTGTACTTGTTGTACCTTGAGAGCCATTTTCATTACTGGTGGTTTCTCTCATGCATATTAATAGATTTCATCATTGGCTGGTAATCAGGTGACTTTCTTGCAAGTTCGACTTCAGCTCACATATTCGCATGTTAGAATTCGTGTCTTTTCAGGTGGAGATGGAGTGTGAGACCCTGGTTTTTGTCTGATAAGATCTATGCTGTGGGATATTTTGGTTTATCATGAATATATGCATGACTCTTTTGATTGGATGGCTGCGACCATACCCGAGTCTATTTGTTGATCCTTATTGCTGGATGGCTGCGTCCATACCTTGGATCTCAGTTTTTATGTACTCTATTATGGATGGTTGTGCCCATGCCACATGTCCATGTATCAGAGATATCAGTTGTATTTGTACTTGCAGGTCTTTTGACAGTGGTGTTTGTTCCAAATCCGTTCTCGTAAATCATTTCAGTCCTCCCTCTCTCTTGGACCTCATGCTTTAGGGGGCATCTATTACATAGCCTTTTGTCACCATCCTTGCAATCCCCATCCCACACATTGGAGGTCCATATCTATGACTTATATGAAGTGTCATGCCTTGCAAAAAGTGTCATTGCATCCCTTGCCATGAGAAGAGAATTTCCTCTGTTGACTTTTCCTGGAACAGACCATGAAAAACACATGATTTTGGGTTGGCGCTAGCAGGCAGTTATGGCATCACGCCGATAAAGGAGATTAACATTGGGCCCTATGCCCATTGGGGCTCTGTCGCAGTGAGCTTCCTGCGTCGAGCTATTTTTGGAAAGTTTTTTAAATATAGAATTGAAGTTTCCAAGCTAACTACTTCGTGAGTGAGTCAACTTGGGTTGTTTGACTACATAACGCCAAGCACCTTCCTTTGGATTCTTGTTTCCTCTTTTTGGGGCAACCTCCCAAAGGATAAGGCCTCCCTTCCACCATTCGAGGGATCCCAACATCCTCCTCTACTTCTATAATTACACCTCTCTCACATAGATGTAGCTAGTTGAATAGGAATTCTTGAACAATTTGCTGAAACAGTACGATATAGTTGGTGTGTGATAGAGTAGAGAGAGAGACCCTTGTCGAGATAGAGCTTAGGATTTTTTCCTCGCCACGTCCAAATTCCCCGACGAATGCTTGAGACATGTTTTGACTGGACCCACTAAAGGAGACTGTGACATCAAGGCTCCTATTGTAATCTCTTTCTTTCTCTTAATATATACATGAATGATGTTTTGGTTCCCGTATTGTGTTGATAAGATTTATCTCACGCAATACATTTAATTCTCCTTAACTAATGAGCTAGTTATGAATGCAATTACTTTTTTTTATGCTTCTTTCATCCTTTGATATTTGTGTAGGCACACGAGTGCCATTGTTGAAGGATCGTGATGCGTCGGGATGAGGATCAGGAGACCTCTGCTATAGCTATGACAACCACGTTGGATCATAGGTAGGACAATCTATCCTAGCTCATTTCATTCATTAACTAGGAATCGGCACATTAGCATGTCCTCTTGCTGCTAGACACACCCTAGGGCTAGAGAGGTCGCCCTTTGTCTGCAAAGGAGATTTACCTACACAAAACCAACCCATTACCATTGACCTCAACCTTCAGACTCGGTCTCATCAGTACAACAAGCCCCCCACTACGTCTGCCCCCGAGCTCCCTTTTGCAAGTCCCACAGAGCCTCTTTCGACATCCAGTGGTCCTTTACTGATCCCTCAGCCTAAGGCAGGGGTTCATACTAATATCTGCAAGGGACGATTATCCCGAAAGTTTTCTTCTTGTAACGCTACCCATTCATATAGTATAGTAGATGATTTGGCACAGTCCCCTACTGCCATATCAACATTGGAACTCCTCTAGCTGTGATCTTCACAACAAAAATCGCTACTAACTGCCATGGGTGTTATGGATCCTTCAGATGATCATTTGATTGTCGTCGATGTTGATCAGTTAGAACATCCCCCCCTTCCTACTTCCATTGCCTTCCAAATCCATGTCAAGATCCGGAATGCCAACATCTTCCATTGTATCATTGATGAGGGGGCATCTACCTGTGTGATGTCCGCTTCGTTTTGGAACAAACTTGGATCTCCTAAGTTTTCCCCTTCCACTTGTTAGGATCTTATAAGTATAGGATTCATAATTTGGAATTGAGTTATGGTAGTCTTGTAAAATATGTACATACTTTTCTTTCTACAATTTGTTTTCCCATATTTATATATATATAAAAAAAAAAAAACTCATAAAGAGGGTAAAAAGTCCTAAAAGAAAGATCAAAGGACTTAGAAAATATAGACCCCTAATGAAAAAAGAAGAAATAAAACATGAAAGTGTGCAAGTCCAAATTCCACTACTTTTTACTTTTTGCTGATGATTATGGAAAAGTGTCAGTAAATGCCATAATCCATGATGAGTTAAACTGTGTAAGATTGACTTGTCATGTTTTCAATTTTAATGTTTTAGATAGTGAATAAATATTAGTCAGACAGTTTAATCCTGAAAATCAGTAGATAGGTAGAGAATAAAGAGGATCTCATCAGTTTAATTTGAACCCTCAGATGATACAAGGTAGATTTAGATAGTTTTTATGCTTTTCAAAAGAACAAAATGTTTCAAGGTAGAAAGCTCAAGTGCACCTGCAAAATGGAAGAAAAAATTTTAGATTAAAGTTGGGTAGGTAGAAAGAAGTGGGAAGAAGCTTGTAAATATTAATCGCTAGGTAAAACCTACTAATTTCCCATCCCCTGTAGTAATTTTTCATTCTAGACTCTTAGTCAAAGAGGCTCAGAGCATTTCTCTGACTTCTGTTGGGACCGGACCCAAGGCCTAATGACTAATTAGATAAAAGTGTTGAATTCCTATATTAATCCCCAATTATCATTATTTACCCTTCATTCACCCATCACAACTCAAAGATACATAATATCCCATTTTGATTAACTTCCTCCATTTCATAAAACATATAAACCCTCAAAAAACATCTTATTCTAAGTAAAAGTGCTAATATCATCAAATGATAAACTTTGCTTTAAGGTTTTAACTTTACTTAGTCATATAAGTGTATTTTTTGAGTATTTCAATTTCCTTGTCATATTAATTTCTAACTTATTATATTAACTCCTTAAAAGAAACCTTATCCTATTAATATAATTCCTTTTATGTTAAATATCCCCAAAAACCCACTATTATAAGATTTTATGCCAAAGATAATTATCCACATGTTGAAATAAATATCCTAAAATACAGCCCCTTTGGCATAAAACTAACTATATATAAATACCTCACCTCTTATAGTTACTAAAACCCCATGGTTTAAAAACTGTATAATGAAATAAAATACAAATAAGCCTTTGGAAGTATATTATGTAATTGGAAAAATAAAAATACTTCCGTTCTTATCATAAAGTTTAATTTAAACTAAGCTTTAAACCCAAAGCCTTTGTAAATACATGTTTCTATCCCCGCATTAAATGAATAACCCAAGGTTTATTGCAAAATAACTAAATTTTATACCATGTTTCGCATTCGCTTTCCTTTGTATTTTTTCAGCTATATATTAGCCTCACGCTATACATAGTTTCACCCACGTTAAAACCCACTTAACCCGCCTCATGCACCCCAACATACATATAAACCTTTATTATCATACCATATAGCCCCTCTTATATACCTAACCCTTTATTTTTCATATAAGAACTTTGGTTAAAATGTATATCATACAAAGGTTTTTATAACATTTTCCATCCGCCACCACATACATAAACCCCAGTCCCACCACCATTTCGACCACAACTTTCCTTTTAATATATACCGTTCGCTCCAACCTCTCAAATCCAATAGCGGAGGATGTGTTTCACACCCACAAGTTTATCGTCATCCCAACGCCCAAATGGGTGCGAAATGGGTGGTTTTCCCATTTCTGCCTCCGACAAAGTGGCGCAAAACTATTCGATCGTGTCCGTTTTTGTAAATGCAACTTACCACCCTGGGCCAATGTGAAAACCACTGATGGTTTCACATTTTAAAATAAAAAACTATTTCCCACTATGATTTGACCTTCAATAAATGATGAATAAAAAAATCAATATAGGGTTAAAACCTTTGAAATATAGATATTATTTCATTAGTGCGCAGTGTATCCATCATTCTGCTTATCTCCCCACTGCGTTAAGCATTCTCAAGCCCCTGTTTACCAATATCCCACCCAAAACCTCAAAATTTCATTGAACGCCACCATTGAAGACTGATTAAGGAGCTGTCCACTGCTCCAGAAACAAGTTCAAGTCCTTTATCTCAACTAAAAATCACCAAAACCCTTTCAGAGTGAAATACCAGAACTTAAAGGTATTTTTTCGACTTTTACGATTTTAATTTCTAAGTGAAAACCTTTCTTAATTAAATCCAATCCAAATCATGAGAAATTATCCACATAATTTGACCAGAAAACACATAGAAACAGGCCAAACCCTGGCCAATTTTTCCCAGAAAATACTGTGTTTATAAAAACACTTTCTCAAGCCAATTTCCTCAATTTGTCCGCTTAAAATCCCTGAATATCAATTGTAGAAATAAGAAAAGGTTTGCATACCCACAGATCTCCTGAAGATTCATTTTTTACAGTCCAAATTATTCAGAAAACCCTGCTTTTCTGTGTTAAACCAGTTTACATATCTTAGGTACCTAATTGAGCAAATATATCACTTGAAGCTTATCCTTGGCTTATAAATTGATAAATTTATCCTCTATTTAAAGAAAAAAACTCTTGCAAATAGTTTAATATTGCATAAGTAGCCCAAAAATGCCTAAAAAACAAAGTTAAACATCCACAGACAGATCTCATTCCAGGTCTTTCAAAAAACCTTCAATAACCTCTTTGAGGACCTCTGTTTCATTAACAATTTGTTTGATTTTTTCAGGTTATTATCAGAATAACAAATTGAGCCAACAGTTTCAATACTAGTTGACAAAATTGTTTGCTCCAAATTCTCAGATTTTAATTCAAAAGCTTCATTAAACAAATAGTTTGTATACAAAGAAAGAATAAAATAAAGTCAGAGAGAGATAGGAATGATGAAATGTGCATAGTGAATGGTAAAAGTGAAATCAGAATTCACAGTGACAGTGAAAACATAACAGTGAAAAAGAGACAGCTAAAGTGTATCAGGTAAAAGTCAGAGTGAAAGTTAAAACAAAGTTACAGAGCAGTCAAGGTAAAAAGTAAAAGTAAAAATAGAGGAAACAATGGTAAAAACAGATGAAAATACTTTCACCAATAATGAATTTTATCCAAAGTGAATATAAAATAGTTAACGTAACAAAAAGGTGAAAAGATGAAAACATAAGAACAAGGAACATTTTTGCAGAAATTTCATGTTTAAGTCATTGTTTTGCAGAAACTATTGTGACCAACCCAAGATGAATTTTGCAAAAATAAAGTAGGTTTATGTTCTTAATATTTCCAACTACAAAATCCTCTCTCACGTTTCTAATATCCATTATGGATTGGGAAATATTAAACAATATTATGAAGCACTTTTTGCAGAAAATTCCTCTTAAGTCATCAATATGAAGAGAACATTGTGGCCACTCATAAATACATCTTACAAAATGAAAGGAGGGTTTTTTTCCTACAAGACCCATATAAAAAAACCTATCTGACGTTGTGCACAAGTATTACATAATGTGAGATACATGTGCATCTTTACAACCTATTTTTCAGACTTTGTAAAACTCAGTTTTAGACATATTTTTGCAGAGCCTATTATAGACAGATGGAGCAGACATTTAGGAAACTGAGAGAGGTTTATCTCAAAAAAATATTCATATATAATAAACTCTTTCAATATTTACATATCTATTTCAGATTAAGAAATACAAAGGTATCATTGGACCCCAAGTTTGCAAAATTGGTGGAGCAGAATGCACAAAGAAAGGAGACAGTTAGTGACATGGATGCCTCATCATCAACTAAGAGTTGAGATAAAATTTGAATTCTCCTCTTTTTCATCATCTTTCCATAAGAAATAGTGCCAAATAGATGCATTAGTTTTGAGTTTCCTTTACTTAAGTTCTATTTATCTAAAATAGTTGGAGATATTTGTAAACCAATCTTGATATTTTTTCAAGATATTCTAGTTTAGAAGTTGTATAAATACTTCATTTTGTGAAGTGTTTAGGGTGGAATAAAATTTCTAAGAAAATTATAGACATTTTTCTGGTACGTTGGAGGCTCACATGTGTTGATTTCAAAGTAGCAGTCTGGAAAATAGCCAATTGGACTTCATAATTCAGGATTCATACGATAATTTGAAGAGTAAAGTGCATCTATCTTGTCATTGTTTCCATTCTGAGTTACATAAAATTTCATATATGTTGTTCAATATTAATGATTAATTAGGAGTATTACTTCAGGATTAATGTAAAAACTCTTTGTCTTGACTACTTAATCATTTAAATTTTTTCTGTTGATTTCTGGATTTAGGAATTATTAATTGATCCTAGTCCCGTTTGACCCCTGCCTCCTTCCTCTTTTTTCAGATCAAAGGATCCTTCGTTTCCCTTTATCGCTAAGCAAGCCATTTCATCAAAACAATCTATCCAAATCTATGAGGGTTATCTACCTTGCCCTAAATACATTAACATCCTTTTGGCCTTGCCTTCTAGTTTTGCTTGCTAGACTTTGACTCCATAGCCCAATGGACTAGTCGATCCCTCTTTAATTTGTCTTTAAGTAATCTTATTTTCCACCAAACATTTCAAAACCAAAACCAATTCTTCTACCATAACTAGCCTAAAACATTAAACAAAAAAAAAGTTAAATCATAAAGAGAGAGCCCTCTTTGAAATTTAGGAAGGCTAGATCCTAAATTTTCCAAAGTAGGTTTGTGGTTACCCCTAGTTTCTCTAAAATAAAAATCAAAGGCCCACAATCTTTAGAAATTACTAGGGTGATAACATAATTGCGACCATAGAGGGGAAGACTAGCATTTTCTTTAGAAATATTTTACAGGTTCAAATCTGATCTATGAAGGTGGACAGTGATGAGACATACAAAGGTTAAAATCATCCATCTGGCGACTCCACATAAATTTCACAATCAAGACTCCACTGGAGGAATGAACCAGAAAGAGCAATATGGAAAGATCAGGCTTGCAACTTGGATCTTAATCCAAGACATTATGTTCTTTCTCATTAAGAAATTTTTTCAATATATATTGTATTTTATATAAGGATATAACTTGCTTGTATAGATACAGTGGAATTTCTTTATGACTAATTTACATGATGACCCAAGAATAAAATGCAGGTATGCTCCCATGAGCAGAGATCACATACCTAGATTTCCACACAAACTACCAAAAATTAAATTGGTATAAAAATCTCCCCATGTTTCAAGATGAGAATATTGATGATCCTTTGTTACATCTCATTAAATTTCATATACATTCATGGAGATTGAAGGGTGATTGGCATGAGGATTGCCTCATGAAGCTATTCATTGCAACCTTAGAAGGAAAAGCAAGGGAATGGTATGAAGCTCTTAAACCTACCAGTTTATTTTCTTTAGAAGACTTCCACAAGGTATTTTATGAGCATTACAAAGAAGATTTTCCATCTTTATCATTAGCTGAAAATTGTTGTGATCAAGCTAAAGATCTTATAAATTACCTTAAAAATATTGATGAAGATTTTGGAAATTGGCATCCAAAATATTTATTAGAAGAAGTCCATAACTTTCATTCTCAAGTTAAATGTTATAATAATCAAGAGGATTTAAACAAAGATGAAATAGATCAGGAGATGAATCAAGGTCCACAAAGCCCCTCTGTAACAAACGATGTTTCATATAATGTTTTGAATGAAGTTAAAGAAAATATTCAACCTTATGATCAATTTTTACATAAGAATAAAAACAATTGTTATTCAAATCTATGAATTCAGAGATTCCAACACCCCCCCCCCCCCCACCCACCGAAGAAGAAATCAATTTTCTTCTAAACATGCAACTATCCTCAAAATATTTACATAACGCAGAAATTGTTTCTACTTATTCTAATGTTGATGAACATACTAAAGTTTTTATCCATGAAGAGACAGAATAACAGGTTGATGCTCATGTTGTTCTACCTTCCCAAAAAGGCCCATTGCTTGATAGTACTCCTATTGAGAAAAATGATGACTTTCAAATAGAATGCAACCAATCTAATCAAGATATATCAGGAATACTGGAAAAAAAATATGCTGATCTAAAGCGTATGACTCATGACATTCCTTCTTTTGAAGATTTGCATAAGTATGATCAGTATGATGATAATTATGTTCTCCAAATTCAAGCTAACTTCACAGAACAATCACTAGCTAGTTTGAGGGATGAGATATTATAATTTTAGCTTGATGAGGATTTTCTAAGAGCTATCTTTCTTATTTGAAATTAAGAGAATATTCTCCTCAACTAAAAAAATGTGTTCTTGAGATAATTTCTGAAAATTATGAAATGGAAATTAAACTTTTACATTCTCAAATTTAGTCTTATAATTTCCGAGATCCTAAAGAATTCTTGGAAAAACTTCCTTCTCCAAAGCAAGAGGAAATTGTACTACCTTTTGACTTGCAGATTGAGGATGATTATTCTTTCAAGTACAAGACTAAAAAAATAGTTTCAGGGTTTAATATTCAGAATAAAACTGAGCAACTAGTTATTGAAGGCCTAGAAGGACAAATCATACATTATGCTTTTCATGATCCTATAGAAAATTATATTGAGACTATTTTTAGCTCAAGTCTGCAAACATGTTTTATCAATGAGGATAAAAATATCAGCAATTTCCATTTCACATCGTATCATTGATTACGAAGAAACATGATCAAGTTACACTTCCAAATTTGACGACAAGCAGTCAAGTTATCCAGTCATTGCTACAACTACTTAACTAGCTTCATTGGCATTTTTTTATTACCTGATTCAACAAAATTAATAGTAGATTAGAGTAGGTAGATGGATGCAAATAAGCTCAAAGCTCTGAGAATTTTTTTTCAGTATTCAGTTTTCAGCTAGTTTTTAAATAAGTCATTAAGATTTAAAGCCAAGGATAAGGTCCTAATGATATTTAATATCTATCAGTTTGGATTGAGAATTGCAGTATGTTCTTTTAGTGTCAAATCATATTTCAGTTCGCATAAAAAGGACAAAATTTAGTCCAAGGGTTTCAGCCACAAAGATTTTATAACAAAGAAAATGCATGTTTGGGATTCGCTCAAAGGATCAGGCTACTAGTCGACGATGTTCTTGACATCTCACAAGGAGATGCCATCCCCATGAGAAGTCGTTGTTAGGATCCTATAAGTATAGGATTCAAAATTTGGAATTGAATTATGATATTCTTGTAAAATATGTATATACTTTTCTTTCTGCAAGTTGTTTTCCCATATTTATAAAAAATAAAAATAAAAATAAAAAATCAAAACAAGGGCAAAAAGTCCTAAAAGAAAGATCAAATGACTTAGAAAATATAGACCCCTAAAGAAAAAATAAGAAATAAAACATCAAAGTGTGCAAGTCCAAATCCCACTACTTTTTACTTTTTGCTGATGATTAAGGAAGAGTGTTAATAAATGCCATAATCCATGATGAGTTAAACTGTGTAAACTTGACTTGTCATGCTTTCAATTTTAATGTTTTAGATAGTGAATAAATATTAGTCAGACAATTTAATCTTGAAAAATCAGTATATAGGTAAAGAATAAAGAGGAGAGAATCAGTTTAATATGAACCCTCTAATGATATAAGGTAGATTTAGATAGTTTTTATGCTTTTAAAAAGAATAAAATTTTTCAAGGTAGCAAGCTCAGGCGCACCTACAAAATGGAAGAAAAAATGTTAGATTAAAATTGTATAGGTAGAAAGAAGTGGGAAGAAGCTTGTAAATATTCATCATTGGGTAAAAATTACTAATTTTCCATCCCCTATAGTAATTCTACATTCTAGACTCTCAGTAAAAGAGGCTCAGAGAATTTCTCTAACTTCTGTTGGGACCGGACCCAAGGCCTAATGACTAATTAGTTAAAAGTGTTGAATTCCTATATTAATCCCCAATTATCATTATTTACCCTTCATTCACCCATCACAACTCAAAGATACATAATATCGCATTTTGGCTAACTTCCTCCATTTCATAAGACATATAAACCCTAAAAAAACATCTTATTCTAAGTAAAAGTGGTAATATCATCAAATGATAAACTTTATTTTAAGGTTTTCACTTTACTTAGTCATATAAGTGTATTTTTTGAGTATTTCATTTTCCTTGTCATATTAATTTCTAACTTATTATATTAGCTCCTTAAAAGAAACCTTATCATATTAATATAATTCCATTTATGTTAAACATCCCCAGAAACCCACTATTATAAGGTTTTATGCCAAAGTTAATTATCCACATGTTGAAATAAATATCCTAAAATATACCCCCTTTGGAATAAAACTAACTATATATAAATACCCCACCCCTTATAGTTATTAAACCGCCATGGTTTCAAAACTATATAATGAAATAAAATACAAATAAGCCTTTGGAAGTATATTATGTAATTAAAAAAATAAAAATATTTCCGCACTTATCACAAAGCTTAATTTAAACTATGCTTTAAACCCGAAGCCTTTGTAAATACATGTTTCTATCCCCACATTAAACGAATAACCCAAGGTTTATTGCGAAAGAACTACAGTTTATACCATGTTTCCCATTGGATTTCCTTTGTATTTGTTTAGCTACATATTAGCCTCACGCTATACATAGTTTAACCTGCGTTAAAACCCACTTAAACCGCCTCATGCACCCCGACATACATATAAAACTTTGTTATCATACCATATAGCCTTGCTTATATACCTAACCCTTTATTTTTCATATAAGAACTTTGGTTAAAATGTATATCATGCAAAGGTTTTTATAACATTTACCATCCGCCACCACATACATAGACCCCGGTCCCACCACCATTTTGACCACAACTTTCCTTTTAATCTGGACTGTTCACTCCAACCTCTCAAATCCAACGGCAGAGGATGTGTTTCGCGTCCACAAGTTGATCGTCATCCCAACGCCCAAATGGACGTGAAATGGGTGGTTTTCCCATTTCCGCCTCCAGCGACGTGGAACAAAACTATTCGATCGCGTTCGTTTTGGTAAATACATCTTACCACCCTGAGCCAACGTGAAAACCACTGATGGTTTCGCATTTTAAAATCAAAAATTTCTTCCCACTATGATTTGACCTGCAGTAAATGATGAATAAAAAAAATAAATATAGGGTTAAAACCTTTGAAATATACATATTATTTCATTATTTCACAGTGTATCCATCATTCTGCTTAGCTCCTGACTACGTTAAGCATTCTCAAGCCCCTGTTTACCAATTTCTCGCCCAAAACCTTAGAATTTCACTGAACACCACCATTGAAGACCGATTGAGCTATCCACCGCTCCAGAAATAATTTCAAGTCCTCAATCTCAACTAAAAATGACCAAAACCCTTTCCGAGTCAAATACCAGCACTTCAAGGTATTTTTTCAACTTTCACGATTGCAATTTCTAATTGAAAACATTTCTTAATTAAAGCCAAGCCAAATCAAGAGAAATTATCCATATAATTTGACCAGAAAACACGTAGAAACAGGCCAAGCCCTAGCCAATTTTTCCCAGAAAATATTGTGTTTATAAAAACCCTTTCTCGGGTCAATTTCTTGAATTTTTCTACTTAAAATCCCTAAATATCAATTTTAGAAACAAGAAAAGGTTTGCTTACCAACAGATCTCCTAAAGATTCATTTTTTACAGTCCAAATTATTCAGAAAACCCTCGTTTTATGTGTTAAACCAGTTTACATATCTCAGATACCTAATTAAGAAAAGATATCACTTGAAGCTTATCCTTGGCTTATAAATTGATAAATTTATCTTTTGTTTAAAGAAAACAATTCTTGCAAACAGTCTAATCTTGCAAAGGTAGCCTAAAAATGCCTAAAAAGAAAAGTTAAACCTCCAAAGACAGATCTCATTCCAGGTCTTTCAAAAAGCCTTCCATCACCTCCTTGCAAACCTCTGTTTCATTAAAAAATTGTTTTATTTTTGCAGGTTATTATCAAAATAATAAATTGAGCCAACAGTTTCAATACTAGTTGACAAAATTGTTTGCTCCAAATTCTCAGATTTTAATTCCAAAACTTTATTCAACAAACAGTTTGTATACAAAGAAAGAATAAAATAAATTCATAGAGAGATCATAATGATGAAATGTGAACAGTGAATGGTAAAAGTGAAATCAGAATTCACAGTGACAGTGAAAACAAAATAGTGAAAAGGAGACAACTAAAGTGTATCAGGTAAAAGTTAGAGTGAAATTTAAAACAAAGTTACAGAGTAGTCAAGGTAAAAAGTAAAAGTAAAAAAAAAGGAAGTAATGGTAAAAAGAGATGAAAATTATTTCACCAAAAATGAAGTTTATCCAAAGTGAAAGTAAAACAGTTAAAAGAACAAAAAGGTGAAAAGATGAAAACACAACAAGAAGGAACATTTTTGCAGAACTTTCATGTTTAAGTCACTGTTTTTCAGAAATTATGTTGACCAATCCAAGATGAATTTTTCAAACCCGAAGGAGGTTTATGTTCTTAAGATTTCCAAATACAAAAATCTCTCTCACTTTTCTAACAGCCATTATGGATTGGGAAATATTAAGCAATATTGGAAAGCACATTTTGTAGAAAATTCCTGTTAAGTCATCAGTTTGTAGATAAAATTGTAGCCAATCAATAATACATATTACAAAACTGAAGGAGGTTTTTTTTTATGCAAGAGCCATATAAAAAAACCTATCTCACTTTGTGCACATGTATTACAGAATGAGAGATATATGCACATCTTTACAACCTATTTTTCAGACTATGTAAAACTATGTTTTAGACATCGTTTTTCAGAGCCTATTATGGACAGATGGAGCAACAATTTAGGAAACGGAGAGCGATTTATCTCACCAACATATTAATATATAATAACCTATTTCACATTTGACATATTTATTTTTTATTGAGAAATACAAAGGTATGATTGGACCCCAAGTTTGCAAAATTTCTGGAGCAGAATGCACAAAGAAAGGAAACAGTTAGTGACTTGGATGCTTCATCATCAAATAAGAGTTGAGATCAAATTTGAATTCTCCTCTTTGTCATCACCTATCCATAAAAAAATTGTGCCAAATAGATGCATTAGTTTTGAGTGTCCTTTACTTAAATTATGTTTATCTAAAACAATTGGAGATATTTGTAAACCAATCTTGATAAATTTTCAAGATATTCTGGTTCAGAAGTTGTATAAATACTTTAGTTTGTGAAGTGTTTAGGGTGGAATAAAATTGCTATGAACATTATAGATATTTTTTTGGTAATTTGGAGGCTCACATGTGTTGATTTCAAAGCAGCAGTTTGGAAAATAGCCAATTGGACTTCATAATTTAGGATTCATGCGATAATTTGAAGAGTAAAGTGCATCTATCTTGTCATTGTTTCCATTTTTAGTTACATACAATTTCATATATGTTGTTCAATATTAATGATTAATTAGGAGTATTACTTCAGGATTAGTGTAAAAACTCTCTGTCTTGACTACTTAATCGTTTAAATGTTTTCTGTTTATTTCCAGATTTAGGAATTCTTAATTGCTCCTAGTCCCATTTGACCCCTGCCTCCTTCCTCTTTTTCCGGATCAAAGGATCCTTCATTTCCCTTTATCCCGAAGCAAGCCATTTCATCAAAACAATCTATCCAAATCTCTGAGGGTTATCAACCTTTCCTTGAAAACATTAGCATCCTTTTGGCCTTGCCTTCTAGTTCTGCTTGCTAGACTTTGACTCCATAGCCCAATGGACAAGTATATCCCTCTTAAATTTGTATTTAAGTAATATTGTTTTCCACCAAACATTTCAAAACCAAAACCAATTGTTCTATCATAACTAGCCTAAAACATTAAACAAAAACAAAGTTAAATAATAAAGAGAGAGCCCTCTCTGAAATTTAGGAAGGCTAGATCCTAAATTTTCTGAAGTAGGTTTCTGGTTACCCCTTGTTTTCTTAAAATAAAAATAAAAATCCCACAATTTTTAAAAATCACTGGGGTGATAACATAATGGTGACCATAATGGGGAAGACTAACATTTTCTTTAGAAATATTTTACAGGTTCAGATCTGATCTATGATGGTGGTAAGTGACCAGACATACAAAGGTTAAAATCATCGACCTGGTGACTCCACATAAATTTCACAATCAAGACTCCACTGGAGGAATGAACCTGAAAGAACAATATGGAAATATCAGGCTTTCAACTTGGATATTAATACAAGAGGTTATGTTCCTTCTCATTAAGAAAGTTTTTCAATATATATTGTATTTTATATAAGGATCTAACTTGGTTGTATAGATACAATGGCCTTTCTTTATGACTAATTTACAAGATACCCCAAGAATAAAACGCAGTTATGCTCCCACGAGTAGAGATCACATACCTGGATTTCCACACAAGCTACCAAAGGTAAATAGGTATAAAAATCTGCCCATGTTTCAGGATGAGAATATTGATGATCCTTTGTTACATCTCATTAAATTTCATATACACTCATGGAGATTGAAGGGTGATTGGCATGAGGATTTCCTCATGAAGCTATTCATGGCAACCTTAGAAGGAAAAGCAAGAAAATGGTATGAAGCTCTTAAACCTGCTACTTTATTTTCTTTAAAATACTTTCACAAGGTATTTTATGAGCATTACAAAGAAGATTTTCCATCTTTATAATTAGCTGAAAATTTTTGTGATCAAGCTAAAGATATTATACATTACCTTAAGAATATTGATGAATATTTTGGAAATTGGCATCCTAAAGATTTATTAGAAGAAGTCCAGAACTTTCATTCTAAAGTTAAATTTCATAATAATCAAGAGGAGTTAAACAAAGATGAAATAGATCAGGAGATGAATCAAGATCCACAAAGCCCCTTTGTAGTAACAAATGATGTTTCATATAATGTTTTGAATGAAGTTAAAGGAACTATTCAACCTTATGATCAATTTTTACATAAGAAAAAAAACAATTGTTATTCAAATATAGGAATTCAAATATTCCCACCCCTCCTCACCGAAGAAGAAATAAATTTGCTTCTAAACATGCAACCATCCTCAAAATATTTACATAATGAAGAAATTGTTTCTACTTATTGTAATGTTGATGAATGTAATAAAGTTTTTAACCATGAAGAGAAAGAAGAACAGGTTGATGCTCATGTTGTTCTACCTTCCCAAAAAGGCCCATTGCTTGATAGTACTCCTATTGAGAAAAATGATGACTTTCAAATAGAATTCAACCAATATAATCAAGATATATCAGGATTACTAGAAAAAAAATCTGCTGATCTAAAGTGTATGATTTATGAAATTCCTTCTTTTGAATATTTTCATAAGTATGATCAGTATGATGATAATTATGTTCTCCAAATTCAAGCTAACTTCACAGAAAAATCACTAGATAGTTTGAGGGATGAGATATTATAATTTCAGCTTGATGAGGATTTTCTAAGAGCTATCTTTCTTATTTTGAAATTAAGAAAATATTCTCCTCAACTAAAAAAATGTGTTCTTGAGATAATTTCTGAAAATTATGAAAATGAAATTAGACTTTTACATTCTCAAATTCAGCCTTATAATTTCTGAGATCCTAAAGAATTCTTGGAAAAAATTCCTTCTCCAAAGCAAGAGGAAATTGTACTATCTTTTGACTTGTAGATTGAGGATGATTATTCTTTCAAGTACAATACTGAAAAAATCGTTTCAGGGTTTAATATTTAGAATACAGTTGAGCAACTAGTCATTGAAGGCCTAGAAGCACAAATCATACATTACGATTTTCATGATCCTATAGCAAATTATATTGAGACTATTTTTAGCTCAAGTTTGCAAACATGTTTTATCTATGAGGATAAAAAATATCAGCAATTTCCATTTCACATCATATCATTGATTATGAAGACATATGATCAAACTACACTTCCAAATTTGATGACAAGCAGTCAAGTTATCCATTCATTGTTGCAACTACTCGACTGGCTTCATTGGCATTTTTATATTACCTGATTCAACAAAATTAATAGTAGATTAGAGTAGGTAGATGAATGCAAATAAGCTCAAAGCTCTGAGCATTTTTTTTTAGTATTCAGTTTTCAGCTAGTTTTGAAATAATTCATTAATATTTAAAGCCAAGGATAAGGGCCTAAAAATATTTAATACCTATAGGTTTGGTTTGAGAATTGCAGTATGTTCTTTTAGTTTCAAATCAGATTTCAGTTCGCAAAAAAAGGGCTAAATTCAGTCCAAGAGTTTCAACCGCAAAGATTTTATAACAAATCAAATGCATGTTTGGGATTGGCTCAAAGGATCAGGCTACTAGTCGACAATGTTCTTGACATCTCACAAGGAGATTCCATCCGCATGTGAAATTGCTGTTAGGATTCTATAAGGATAGGATTCATAATTTGGAATTGACTTATGATAGTCTTGTAAAATATGTACATACTTTGCTTTCTGCAAGTTCTTTTCCCATATTAAAAAAAAAAAAACAGAAGAAAATCAAAATGAGGGTAAAAATTCCTAAAAGAAATATCAAAAGACGTAGAAAATATAGACCCCTAAAGAAAAAATAAGAAATAAAACATGAAAGTGTTCAAGTCCAAATGCCACTACTTTTTACTTTTTGCTGATGATTATGGTAGAGTGTCAATTAATTCTATAATCCTTGATGAGTTAAACTGTGTAAACTTGACTTGTCATGTTTTCAATTTTAATGTTTTAGATAGTGAATAAAGATTAGTCAGACAATTTAATCCTGAAAAATCAATAGATAGGTAGAGAATAAATATTAGCTCATCAGTTCAATCTGGACCCTCAGATTATATAAGGTAGATTTAGATAGTTTTTATGCTTTTCAAAAGAATAAAATGTTTCAAGGTAGCAAGCTCAAGTGCACTTGCAAAATGCAAGAAAAAATGTTAGATTAAAGTTGGGTAGGTAGAAATAAGTGGGAAGATGCTCGTAAATATTCATCACCGAAATTTTTTTACTAATTTCCCATCCCTATAGTAATTCTGCATTCTAGACTCTCAGTCAAAGAGGCTCAGAGCATTTCTCTGACTTCTGTTGGGACCAGACCCAAGGCCCAATGACCGATTAATTAAAAGTGTTGAATTCCTATATTAATCCCCAATTATCATTATTTACACTTCATTCACCCATCACAACTAAAATATACATAATATCCCATTTTTATTAACTTCCTCCATTTCATAAGACATATAAACCCTCAAAAAACATCTTATTCTAAGTAAAAGTGGTAACATTATCAAATGATAAACTTTTCTTTAAGGTTTTCACTTTACTTAGTCATATAAGTGTATTTTTTGAGTATTTCATTTTCCTTGTCATATGAATTTCTAACTTATTATATTAACTCCCTAAAATAAACCTTATCCTATTAATATAATTCCTTTTATGTTAAATATCCCCAAAAACCCACTATTATAAGGTTTTATGCAAAATTTAATTATCCACATGTTGAAATAAATATCCTAAAATATAACCCCTTTGGCATAAAACTAACTATATATAAATACCCCGCCCCTTATAGTTATTAAACCCTCATGGTTTTAAAACTATATAATGAAATAAAATACAAATAAGTCTTTGGAAGTATATTATGTAATTGAAAAAACAAAAATATTTCTGCACTTATCATTAAGTTTAATTTAAACTAAACTTTAAACCCAAAGCCTTTGTAAATACATGTTTCTATCCCAGCATTAAATGAATAACCCAAGGTTTATTGTGAAAGAACTAAAGTTTATACCATGTTTCGCATTGGCTTTCATTTGTATTTTTTCAGATATATATTAGCCTCATGCTATACATAGTTTAACCCACATTAAAACCCACTTAACTCGCCTCACGTACCGTGACATACATATAAACCTTTGTTATCATACCATATAGCCCCGCTTATATACCTAACCCTTTATTTTTCATATAATAAATTTGGTTAAAATGTATATCATACAAATGTTTTTATAACATTTTCCATCTGCCACCACATACATAGACCCTGGTCCCACCACCGTTTCGACCGCAAATTTCCTTTTAATCTAGACCATTCACTCCAACCTCTCAAATCCAATGGCCAAGGTTGTGTTTTGTGTCCACAAGTTGATCGTCAGCCCAACGCCCAAATGGACGTGAAATGGGTGGTTTTCCCATTTTTGCCTCCGGAAACGTTGTGCAAAACTATTCGATCGCGTTCATTTTGGTAAATACAGCTTACCTCCCTGAGCCAATAGGAAAACCACTGATGGTTTCACATTTTAAAATAAAAAACTGCTTCCTTCTATGATTTGTCCTGTAGTAAATGATGAATAAACAAAATCAATATAGGGTTAAAACCTTTGAAATATAGATATTATTTCATTATTGTGTTGTGTATCCATCATTCTGCTTAGCTCTCAACTGCATTAAGCATTCTCAAGCCCGTGTTTAGAAATTGCTCACCCCAAACCTCAGAAGCCACCATTGAAGACCAGTTAAGGAGTTGTCCACTGCTCCAGAAACAAGTTCAAGTCCTCAATCTCAACTAAAAATCACCAAAACCCTTTCAAAGTCAAATACCAACACTTAAAGATATTTTTTCGACTTTCACGATTGCAATTTCTAAGTGAAAACCTTTCTTAATTAAATCCAAGCCAAATCAAGAGAAATTATCCATATAATTTGACCAGAAAACATGTAGAAATAGGCCAAACCTTGGCCAATTTTTCCCAGAAAAGACTGTGTTTATAAAAACCCTTTCTCAAGAAAATTTCCTCAATTTTTCCACTTAAAATCCCTGAATATCAATTGCAGAAATAAGAAAAGGTTTGCATACACACAGATCTCCTAAAGATTCATTTTTTATAGTCCAAATTATTCATAAAACCCTCTTTTTCAGTGTTAAACTAGTTTACATATCTAAGATACCTGATTGAGCAGAGATATCACTTAAAGCTTATCCTTGGCTTATAAATTGATAAATTTATCCGTTGTTTAAAGAAAACAACTCTTGCAAACAATATAATCTTGCAGAAGTAGCCCAAAAAAAGCCTAAAAAACAAAGTTAAACCTCCACAGACAGATCTCATTCCAGGTCTTTCAAAAAGCCTTCAATAACCTCTTTGTAGATCTCTGTTTCATTAACAAATTTTTTGATTTTTGCAGGTTACTATCAGAATAAGAAATTGAGCCAACAGTTTCAATACTAGTTGACAAAATTGTTTGCTCCAAATTCTCAGATTTTAATTCAAAAGCTTCATTCAACAAACAGTTTGTATACAAAGAAAGAATAAAATCAAGTCAGAGAGAGATCGGAATGATGAAATGTTCACAGTGAATGCTAAAAGTGAAATCAGAATTCACAGTGACAGTGAAAACATAACAGTGAAAAAGTGATAGCTAAAGTGTATCAGGTAAAAGTCAGAGTGAAAGTTAAAACAAAATTACAGAGCAGTCAGGGTAAAAAGTAAAAGTAAAAATAGAGGAAGTAATGGTAAAAAGAGATGAAAATACTTTCACCAACAATGAAGTTTATCCAAAGTGAAAGTAAAACAGTTAAAAGAACAAAAAGGTGAAAAGATGAAAACATAACTAGAAGGAACATTTTTGAAGAAATTTCATGTTTAAGTCATTGTTTTGTAGAAACTATTGTGACCAATAAAAGATGAATTTTGGAAAAATGAAGGAATTTTATGTTATCAATATTTCTAGCTACAAAAACCTCTCTCACTTTTCTAACAGCCATTATGGATTGGGAAATATTAAACAATATTGGAAAACACTTTTTGCAGAAAATTCCTGTTAAGTCATCAGTTTGCAGAGAAACGTGTGGCCAATCGGACCTGATAATTCAGGATTCATAAGATAATTTGAAGAGTAAAGTGCATCTATCTTTTCATTGTTTCCATTCTAAGTTACATACAATTTCATATATGCTGTTAAATCTTAATGATTAATTTGGATTATTACTTCACGATTAGTGTAAAAATTCCCTGTCTTAACTACTTAATCATTTAAATGTTTTCTACTGATTTCCGGATTTAGGAATTCTTAATTGCTCCGAGTCACATTTGACCCCTGCCTCCTTCCTATTTTTCTGGATCAAAGGATCCTTCATTTCCCTTTATCCTGAAGCAATCCATTTCATCAAAACAATCTATCCAAATCTCTGAGGGTTATCTACCTTGCCCGGAATATATTAGCATCCTTTTGGCCTTGCCTCTAGTTCTGCTTGCTAGACTTTGACTCCATAGCCTAATGGACTAGCAGATCCCTCTTTAATTTTTATTTAAGTAATATTATTTTCCACCAAACATTTCAAAACCAAAACCAAATTTTCTATCATAACTAGCATAAAATATTAAACAAAAACAAAATTAAATCATAAAGAGAGAGCCCTCTCTGAAATTTAGGAAGGCTAGATCCTAAATTTTCGAAAGTATGTTTTTGGTTACCCCTAGTTTTCTTAAACTAAAAATCAAAATCCCACAATATTTAGAAATTACTAGGGTGATAACACCACTATCACCCTCCGAGCGTGGGATGGCCACTCTTCCCAGCCCATAGGCTTATTCCGCAACTGTCCTATTACTTTTGTGGGTAAGAATTTTTGTGTTGACGTAAAATTCATTGATGCCCCCTTAGATTATAATGTTCTATTGGGTCGTAGCTACACTTATGCGATGTCTATTGTCCCATCTACAGTTCACTATAAGATGTGCTTTCCTCATAATGGAAATATTGTCACCATCGACCAGTTGAAATATTACAAACCGAAGTCTCAGACCTCCCCAAAGTCCATAATCTCTTCGGTGGCCAATAAACAAATAGTCAAACCTCCAAATATTGTTTCACCCAGAGTCTATGAAGACTCCTCTTTGCTTGGTTCATTCCTTGGTCTCTCTCCTCCTATCGCTGATCCCAACTCATCTAACATTTTCATGATGCAATCGGCTCGTTCCGACCTCAAACGAACTGGTTCAACTAGTTAGCAGCCCTGCCCCCCCCAACTCAGTACCCCCTCCTCAAGAATAATCATCTGCAGCTGGTATTCATGATCCTATCTAAACTCCTGGTATGGTTCTTCCTGGCCTTAATCACCTTGGAGTTGTCCCTCCTGGCCATTACGCCTCAAGTCAAATATCATTTTTAGCTCCCCCTCCTAGAGTATTTTCGGTACCTATTATGGCTACCTCATCTCTTCCTAACATGACCCTGGGGATCCCAATTTGGTACATTGATCCCCCAGCCACTATCCCACCTAGTCAGCCCAAACTTTATCTTGCTTTGACCCCAGTGCAACCGGTCACCATGACCCCTCCCTTTGCTTCCGTGCCTCAGCCACCTCAATAGGAACCAACTTCTATTGCTAAAGTTTCAAGTGAGGGGGGCAAATCCTGCAAGAAGGAACCTAAGGACAAGGCTACCTAAAAAACCATTGCTCCTCCTCAGCCTCCAAAGCGTATTCCCTGGTATGATTTATGTGATGTTGTCGGTCATGCCACCCATAATTGTCCTGAATTGCCTCGTCTCAAGCCCATGGTCAACAAAGTATTTCCTGAGTATGTTATCCCAGAAGTCCATGTTACTTTACCTGATTTAGCCAAGAAACTCGATACTTTGAGCAGAAATCACCCCTGTCCTTTTTGTGATTTCCATGGCCACTATACTTACCTTTGTCTCCACCTCGATGAGTACCGCTCCTCTTTGGAATCATTTTTCCAATTCGAGGCCAAGTGTAATGAGTCCACTGCTCCCTTATTTGCATATTTTTCTTTAATAAAAATAGAGGACACATTCACTCCCATTTACATTCCCCCTCCAGATGTCTAAATGATAAATTATTTGGCCACTATCCACTAGCTATCATCATCTATGATATCCACAGTGGAAGACCCCACTGGGTCTTCCCCTTCTGTTTCGCCTGACCTCCCTTCAATAATCACCTTGGGCTCAACATCAATGGATCCTTCATCTAATTATTTTTCAGTCACCCTCCATTACGATGTGCATGGGAACCTCTCTTCTCACGATAACAAGTTAGGTAGCTTCGACGCATCAGGTGGTCTTTCTTCCACCAGTCACCCCATATTCTATTACGATGACAACATTATGGAACCATCTACCACCCCTGACTTTATCTATTCCCCCTTACATAGAAACCTTGCATTCGAACCACATACACCTTGTGGTCATTACATTTCCACACAATGTTTTGGTAAGGAGGCACCCATATTTAAGAGTCCATGAGAAGAAATTCTCCACAACTATCATAGTGCATCTGGTCGTATCAACTCTAGTACCATCACTATTCCTCATTTAGAAGAACCTCTAGAGTCCCATATCACTTCAGATCACTCTAGGGATGATCCCCTCATCATTCCTTCCTCTTACATCAGCAACCCAATCCCCTAGACATTGTCGTTGACCAACCTAAGTGTTTTCTAGGTGAGCACCAGTTCATTATCTCCAAATCTACTCTTTGGAATAGTGACACCATGTATGCGAACCCAGAAATTTAGTCCATGTGCTTCATATATGTAGTTCCAAAAGAGATTGGTAATCCTTCATTCCCTTTCTCAAACTGAATCTATCAATTTTTCCCTCAGAAAATAACCATAACATAAAAAAATGGCGAACCACATCATAAAAATGTGTTTAGATTCCACTTTTCTAAATACATTTGGCATGACCATAACATGCTTGGGGGAACCTATGCACCTCAACCATAAAAATCCCATCTCTCAGCCAAACACAGCACTGAAACTCCTTTCTCTAACAGGTTTCACTTTTCAGGTCATTTCCTTGGACAGGTTGTAGTTCTATGCCTAGTACATGCTACCCAAGTCACAGAACAGACCCCAAAAACTATGACTTGGCATGTTCATGAGCTGTGGATGCCTAAACTAAAATTCTATCCCCTGAATTGAAATAATAAGGCTATGCTTCTTACCTCCAACTCACAGATCTCGATTCCAATAGTCGGTTTGCATGCTACGATCACTTCAAGATTTAGGACCTTTTCTCCTCTCTACATTCACCACAGCTACACTTGCAAATGAATCAATTTGGAGGGGAAAAGCCTTGTTAAAATATAAACCCAAATTTTTTATTTCACCATATGCAACCAAACATTAGCTTGGTTTTACAAACAATCTGCACCGTTGGAAATCTCTCACTGAGCTCTCAAACAGGTATCCTTTAGTTTTCTGTGATTTGATACTTCACTTGGGCACATTTTTTCCAAGAAGCATCACTTCACCACTCCTCAAAATCAAATTTCTCCACTTGCAACACTTGTTATTGGGGCACCACTTTTCCTTCATACTTGTCCATGCTCGTGTCAGTTTTTGTAATGAGTACCCATCTTGTACTCGTGTTTTTATGGGCCCCACTAGGCCTATTCTATGTGGCAACATCATCGAGTTGCCCTTGTTTAGAGCATTGGAGTTGAGTCATCATCACATTCATGGAGTCTATCCTAAGTCCCTTTGATTCTCACTATAGTCCTCCATCCTTCATTGCTTTGTCCCTCTCTCATGTCGCACATTTTTGCCTTCAGTCATGTTGTCCCCTATCCCCTCTAGTGTCGAGTCAGTAGCTGTCAAGTCATCCATGCCCTTTATGCTCTAACAAGGGAAGTCGTCAGCCCGTTACTCAATACCCCCCATTCCACCATCATCGCCGGTGTCAGTCTATTAGTGACTCTACTATTTTCTCTCGTGCCTTAGTTGAGGATCCCTTATTGCCTCACCTATGGTGGACCTCCTTTTATTGACATCAGCTTATTCATTCCAAAAGACAGGTCTAGAGGGCGGTATACCTTGGTTCCAACTACCATTCTTGTTTGGTGCATAGGATCAAGTAAAGGGACTCTTTATTTCCCTTTGACTTGATTTTTTCTCAGTTCTAACTCCTCATGGCATGATCGAGATCCATATACTTTATGGTTCAGTGATGCAACAGATTGTACCAGTCATTCCCGGGTGTGTGCGTGATGTTTCAGACCTCATGAGGGGTTGGCCATTCAGGTTGCCCCCCACATACCTGGATGACCTCTCTTCTATATCCTTGGATGAAGCTCCATAGATTTGGTGGTTCTGGCCTCAGCCACTTGCAACACTTTTTATTTTGCATGTATCATTCATATTTTCAGAGCCCTTTCCTGTATTACAAGTCCTCTTTGGTTTTACTTATATCTCCTATACTCATATATTATTGTATAAGTCTTGGTTGTTGTCCCAGACATAATATGTATGTGGGATCCATTATCATGCTTTTATCTGACCCTTTTTTATGCTAGCATGTACTATATAGTTCAATACCTTGTTTACTAGATGCATTATTATTTGTACTTTTTTATCTCAACAGGAATAGGTATGCCTCCCCCGCCTCATGTAGAATAGGTACTCACTCATAAAAGAGACTTTTCGCACCTGTAAATCTCGCCTCCTTGGGGTCTTGTCCTCTTTTGCTCTAGTCTACCTTATATTTCTCTCTCTGACTCCCCCTTCGATGTTTAGTGATTGAGTTCTTACAACGTACTTCAGTCATACGATTTTCTCCTAACGCTCGCAGGTTGGGGGCCAACTATTACACCAATTTTTTGTCATATAACCTGTTACTATTATATGGACCAAAGTACACTATGTAAGACTAATTCTACCCTAGTAGAATCTATTTCACTATGAAAAATAACTTAGTAATCCTTAATTTATTAAGTTGTTTATGGTCTAAATAGGAAACCCCATGAGGAATAATTGAATAAATACCTATTTGTCTGATTTTCCTCAAGGGATAATTAGTTAAACAACAATTTTATTAATATTCCTGTTCATATTTAACCCAAAACAGGAAAATTAATTAGATAAATCATTATTTATATTATTATTTTCTAGGAATAATTATTTAAAACATTATTTAAATAATATTCCTTGCTAAATTTGACTAAATCATTTATAAATAATTGAATAAATCACTATTTATTTAATTATTACTCAACAAAATTATTAAAATAATAAATAAATCATTTGTTTATTTATCATTTACAAATAAATGGATTTGACCAAATTCAAATTCTTTTTCCCTCCAACAAATATAATAAAATATTCCATAAAAGTTGGATCTAGATTTGGTTAGTAATATTTTAGTGATGCACCAATATCTAGACAAACACAATATTTTTTTATAAATAGAAGATTTTTTCCATTCATTCACTACATTTTTTTGCCTAAAGATCACTTTGGATCTATACTTTTGGTCTGACTTTGATCCTCCATCATTGTCATATTTTTCTATCTTTTTACTTGTGAACCCCCCCTAGAGTTCCATTTTTTGTCTGGATTTTATACACCATCGAGAGAGACAGATCTTAGATCTAAAGCATTGATGACATACAAGAACCCATCCCATAGAGTGGGACTGGTAACATATTTCTATCTTCCCTTCCCAGGTGTCATAAATACAAAATTATTTAAAAATATTATTTTCTTGTTCATTGGATGTATGGTGCAACTCCTATTTATTCGCTATTTAATATCTTTATCTGCATAGATTTGGATTTCTGTAGCATTTGTCTTGGTCAACTAAGTGTATATCTAAGGAAATTGGCAACCATATTTGATGTTAGGGTTGTTTGTTAAGCATAGCTAAAGTAAGATTTT
Organism: Pinus albicaulis; assembly: GCA_034641835.2. Taxonomy (NCBI): domain Eukaryota; kingdom Viridiplantae; phylum Streptophyta; class Pinopsida; order Pinales; family Pinaceae; genus Pinus; species Pinus albicaulis. The sequence goes on along the minus strand of CM076581.1, from coordinate 1,184,457,325 downwards.
TTTGTACACTTGCGATTAGAATTCACACTAACAGGGACCCAAATTGGCATCTCCTCAGCATTACACATTGCATAAACTCCTGGGAGCAGGTGGATCAAAAAATTATCTCATTCCGCTTCTTTTTCTTGTGGGAAATTTGGCAAGCCGGGAATCGAAACATATTCGAAGGTAAGGAGATCGTTCAACTTCATATCCACTATGCTATCTTGTTATGGCTTGATGGTCAAACTGTAACTCCTTCTCATAAGGATTTATCCCACCATATTCAACCTCATTCAGTGATTCTACCAGCCGATTATTTTTATGGGGCTGAAAAATACGGTATTTATGGGTGTGGGTCTTGGATCAAACATGACCATAATGAGAAATTTTGCATGTTTTGGAATGGTGGTCCCGACATGAATATAAAGGACAAAATTATTGCCTCTAGATTTTACTATGAGTGGCATACAATTTTCAGCTAGGCACCTTACACGTTTATGGGTACGCAAAAAAATTCATTTATGGCATAAATGGCCTCACAATTTTTGAGCCCCCAAATCTTTTGTGTTGGATTAACCATGTCAAATATCGGCTGCAACGTCTTTAGGATCCAAAAATTCAACACATCTTTAGGGAGGGAAACATGAGGGAAGACTGTCTATATAAGACATGGTTACCTGAGTATTTCAGGAAAATCCAGGTTCAACATTGTAGGGATGGACAATTTATACTCTCTAATACCATCCAACTTCCATAAACAAGCTTTATCAGGGATCAAGTTTATATCATCACTCTTTAATTTCCCTCCTTTTGGCTTACAATTTTGTCTTTATTTATCTATGTCAAACTTTTCTGTTTTCATGTTAATATTGCTACTTTTTATTGGGATGTTCCAACATGGAAACTTGGGATATTTGGTTTTGTTTATTTGAAAAACATGTTGACAACTCTATGGTTAGTATCTACCATATGTATCTCTCACAATTGAGTATATTTGAAGGACATCCTTAACAATATGTATTGTTTTGTTAAGTTAATTTATACAAAAAAAAAAATCCTCTCTGAAAAAAAAAAGATAACTATCAAAGTTATGCATGTCCTCAAGAAGAAAAAATGGTATATATATCTATATATATATATATATATGTTTGGAGAATTTCGAAAATTTGTATGGGTTTTAATCCATTCAAGATTACTATGTTCTAATCACAGAAAACAAAATTATGCACTGTTGTCTTGCGGGGTTCTAACCCAGGTTCGGAGTTTATCACACAACCAACAAGCCCTCCAACTACTGGCCCTTTAGACAATGATCTTCTTGTGCAGATCAAAGTCTCACTCGAAGCAATATGAGGGCGTGTTGGAACTAGTTTTATGCACCCTAAGAGAGAAAATAATGTGGTGACCCTAAGCAGGTTGAATGAAGAACTTATACAGATCATAAACAAATGTGCACAAATATAGAATAATACTTATCAGATCCTAGAAACATAATCACAAATGACTTTGTTGTAGATATCTAAGAATATATCTAGATCTACGTAATGCGTAATCACTTAGGTATATTTATCCATGTATCCAACCATCAATATAACTTCACGAATAAAAAACATATCTACTCTAAAATATACAATTAAACATAGCTGAAGTAAAGCGATGTCAAAACAGAATCAATAAATAGATAACACAATACATAACACAGTTGCTTCGCCAAAATTGTCTTTTTATTAGATTCAGAGAAATTCAATACATTATACTTTCTCTTATACTTTACCCTTCCCCACACATAACCATCGAACTCTCCACATAAGGTCTCTACACACACATCCAGCTGGAGCCTTTCTACCCAAGCCAGACTTAAACCCTTACAAGAAGTGTCACAGACGTATAAACACTTAAATCTAGACGCATAAAAGAGGGATTTTGACTCACCCCAAAGCCCCTTGACCTATCAGTGCAGGGTGAATATACAAAAGATATACAAAAAATATATCCAAAAATGTACCTTAGGGGACCCCGCTCCAAGAGGCCCCAAACATAAACATGTGACTCGTCCTTAGTCACTATGGTGTCTAATCCTTCATCTTGGCTTGGAGTGCAGTGACAGAAGATTTGAGAGGGAGCATCATTTCTAGAATCTGCACATGGGCACCCTGCACTTCAATGAATAACTTCTCCATAATGGGCCCTTCAATGGCCAAATCGATACTTCTCAGTGTTTTCTGAATGGCCTTCAATGTGGTATCCAAATTCTGTGATAATTGTAGAGCCTCCTTGGCCCATGGCTACATTCTTGTCTCCAACAGCTTCTCTTTCTAGCGTAGTTTGTTGATTTTAGCTTGGATTACATGGCCCTTCTGTAGGCGAGCGAGGCACTGTGTAAGAACAAGAGTAGGCATCATCATCCTGATTTCAAAAAATTTATGATCCTTTATGCGCAACTAATTTCACATCTGTTGTACCACAGGGTCATTTTGAAATAAATTCTAAACACCCATAACCTCATCCGAAAGCTTTTTACACTGTGTGATTGTGGCAACAATGTTATTTTTTGCCTGCTTCACTTTAGAAACCCTCATTGCTCTAAATTTGGGTGAGGTTTCAAGCTTCAAATTAATTTGTAGATCAATAATTTGGTGCTCGAACTCAGCACGGATGGTTTAGAATTTGGTGCACGCAGCCTTCAATGTGGCAACTAGTCCTTCTAACCTCTCTTATGGGGTAGCTCTGGCAATGACTGTTGGTACTTCACTACAAACTTGGTGAATCTTTGCTTCGAGTGCAACGTGCTAAGCTTCAGTTGGGCGATAGGCTTCCTTTGCAACTTGTTGTTTCGGTTGTGCTTCTACGTCCTGCTGCTTTGATTATACGACATATGTGCGAGTATGGGCCTCATGGAACTGAAGCTCATCCACAATGATATTATGTATCAGATGTAATTTCACTGCAGGTAAAATAGGAAAATTTATATTAATATCACCACAACCTCGGAACTCGGTGTGCCAGTTGGGGTCTACATGGATTGTCAATGCAGGTATTTCTTCAAGATGAACATATCCATTTTTTGGTAAGGTTATGTTGAGCGGTTACACGCTGGTTACATCCACTTCCATCTCCATCTGTCTCTTTTGAGAAATGCTGCCCTTAATCAGGATTTCTTTGAGTTTTAATTCCTAGATACCAGCCTGCATGACCTCGAGCGTAGTATTATAATGTACTTCCATATTTTTCCATCTGTCCTCTATCGCAGACATGACCTTGTTTGCAATTTCATTCAAGTCATCTTCCATTAGCATGAGGACCTTCGCTCCAATGTATTTAGATCTTTTTCTCTTCTTCCACGATCCTCCTGCAGCCTAAGAACTACACTTTGTGCCTTTGGAAGTCTGCGCGTCCACTTGCTCCTAGATATATTTTGGTGTAGTACCGTTTTTATGAGGTTCATTATCTTTCTTCGTATTTCACCGGTTGTTGTTGGCATGGCTTCTTTTTCTATATTTTTCTTGGCTGGATTATCTGTTGTCTTCTCTGGATGGGTACCATTGCGTGGCGTTGTAGGATTTTTCTAAATAAACGTTGATGCACCACGATCCAACCATGCTGGTGGCCACTCTGTAGTGATCCGTAGCAGATAGTCCTCTGTGAAGAGATATGATAATTCATACTATATTACCTCGACTACGCCTTTTGCGCAGATGTGCATATTATGGAAAGTCACCTTGAAATCTTCTATCATCTTATATAGGTTACACAATGTCGAAGATAGCCTTGTCTTATACTTCACTTCTTGATAGAGCGACACGTCAAATAATACCTAGAAGACATTTTTCTCCATGCTGCGTGCAAGGTCTAACGAATTCCATAGTGTAGTGTACTGTGTGGCCTTACACATTTGTGGTTCTATCTCATGAAACTGGGTTTCCTCTGGGGTCTTCCACCCAATTAAGGCGATTAGAAATAGAAGCCATGCATAGTAAAAATGCTTGCCCTCTTCCTGTGCTTCACGTACATTCTCCAAAAGATCCTTCCATAAGTAGCGAGACCAATTGTAGATCACTCATTTTTCACACTACCCCGTGAGATAAAATACATGTTTGGGCACCTCCTTAGGCCTACACTTGCGCATCATCTTACAGGCCAAGATGAGTCTTTCGAACTGAACAACATGATCATTAATCTTGCTCACCGCAAATCCTCTCCTCTTGCATGAGACTTGGTATTTTCTTTAATCTTATCTGCCACCATCTATTCTTGCACCTTTCCTCAAGAATTAGCCATTGGATCTGCTCATTTAGCATGTAGGCCAGTGATACTATGGATCAGCACAACATCTATGGGAATGTGCTCTCGCAAGCATGGTGCATCATCATTTACAGCTGCGAGCAATTGACGAACACATATATCATTTATCAGGTTGCGCCCGAAGTTGGGGATTTGCAATAGATTCAAAAAGCCTGCCTTGTGCAGACCCAACACCCATCTCTTTGGCTCTAAGTGCAAGATTCCCCTTTCATACTATACATGATCTAGGTAAAGCTTCAACGCAAGTTTAGGAAACCTATCAGTATTGGTGATGACCCAATCATCTATTCGTAGCTGCGGTACTTTCACAAACATGTCACCTTCCATCAGGACGTTTTCAAGAATCAAAGGCATATTAATAATCGATCACACCTTGTCGAGAAATTTGGGAACCCTTATGAACGCTTTTCGCGGTGTGACATAGGTCGGCAACCGTGAAAACGATGCCACTTCAACAACATCCTCCTCTTCTTCCAGAATTGTTGAAGGTAGCTCTGCCATTGGTCTTTTATAGCATTCAGTCGCAGTAGGGCGTGGATTTGGAGTCGTTTCCCTTGGGGATTTCCTCATTCCAAATGTTTGACCCTTCTTAGAATTTGTGGGAGCAAGAGTTTCATAAATTGGTGCAACAGGAAGCTCTCGCGCAACAGGGTCGTCTCTGGGTTGCATAGTTTTCATGCTAGGCAGAATTTTGTAACCCAAACACCTAAGGCGTGACTCTTCCATGAATCTAGGATCCAAACCAAACATAAAAAATGAATATGCTACATAAATCAAAGAGCTCAGGGAAAATAATTCACTCAGAAATCAAATGGAAATATTGCGACCCCATAGGTCATATTTATACTATTGGTGAGTCTTCAACGGTCCATTAAGCATTAATGTGTCTCCATAAATGAGAAAAATGTCCCAAATCTAGTGAAATCCATTCATTAAATGCAACTAGACTCTCCCGTAGATGGTAATAAAGTTTTCTTTTCCATATTTACTGTTCCAATGGATATTGTTTTGCACCTCTGCGACCCCCATCCCTTCTGCACAGATCCAATGCTCCGACCATGTTGTCATTTGGTGTGCACATGGTCATCATTGTGCATCTTCAATCATCTTCCATTCACATACCTGGGAAAGTATTCTCCACTAAATGTTGGCAAGTGCACTGCATCACCATTACTGATCTTCGAAATAACATATGGCCCTAGCCAATGCATCTTCAATTTCCCTGGGTGGCCCAAAAAATTCAAGTCATATAACAAGACCAAATCATCTTCCTTGAACATATTTTTCCTGATGTGCCTACGATTCCATGTTTTTTCATGTGCCTTCTGAACTTGATGGTGATAATTGCAAATCAAGCAATATTCTTCTAGTGTGACCAACTGCAAGAACCGTTCCTCCATAGCATATTTTTCTGCCATATTTCTGAATACTGCAATGCACTGACTAGAAACATTTAAATCCATTGGAAACACAACCTCTTTCCCATATATAATATTGAACGATGTCCTTCTAGTCAAATTCTTACATGTGCTCCAATATGCCCATATAACTGTGGGTACACGGTCATCCCAATCACTCCTGTTAGCATTGCACACCTTGGTAAACGCAATATTGAATATCTTGTTGAGATCTTCCACCATGCCATTCTCCTGTGGGTGATAGGTAGTGCTCTTCTGATGATGCATCTCGAATTCATTTGTCAATGCTTTAATGGTTTCATTCACAAAATTCATACGCTGGTGTCTTATTAGAATCGTAGGACATCCAAAGTTTGTCAAAATATTTTCAAATATGAACTTCGCAGTTGTATCTGCAGTACAATCCTTCATAAGCTCACCTTCATCCCATCTGGTTACAAAATATGTTGCAGTGATTATGTAACATGCAGCACTCTTATTTCCTGGCGGATTAATAGGTCCTACAAAGCCTATGGCCCATTTCTCAAATTCTTGTAGTGCCATTTGTGGATGCAGAGGCATCTCATATCTACGTGAAAATTTTCCGGTCCTCTAGCATAAATCGCATGCTCAACAATGCACATAAGAATCATTCTACAATGTGGGCCACCATAACCCACCTCGTAAAATATTTTTCGCATTTTCCTTACGTGCATAATGACCAGTGACAACTCCTCCATGAGCTTCATCTAATATTTCATGTCTTTCATACTCTAACACATATCTTCGTAGAAATTCATCTACACCCATCTTGTAAAATTTTCGAGCAATAATAGTGAAGTCTGTTGAATGCGCCACAAACTCTTTCTTCTGCTGAACTATATATTCATCAAAATTCTTCTAGTAGTCAGAAACTGAAGAATTTTAAGGAAATCCTCATCAAAAACCTTGATTGCAAACAACAACTGCGCATCTGGTAATCCATCCTCCAAGTTTATAGGTTCTTCACCATTCTTAGTGCGTGATAGATGGTCTGGCCCAACATTCAGTGTTCTTGGCTTCACAATGATCTCAAATTCATACTCTTAGAATAATAGAAACCACCTATAGATATCCCCCCCAACATATGCTTATTGAATAGGTACTTGAAAGCAGAATGATCAATAAACATATCGAAATGGCCTCCTAATAGATAGCGGTAGAATTTTTGCAGTGCATGCACCATCACTAATTCCTCCCTTTATTTTGTTGAATAGTTCCATTTTGCGCTTGAGAGTTTTCAGCTTGCATAGGAAATGGGGTGATCAATCTCTCCGGCTCCTAGCTGTGCTAAAATAGCTCCGAGTGCGATACAGGAGGCATCTACATGCACATGAAACACCTTTGACCAATTTGAAAAGACTAGTATGGGCGTAGTGACCATATTTTCCTTCAATAAATCAAAGCTCTTCTGACATTCCTCATCCCAACAAAATGTCGCATCATTTTTTAGCAACTTCTCCACTGTCACATTTATCAGCACATAACCCTTAATAAACTTCTCATAATAGCGAGTGTGCTCCAATATTGAGCGTAATTTTTTGGTATTCTTGGATATCACCAAATTAACAATCATTGCGATATTCGCATGATCTACCATCAATCCTTGCTGATAGACAATGTGTCCCAATAGTATCCCAAATGGCACACACAATATGCATCTATTCAAGTTCAATGAGATCTAGTATTTTCTATAGGTATCTAGCATTAAGCGCATAAATGAAACATGATTTTTCAACAGCCCAAAAACACTCCAATCATCAAAGTATACTTCTAGGGACACATGGATAAACTTCTTCAAGGAAGCTACTACTATGCATGAGAATATGGCTTGCACATTCTTTAAGGCAAAGGGAATGATTTTATATTGGAAAGATCATGATTCATGTTCAAAGGTAGTCTTATTGCGATCTTCTGGTGCAATCTTGATCTCGTGATACCCTGAAAACCCATGTGGGACTGAATAAGATTCTTCTCCTCCAACATTATCTAGGATTTTATTATAGAATGGAGTATGGAAGGGATCATGCACACAAGCATCATTCAATTTTTGCAGGTCTACACAAATCCTGATTTCTCCTTTTTTCTTCTTTTCTTATATTACCATGGGAATTACCCAATTAGACTCTTCTATGGGCTCTAAGATGCCTACAATAACCATATTATCCAATGCTTCCTTCACCTTGTGCTTATATCTTAGATTCAACCTATATAGGCGTTGCTTCACCAGGTGTGCATTAGGTTTCAAAGTGACCTTCCTAACCCAAAGTTATCCAATTATTCCTTTCAACTCTAAGAGATTTGTAGGGAACACATCTTGATACTCTCGAATATTTTCCAACTTTGGATGCTCTTAATATCCAATATTCACCTATCGGATCTTTAGAGGTTTTGTCACGCCTAGTGAAGTCATCGAGGGCCCATCCACTACACACTATCCCTTAGTATCTAGAATCAATATATTCCTTGGATTTTGTTCACTCTCTTCAACCGTCATATTTCTGCAATTTACAATATCTTTCATCTACGCATCCCATGCTCGTGGATCGCGTTATCACTTCGTAATTCCGAGGTTGAAATACTGAATCCTGGAGGCAACATTAAAACCACTTTGAGCCTAGGATCTAGCCCTACTAGAACCAGAGAGGGATCTCTCTATTAAATGTAGCTTTGTTTGATTATGCATTTTAGGCTAGTTATAAGGGAAGAGGGGTTTGTTTGAAAATTTCGGTTGAGACAGCAGGAGAGGGCTATTGGGCTAATGGATTCAAAAGGTCAAAGCATATTTAAATGAATGAGTTAATGAGATCATGTGTAACCAAGTGAGACAATCATGTCAATGGATCATAACAATTTTTGAGTGGCAGAGAAGAAAATATTAGGATTCCATTTAAATGCAGAGAAGACTTTATCCTTGTTCTACAATTAAACTTCAGAGGAAAACATCAATATTGTTTAAATACTAAGCAGGGTGTCCAATGACAAATCCTAAAAAAATAAAATAAAGCTGATATAAAATAAAGAGATAAAAGAATGGCGAAATAATAGAAAAGCATGTAGCATCAATAAGTACTTCATCATCAAAACATGACACAAGAATATGGAAAACATGAAGGTCCTTTCATTCATTCCAGAAAAAGTTTCTTACAACCAGCTGAACATTTTTACAATAGTTTCCTCCCTCCAGGTCTAACAACCTTTTCCCATATTACATTCTATGCTTTTATAACATTCCCCCATTACATTTGAGATCCTACTAACCAGGATACTCAAATCTCTGCTTTAACTATTGCAGATATTCTAGGAAAATGTCCATTTGTGTTCAACCCAAAATAAGATATTTTGATCTCTTTTACAATTATGGCCCTATATCCTATTCTATTAAAAAATATTAGACCTCTAATACTGAAAGGCAAACATAGCCATGGTTTTCTTTTGATTACAAACTCAAATATAGAAAATATGACAAGATTCCCACAGAACTAGAATTTGTTTGATCTTTATTAAGATGCAATATGATCAAAATTGAGGTGTTAGTAGCATGTTGATGATGATTTGTAATTAAAAGATTTCTCTGGAAGGCTTGGAGATCATGTATAAGTTGATTAGCCTTTATTTGATGAGATTGGTTGCCTTCTATCCATCATAGAGATTTCAGAAGCTAAGGAAGGAAAGAAAGAGCGCACTTAGCTACCAATTATCTGAGCATGATTTTTGGCAGCTAATTGGAGATACTTTAACGACCTTTAGATGGAAAAAGTGTAAATGCTACTGAACTTTACCAAAATTTTGTGAGTTGTCCTTTGACCTTTGATGTATTAATTATCGCCACTTTCACTGAACTTAAGATTAGCCTGAGCTGGAGCATATAGTGTGTGGTGATCTTGAGGCTTAAGCTTCTTGTGAATGATTTTATACCTTAAAACCTTGTTGCTATTTTTAAACTTGAGATTATGCTGGTGAAGCCTTTTACTTATGCTTGATTGTTTCATATTTAATAGCCATTTGATCAACTATTGAACTGATATTGCTTGATAATCACTTAATGTTTCATTCTCTACCTTTAGGATTATTTCGAAAAAATTGAGCTCATTATCTTCTTCCTTCAAATTTTTTGTCTTAGGTTTCCTTTTGACCTTTTCTGTGATGAGGTTGTAGCTTCTCCATGGGTTCTTGTTTCTTCAACGGATGGTCCTCCTCCCATTTCTGCTGCGAAAGGTTCTCTCTCAGTTTTTGCAGAAAATCGCTCAGATTCCGAATCTGAATATGGAAGGTTATAATATTGGTTGTTATAGCCTCCTCTTTAACATCTACCCCTGTAGTTTCACCTTGAACCTCTGTCTCTTTCCCAAATTCTATATTTCTCTTTGATTTTTTGGATGTTGAAGGAGAAGCTTTCGAGGCATCTTGCATAGGAGATAGTGCCCTCCTTGTCCTTTTGCTGGTTTTTGGAGAAGACAACTCCTGTGAGGGAGTTCCTTTCTTCTTTGGCTGGAATTCTTGTTGAAACTCCCCAAAACAACAAATAATTCCATGTTTTATTCCTTTTGTTAAGCTCTTCTAGCACTATTAACTTGATTAACCCGTGGTAGAAGAATATGTTGTTATTTTTTTGAGGTCTATCTTGGACTTTGGAATCCATTTTAGTGAGGATTTTATGAATATAAAAAGACATGTTAAGTGGCTGCTTACCTGTGAAGTGGAGGAGAAACTTGAAATGATATAGAATTTTCCTCCCATACCTCCCTTCACAAGCAATGCAGACTTTGATCATCTTCAACAACGTTTTCCACTGCTCTTGGAAATAGCTCCTTGGAATGTCTTTCTGCCATTTCATGTTCTAATGCTCCTTTTTAAGAAAAAACCTAAAATCTACTTCTTTGGTGGAGGTGTTCTTAAACCACCTCTCTCGTTCACCTGGCATTTTTGTGGCTACTTCCACAATTGCTTCATTAATTTTCATAGTCATTGGCCCTAATTACACTTTACAACCATCGTAAATTTTGGAAAATACCTCAGTGATACCTTGATGGTATCCCTGGAACTTTTTGCAAAATCTATAACAACCCACCTACTACAAAAATTCACACGCTTGTGGGTGTGCATCCAAATAAGTTATATCTTATAACTCTTTTCTCATCAACACTCCTCCAGTCTAAATTTTTTTTCGACACCTGGAAATATTTAAAAAAAATTATGGAAATCACAGGGTGACTAGGGTATGTGGTTGGTAGGTGATAACACTAACTGAGCATGACACAAGTGTAGGACTGAAGGAACCAAAATCATGAAAAAACAAGAAAATAATGTAGGCTTGGAGTTTTCGGGCATCTATGAGTTATATTTCGAACAAACATAAAGACTGTCGGCGATTTAAAACATGGGAGGAGGCATCATGACCATTTTTTGGGTTTAAACGAAATGAATGGACATGGCTGAGGTCATGATTATGTGATAAGGGGATATGGATGAGTGATGATATTTTGGAAAATCAGATGAAATGATTTATTGCTACAGTTATAGCAGCTTATATTTTCATGATGGTCTGTGTACCATGACCAATAAGGAGGTGACATGACTTTAGAAACCCTAGGATTTTTAGGTACTTGTGGCAACTAGAAATAGGTGCAAGTGAGCGCGTTTAGCTACCGAAAGCTTTACCTTTCAGTAGTTAACGATTATAAAATTCAACTCGTAAGCTACTGAAAGCTAGACTTTCTTCTTAAATTAAAACATAGCCAGATTTATAAAAAACACTTAAGTTGGCCACTCTAAATCCTAAAAAATCATGTGAAAATATTTCCAACCTACCCTGTGATGCCTACTTTGATACATTGGATATACCACTAAAATTTGATGGCTGGAAATGGTGTGAAGACCTTCCTCAATCATTGTCTTTACATTAAAGCGTTGACACAAAATTTTGGAGGTCTCTGCAAGTGGTAAGTGGTTTCCAATGAGGGGGGTGTGAACTCCCCACATCTTGCCACGTGGTCCATGCTTGGGTTTGAAAACTGCTCTTTAAGGACCCCCCTTATCCATTAAACTTTGAAGCGCTAAAGGGGTCCGAAAATGAATTTAGACCGTTGATCTTAATTAAAACTTATCATCCTTAAGCGGAAAATACATGGTATAACACAATAAAAAAAATAGAATTAATTTAATTCTATATTTTAAATAAAGTAAATTCTTGTTGGGAAAAAAATTGATAAATCCATTTCTAACTTGTTCTGACCTTCACACCACACATCAATGAAATGACTATCTAATTTGAGGCATTTCGTGATCCATTAAACCCGTGCTACTGAGCAGCTTATAATGAAAAATTTTCAAGCATGATCAGAATAATTCTTGAATTGATAACTGTAAGAAAATGACACCTATATTATAGGATCATAACAGTCGCTCCAAATGGGGATGGCAACTCCGGAGGATGTGTCAAGAATCCCAAATGTCTGGTTTCGTAACAGAGTTCCTTATCCATTGGGATGATCCCACAACCTGCTTCTCAATTGATCCTACCATTCAGTGATTGCAACCACATGCTTCCATATCAAGTTTATTTTCATCTTATAACTATGAATTGAAACTACACTTCTTCATCTTGAAAAACCGAATTTAGAAATAGAATCTGAAAAATAAAAGATGCTTGTCTTGCAAACTTATTGGCATCATTCCTACTTTAACCTGATCAAAATATTACCACATCAAGTAATAATAAGACTTCCAATGAAACCAGTCAATCAAATTAGTGCTTAACTGAGATTTGTATTCCATTTCAGTAGTCAGAAAAATGGATTCAAAACATGGCAACTTAACTCTTCCACTGAATTCAATATCTCTATTGATCAACTTGGTGAATTCTTCCTTCACTAATGACTGTAATACACTACTCCAAGGATCTAGGTAAGCATGCAACATGACATTTTCTACATACTTTGTGACATAAGAACAAACCTCATCCTAGACTGCTACTTTTCTTCTGTGTTGCCACTGATTTTCATCAAAAATCAAGGAAGACACTTTTTTTTTTCCCCTTTTTCCATTATAATCAACTGCTTTGTGTTCCCTTCATCATTCCCTTTATCATTCTGAAACTTACAAGGAAGTTGTAAATTCTCAATCATCTCGGATAAAGGATCATGATTAATAACAATATGTTGTGAAACTTCATTAACATTTAATGAAGAAATAGGTGATAGAGAAAACTTATGATTTTCTTCAAAATATGCAGAGTTAGAAAGAGAATTGAAGTGGTCTTCAATCAGAAAACCTAATTAGTCTTCAATTTTTGAGGAAAAAATTGATGGTTTAAGATGTTCTTGTGAATCAAGACTATTAATTTTTGCTGCCTTTTCTTCCATATCACCACACTGCTGTAAATTTTTATTCTTTTACTCTACTAGATTAGGTTCAGGAAGCAAAAGCTCTTCCTTAACCATATGTTGATTAATTTTTCTTCTTGTTGCAAGGATTTTCTCTTGTGTTGAACCTTCATGAACCTATAGACAACATATATCATTTCTTTTTTCATGATGAGAAGACATTTCAAACATTACTTGTATTTTCTGAAAAGGTATTTCCTATAAAGCTTCTAATATTTCATCATTCATAAACTAATCATCATCATAGTAATCCTCTAGATATTCAATAAAACTTGGAAAATTATCACAATAGTCTTGAACTAGTGATAAAGAGGGATAATCTTATTTATACTTGTCACAAAACACAACATGAAAATACTTCAAGGAAGGTATACTGGCAGCTGTTAGATATTCATACCAATACCTAGCTTTCTCTTCTAAACATTTTCATAAGACAGTCTTCTAGAAATTGGATTTTAAAATTACAAATGTGCATATGAAACCTTAACAAATGTATAACATCATCATCTCCTATTTTATCTTTAAAAACTGGAAGATATTTTAACCAATCAATGTTGGGCATAGGATTTGGAAAAACTAGGATCTTAGATCTGTGCAAAGAAGCATACCTGCGTTGTATTCTTGAATTCATCTTGAAAACCAATCAATCAGATAAAGGAGTCACCATATGTTCACGACAATTCTGGGTTCTTCTACCATCGGAGTATTTAGGTCAATTGAAACGTGTGGAGTCACTAGGTGGATGATTTCAACCTCTTTGTGCGTGGTTGTTTGTCCACCATCATCAGCCAGATTTGAACTTGATAATTGTTACTAAGGAACCTGAAACTATGTTCGATCTCCCCAGTGTGGTCGCAACTATGTTAGTGCTTTGTAATTCCGAGGTTGAAACACTAAATCTCAGAGGAAACATCGAAACCACTTTGAGCCTAGGATGTAGCCCTCCTAGGATTAGAGAGGGATCTCTCTATTAGATGTAGGTTTGCTTGATTAGGAATTTTAGGCTTATTATAAGGGCAGAGGGGTTTGTTTGAAATTTGTGGTTGAGAAAACAGGAGAGTTCCATTGGGATAATGGAGTCAAAAGGTCAAATAATATTTAAATGAATGAGTTAATGAGATCATGTGTAACCAGGCGAGATAGTCATGTCAATGGATCTTAACAATTTATGAGTGGCAGAGAAGAAAATATTAGAATTCAATTTAAATGTAGAGCAGACTTTATCTGAGTTCTACACTTAAAATTCAGTGGAAAACATAAATATTGTTTAAAGCTTGATCAGGGTGTCTAATGAAAAATCCTGAATTTTTTTTTCTTATAAACGATAAAGATATAAAGCAATGGCGAAATGAAATAAAATCATGTAGCATCAAGAAGTAATTCACCATCAAAACATGATAAAAGAATATGGAAAATAGCAATGCCCTTTCATTCATTCCACAAAAAGTTACTTATAGCCAGATGAACATTTTTACAATAGTTTCCTCCCTCGAGGTCTAACAACATTTTTCCATATTACATTCTATGCTTTTATAACATCCCCCCATTACATTTCATATCCTGCTGATCAGGATACTCAAATATTTTCTTTAACTACTTCAGATATTCTAGGAAAATATCTATTTGTGTTCAACACAAAATAATATATTTTAATCTCTTTTACAATTATGGCCCTATCTCCTAGTGTATTACAAAATATTAGTCCTATAATACTCAGAAGGAAAAGAAAGCGATGGTTTTTTACTGATTACAAAATCAAATATGGAAAATATGAAAAAATCCCACCAAACTAGAATTTGTTTTATCTTCATTAAGGCAAAATTTGATCAAAAATGAGGTTTCAGCAGCATCTTGATGATGAGTTATCATTAAAATATTGATCTAGAAGGATTGGAGATCCTGTAGAAGTTGATTAGCCTTTATTTGAGGATATTGGTTGTCTTTTGTCCATAATAGAGCTTTCGGCAGCTAAGGAAGGCAAAATAGAGTGCGCTTAGCTACCAATTATTTGGGCATGCTTTTTGGCAGCTAACTGGAGATCCTTTAATGGCCTTTTGCTGGAAAAAGTGTAAATTATCCTGAACTTAACAAAATTTTGGTGAGATTTCCTTCGACCTCTGATGTATTAGTTATTTCCACTTTCACTGAACTCAAGAGCAACCTCACCTAGAGAATCTAGTGTGCAGTGAGCTTGAGGCTTAAGATTATTGTGAATGAGTTTATACCTTAAAACCTTGTTCCTATTTTTCAACTTGAGATTATGTTGGTGAATCCTTTTATTCTTATGCTTGGTTGTTTCTTATTTAATAGCCATTTGATCAAGTGCTGAATTGATCTTTATTGATGATTGCTTAAGGGTTTCAGTCTCTACCATCAGGAGTCTTTCCAAAACTTTCATCTCATTATTTTCTTCTTGCAACTTCTATGTCTTAGGTTTCTTGTTGACCTTTTCTGTGATGAGGTTGTAGCTTCTCCATGGGTTCCTATTTCTTCAACTGATGGTCCTCCTCCCGTTTCTGCAGCTAAAGGTTCTGCTTCCTTTTCTGCATTTATTGGCTCAGACTCCAAATCTAAATATGGAAGGTTGAGAATATTGGTTGTTGTAGCTTCCTCTTGAACATCTACCCCTATAATTTTACCTTGGACCTCTATCTCTTTCCCAAATTCTAGCTTTTTCTTTGATTTCTTGGATGTTTAAGGGGAATATTTGGAGGCAACTTGCATAGGAGATAGTGCCCTCCTTGTCCTTTTGCTAGTTTTTCAAGAAGACAACTCTTGTGAGGGAGTTCCTCTATTCTTTGGCTTGACTTATTGTTCAAACTTTCCCAAAAAAAAAAGAAATTCCATATTTTATTCCTTTTTTTAAACTCTTCTAACACTATTAACTTGATTAACCCATGGTGGAACAAGCTGTTGTTAGCCGTATAAGGTTTAGCTTTTACTTTTGAAGCCATTTTAGTGAGGCTTTTAAAAAGATAAAAATGAATTTTAAGTGGTTGGTTTCCTGTGAAGTGGAGGAGAAACCTCAAATGATATAGGATATCCCTCCCATACCTCCCTTCACAAGTAATGTAGAATTGGATCATCTTCAACAATGTTTGCCACTGCTCTTGAAAATAGCTCTTGGGAATGTCTTTCTGCCATTTCATGCTCTGATGCTCCTCTTTAATAAAAAACCTAAAATCTGCTTCCTCGGTGGAGTTGGTCTTAAACCACCTCTCTCCTTCACCTAGCATTTATGTGGTTTTTGCCACACTTGCTTCATCAATTTGGATAGTCATTGGCCCCAAATACACTTTACAACCATAATTTTTTTTTTGCAAATGCCTCAGTGACACCCTCATGGTATCCCTGGAACTTTTGGCAAAATATATAATAGCCCACCTGCTTGAAGAAATCACATGCTTGTCGGTGTGCATCCAAATAACCTATATATTGTAACTCTTTTCTCAACGATGCTACTCCAGTCGAAATCTCTTTCTCCAACACCTGAAAACATTTTAAATAGACTATGGAAATCATAGGGTGACTAGTGTATGAAATATGTAGGTGATGACATTAACTGAGCATGACACAAGGGCTAGACTGAAGGAACCAAAATCATGAAAAAAAATGAAACTAATGTAGGCTCGGAGTTTTCGGGCATCTGTGAGTTATATTTCAAACAAACATAAAGAATATCGGCCGATTTAAAAAGTGGGAGGAGGCATCATGGCCATATTTGGGATTTAAACGAAATGAATGGACACAACTGATGTCATTATTCCATGATAAAGGGATATGGATGAGTGATGATCTTTGGGAAAATCAGATGAAATTATGTATTTGCATGGTTATGGCATCTTATATTTTCACGATGGCGCCATGATCGATAAGGAGGTGACATGACTGTAGAAACC
The DNA here is from genome assembly GCA_034641835.2 of Pinus albicaulis. NCBI lineage: Eukaryota > Viridiplantae > Streptophyta > Pinopsida > Pinales > Pinaceae > Pinus > Pinus albicaulis. The sequence goes on along the minus strand of CM076581.1, from coordinate 1,184,440,321 downwards.
CTAGGAATTTTAGGTACTCGTGGTAGCTAGCAATAGGTGTAGATGAGCGCATTTAGCCAGTGAAAGCTTTACCTTTCGGTAGCTAACGGTTATAAAATTTTCCTGTTAAGCTAATGAAAGCTAGAACTTCTACTTAAATTAAAACATAGCTATATTTATAAAAAAAACTTATCTTCACCACTTTAAATCTTCAAAACTCATGTGAAAATATTTCCAACCTACCCTGTGATGTATGCTTTGATATTGGATATACCCTGTGTGAAGAACTTCCTCGGTCACTGTCTTTACATTGAAGCCTTGACACAACTTTTCAAAGGGCCTTGTAAGTGGTAAGCGATTTCAAATGAGGGGGGTGTGAACTCCCCACAAATTTCCACGTGGTCCATGCTTGGATTTGAAAACTGCACTTTTCGGATCCCCCTTATCCATTAGACTTTGAAGTGATGAATGGGTACAAAAATGAATTTAAATTTTCTTAAAACTCATCATCCAAAAGTGGAACATACACAATATAACATAAGATAAAAACATAGAATTAATTTAATTCTATATTTTAAATAAATTAAATTCTTCTTGAGACGGAGTTTGATAAAGCCATTTCTAGTTTTTTCTCACCTTCACACCACACATAAATGAAATGAATATCTGAATTGAGGCATTTGGTGATCCATTAAACCCTTGCCACTGAGCACCTTATAATGAAAATTTTTCAACCATGATCAATATAATTCTCGAATTGGTAACTGTAAAACAGATACCTATATTATAGGGTCCTAATAGAGCACACTTGATTGCAGGCTTTGTTGCATCAAATATCACTTCTTGAATATTAGGCAATGCTTTTCCAATATTTTCAAATCCACTCTCAAAGTTTAATGTCAAAATGATACTCTCCGTTAGTGCAGACCATTCACTAGTACCTCAGCGCAGCTCTATGTCCACATACCAATCAGTAGGTACCTTCCCCATGTATGAATGAACATGTGGACATATTCAGGTCTCGGCTCTACTCCCCATACCTCAATCCATCTAGCCAAATTTCCACGCAGATCATCCTTTCCAAATTAGAATTCTTCCATCTTGATAGTTTAACATTTTAAGCGTAACCTCATCATGCATGCACATTCACCCTAGTTGCACATATTTTCTTTATGAGTCTCCCACCATCATGTTGGAGTAGCACGCAGTCTGATATCCAAAGCATGGAATCTCTATCATTCTGGTATAGTTCTTTCAATCTCTCTTAAAAACATGTTTACATTAGGTAAACCATCATAATGCAGTAATTATCATACCTCAGATGTTATGCATTGAAGAGATTTGGTCACATGATTACATCGCAGTGCATATACTTCATGCAATCGGTTCTGCCAATTTTTTAGTTATTCATCAGAATATAAGAAACAAGAGTTTTCCTTTTCCTAATTATGATTTCCATCTGCCATTGGGTTGATTGAATCTTCCTCGCGTAGAGTCAACTTATAGACCTTATCAACATCATCATCAACATGCAAAGTCTCTGTGTATCTCTTTCCTTCTACAAGATCGAGGGGAATTATGAATCTAGTTCCATTAGTTTCAAACTCCATCCTTCACTTCATATTTATGAAACTATATATATCAATAGACCAGTCCAATCCCAACAGTGCAGGATAAGGATTGGTATCATCTACTATTTTTGTAACTTCAAAAGCTTCTAGCACCTTAACACCCTCAATACTGACTATGAACTACGACATCCTTCCTAATGGAATGATTTTATGTTGATTTTCCTTGCACAGTTGAATGGTAGAACATTTCAACTTGGGATTTCACATGCGTTAGCATGTTTTCTTAGGTAGGACATTTGCATCAGAACCCATATCTAAGATAACTTGACTCATATCATAAGCATCGATATGCACGGTAAAATGCATCTCTCGACCTTTCCTTTTCTTATTATTATATTTTTTTTTGACATATTTATGTTCTACGGGTGGTTGTTTCTTTTCTGCACAGTTATCTATCAGAGCCTGAAGTTTTTTTACTGCCTTTTGGCTGTGCAGTAACTTAATTCAAGCTTGTAAGAGTGGTTTTATTTCTTCATATACCTCGGTCTCATTCATTGGTCTACCTGATGTGGATGCACTTCCTTCTACAAACTCTTTTCACGCTTCAAAAAAAGTCTCCTTTGTGAACTATAAATCAAATCCCTATTTGTTCTCAGGTGCCTTACCAATCCATAACTCAGTAGCAAATTTCTTTCCCTTATCTTCATTAGTGTTTTTACCACTTCTAGTGACCACATTCATGCTAGGATCTTCCTCACAGGTTTCTACTCTAACCATTTTAAGATTCTGGGTCGGATTTTTCATCTTCTTTTCCTGCATTTTAGCAATCAAAATAGGGAAATATTCTATCACATGGTCAAACTGTCTACAATACCTGCATGATTTTCGCACTGGATTTGGAAAATCATGCGCATAGTGACAAACATCTCCGTAGTTTTAGAAAATAAATTGTCCCCTTACTCGACTATTTGATCCTCCTCCTCGTCCTCTTCCTTCGCCTTGAAATCCACCACGCACAGAGGGGGACGCTGATGAGGTAGGTTCAACTTTCATTATATATATTTAAGCTTTATCCAACATCATATCATGAGTTCTACAATGTTTCTCATCATTTCCCAATGATGAACATAATATACAAAACAACTTCTTCAGCTCAGGTTGATACTTTCCAACCCTTGGAAAGAAATATGTTTCATGTAGTCCTGCAACTTGACAAATTATGCACCATGCTATTCTCTTTAGTGGACTAGGTCCTCCAACGTTTAAATAATTATTGAAGACAAGACATTGATCCTTATGGTCCCCAACAACTTTACATTTTATGCACCAGACCTATATGCATACCTCATTTCCCTTATCTTTGCGTAGATTTTAGATCTCCTAATGCACGTATTCCAACTCATTCTGAATTTTTTGAGTTCCAAGCGCAACAGGTGTTGGGGTAGATTCTAATTTCATTGCAATTTCCACAACCTCAACCAGTGTGGCAATATTCTATTTATCCAATGGTCGAGCAAGATGTGGGAGAATCATAGCAATAAACCACTCCTTGTCTTGGGTATCATCGATGGTAAATCCACTATCTCTGATAGTGCACTTCAGTCTCTGCTCTACTTACCACAGAGATTCATTTACCTGTTGATGAATCTCTTTCATTTCTGTAACCAACTACACATAATATTTAGAATTATTCATTTGTTCTTTTAGGGAATTCTTTATTTCATCCAGAGTGGCATTATGGTTTGATTGAACATATCTGATATACAAATTTAATGCGTGATCTTGGAAATCAAGGCTAACTATGCTTTCTTAACATTATCATTATTAACATGTTGAGCCTGCCATACAAAATCAATCACAAACAAAAATTTCTCACCATATTCATTCCCAATACCTCTGAAAGTAGGTAGCTTCATCAGTGCAACCATATTTGCACCTAGTGGAGGTAGTGGAGGTGCTGATGGACTATGTGGTGGAGTGGGTTCTTTGTGAGATAAGTTTGGAAGTGGAGTGGATGGGATCTGAAAGATGGTCAAGGTTATTTCCTCCTTTGATTAAATTTATTCATGGAATACTTCTTCTTCTTTACAGTGTGCATATTCACTAGCACTACTAGTTTATGGTTCGTCGTCACTATCAGATCTACGCTTCAAATGGATATAAATAAAACCTTTCTCTTGGTATTTGCAGTAAAGTTTTCCGCTAGTCATAGTCAAACCTTCTTGGGACATTCAATAAATATGTTCACACAAAGAGCCCTGTTCAAATAATAACATCTTCAACAAAAACTTCAAAGAGTGCAAGAACTTACCCCTAGGACCCTTGAAAAATATTCTCCCTACTTTAGAGTATGATACAAATTCATCAATGGAAAATTCAATCACAAATCCACCCAAGAAGAAATTAATCCAATGATCTACCATGCGGGTGATCTTATTGTCTATATTTTCTAATTTTTGAATCAATTTAGGAGTCCACTAAGTGATTGCCTCATCCTTTGCGTAGGTATTAAATTCATTCAATCGCGGAAACCACTCCTGCAGCGTAGTTGCAAAGGAGAAAAAGAATATATTGTGAACTTTTGTATACATGTACTTTTGTACCCACTCTCCATCAGATCGCTTAGTACTTTGAATCTCTTGGAGCATGAATTCAAGGATATTTCTATCCATCCAATCTTGCAATTTGTTCTGCGAAAGGTGCCACAACATGAAATCTCTCTCAAAATGATCATGGTCCCGAAAACGGAACCATTTGTTGGCTTGAGCGGTTGTGACCCATGTTCATATTTTATCGCACAACCAACAAACCCTCCAACTACTGTCCCTTTTGGCAATGAACTGCTTACACAAATCAAAGTCTCACCCGAAGCAATATGGGGGGTGTTGGAACCAGGATTCCGCAACCTGAGGGAGAAAATAATGTGGTGGCCCTAAGTAGGTTGATTGTAGAACTTATATAGTTCATAAACAGATGTGCACAAATATAGAATAATACTTATCAGATCATAGAAACAGAATCACATATCACTTTCTTGCACATATATAAGAACAGATCCAGATCTATGTAATGTGTAATCACTTAACTAGATTCATCCAGGTATCCAATCATCAATATAACTTAATTCATAAATAACAAATCTACTTGCACATATACAATTAAGCATAAAAAAATTAAAGTGATATTGAAACAGAACCAATAAATAGATAACGCAATACATAACACAGTTTCTTCACCAAAACATTCTTTGTGTTAGATTCAGAGAAATTCAGTACATTAGACTCTCACCTAAAATTTACCCTTTTGCGCACACAACCAATGGATTCCACACACAACTAGGACTAGGTTTTCGAACACACAGCCAACATGAGACTTTCTACCCAACCCAGACTTTAACCCTTACAAAAGGTGCCACAAAAACATAAACACTTAGATCCAAAACATGAATAATTATTGACAACTTCCTTAGACTTGATCTATCTATTTATATCCAATCTCACCCGTAGATATTATGGTCTCAAACCAAGTTTGAGGCCAACATTTTAACCTTAAACCATTTTACATAAAATAGGGACTTTGACCTGCCTCAAATCCCCTTGACCTATCCGCACAGAGCACATATACGAAACTTATACAAAAAAGATATCCAAAAATGTACCCCAGGGGACCCTGCTCCAACATTGAGATTTTGGATATAAAGTGTAGAATTGAGTGGTGCCTAATGTGTTTTCTGGTGCGGGGAATTTATAACGAGTGGGTTTGGTGGTCTGAATACTTCTGGAAAAAAAACAAAACTCATAAGCTAAGTTTAATGTCCCACGTTGTGTTGTGTGGAGGGGGTGTTGGGGGTTTGAGTCTAGTTGACAAAGGATACATAGACTCATTAGCTAAGGTGGTTGACCCATGCCTCTGTACCTTTCAACATAACAGGGAAAAAATTGCAAGGGATTTTCATTCAACAACATAATTTTATTGAGATGTTCTGTTAGGGTGGGGTAGAACACAACGGGAATGAGAATCTGGGGGATGGGTTAATAATCCAACAACCTCAACAGTGAACGAATTCCTTACTCACATTGGAAATCTGGTGGATGGTTTTGATCCCATTGGAGGACAAAACATAAAATTAGAAACTAAGGAGGTTGTCCCGGGTCTTCATTACCTAATGAGGAAAAATCATTGGTGAGTTTCACTTGAACTCATACATTTTTGATACATTCTATTGGAGGGGAGAAACCACAATGAGAATGAAGCACGGTGGATGGGTTATTACTACATAAACAAAAATAATGTTCCAACGACCCATTTAAATTTCCTTTTTCATGATACACTAAGTCTTCACTTCTCTATCCGGCTCCTCACAAATATATTTTACAATAGGATAAGCCTTGTTGTGCGTACAAGGTTCATAACATTTACTAAACGAAACTATTAAACATGATACAACTAATGTGCCATATAAATATATAAATATGAATTACATGAAAAATACATACATCTAATAGGTTTACAATGATGGTGACAAGTGAGGAAGTACAATTTTCCTATATACTTGATTATTCTACCACACTATGCTATAACAATAATGAATGGAAAACCATGTAGGGATGACATGTCAATCTCAAGGGAAACCATTGACATCAAACGATCTAAATTGGTATCCATGATTACTTCATCATACGGGCTATATAACAAGGTAATGTCCATCAAGTAGGGTCAAGGCTAGCCTAGGGGCGTCCTGGGCCCATCTAAGCACACCATCACTCAAGCCCATGACTTGGCTTCTTGGTTCGGTGTTTCAGCATCTGAAGGTGTAGTGTGGGGAATTTGGTCCAACACCTTCTGTTCTCTATGTTTTTCTCTATAATAAAAAACATGGTTTTCATTTTTTTTCATATTCCGAGTAGCTCTAGAATCAATATTCCATTCTTGCTAAGTAGAGGAGGATGAAAATGGAAAGTGTATTATGAGGAGATCAAATGTTCTAATAAAAAATTCTTTAGCGCTTCCTATAGATCTTGAAATATTTTCAAATTTTTAAATGTGAATAAGTAAATACTTGAAGGAATGGTATTTTATTTAAGAGGGGTTGATATAGCCATATTCATCCATATTCAGTACAATAACTTGATTTTGAAAGAGATAAGAAAAAAAATTCCTCAACGGTAGTTTTCGGATCCTTGAGAAATAGAAGGATGTTATAGACCATAAGAAAAAAATATTTAAATGTTGGAGAGATCCTTCAAAGAAATTTTTACAAGTTCAAGATTTTTTTTAAATTTTTCCTTTTCCTCCTACTTGGATAGTGTCAGCCTTTAGGTTCTTAAACCTTGCAACATACTCCTCAATTTTGTTGAAGTGACCCATATCGAGATTTGACAGTTTAGTGTAGGGTTGGTTGACTTGAGTAGTATTCACCATTTCAAAGAGCGTTTTGAAGGTATAACAAAGTCCCTTTGCACTTTTTTTATCCTTGAAATGATGAATGAGATCTACTTGACATAAATATTGGTAAACCCAAGAGATTTTTCCTGGAAATATATGAGGCCATATCTATCATCATATTTACCAAGACGTATGTTTGCCAAGTACATCCATAGATATTTTATTGGAAGTAGTGTAGTGATTTTATCCACCCGAGACTGATAGTTGATCGCATCCAAATGGAAAAGAAATCACATTGAACCCATAGGAAAAAATATAAAAGGTTTAAGTTGAACTATCCTAATGAAGTGAAGACTTCTTAAATTCACCCTAATAAATCCTAATGATGCAAAACCCTACATAATCCTCAGAATGGACACGATACCCATAAATTAGGGTTAAAAGTGCCACGTAGCACCCTAAAAGAAAGCAACAGTTGTATAATCCCTATGGATACCCTCTGTACCATCAGAGATACCACTAGCCAATATTTTTCATTTTAGGAAAAACAATTGATAAAAGAAGGTTCACACCATTCTTTGATACTGTGATTTACAAAGGCTCGAAATGAGAATTGATGGAACTAATTCTTGTCAAAATTCTGAAATAGTATCTTCACGAGTCGGCTAGAGAGAGCTAGGTCTAGTTCACACAACTCAAGTGAGTGGTCTTCCTCGGGGGTTATGGGCCCATATAACGAGATATTACACCCCAAGTAAGCTATTGTGTCTACATATTAAGTAGGTGTTGGCTTGAGGGGTCCTGACCCAGCTTCAGAGTTTATCGTGCAACCAACAAACCCTCCAAATATTGGCCCTTTGGGTAGTGACCTTCTTGCAGAGATCAAATTCTCACTTGAAGCAGTATGGGGGGGTGCTGGAGCTAGGTTTCCGCACCCTAAGGAAGAAAATAATGAAGCAATCCTACAAAAATCGATCGTAGACTTATATCAATAAGAAACAAGTGTGTGAAATACTTAATAGATTATAGATAGAATCATAGATATATTATAAGAGAACAGGATCCAGATCTAACCACTATGTAATTACTTACTAAAATACATCAATCATCAATATGCATAAATAACCATAACAAATATCTTTCCGCAAATATAAATAAGCAACAAAAAGCAATGCAATCTCAAAAAAACAGATAACTCAGATCAAGAAATAATGTTTCACCAAAATCAATCCTTGTATTAATTCATATTCTTTCAGTACATGAGACTTCACCCTTTCACATAACCCTTTCGTGCACATAGCCGGTGGAGTCTACCCACAACTAGGACTAGGTCTCCGTGTACACAGCTAGTAGGAGCCTTTCTACCCAACAAAGACAAACCCTTACAAGGTATTACAGGTGCATAAAAATTCAGATCATAACATCACATGAAGTTTTGTTCTAGCTTATACTCTATCTATCTATTTATATTCTTCTAACACATAGATACTATGGTCTCAAACCATTATTTGAGGCTCACAGTTTACACTTAAACCCATTTACATTAAATAGGGACATTGAGCTAGCCCAAAGCCCCTTGACTCATTCATGTAGCGCAGATATACAAAACTTGTACAAAAAGATACCAAAAAGTGAGGGGACCCCCCTCTAACAGGCCCCCAATACAAACATGTGACTCATCTCGAGTCGCTGAGGTGTATGCTCCTTAAGCTTAGCTTGGAGAATGCTAAAAAAATATTTTAGAGGGAGAACCATCTCCAAACTTTGAGATGCACCTCCCTGCACTTGAAGAACTAACTTATCCATGGTGGGTCCATAATGGGCCATCTCTATATTGCGATGTGTCTATTGAATTTCCTTCAAAGTAGTGTCCAGAGTCTAAGAAAGATGACGAGCCTCATTGACCCATTCTTGCATACATGCCTCTACATATTCTCTTTACAGTGCAGGTATTTGATCTCTGTTTGAATGATTTGGCCCTCCTGTAGGTGGACGAGGTGCTATGGAAGAACCAGAGTCGGCGGCACTGTCTAAATTTTGGAAAATTGTTGGTATTTCCAGTGTAGGTCATTGTGAAAGTGCTATACTAATGTATCATTTTGAATGGACATCTAGATTCCCATAGCCTCATCTAATATATTTTCACACTCAGTGACTACAGAAACAATATTTTTTGTGGGTTATTTGACTTCGACTGCTCTTTTCGTGCAGACTTCAAGCGGAGTCTCACGCTACAACTTCATCTGTAGGTCGAAGATTTGTTGTTCAAACTCTATATGAATGGTCTGCACTTCAATGCACAGTGCTTTCAAGGAGGAAGCCAATCCTTATAATTTTTCTTTTGGGGCCAATGTGGCTAGGATTTTTGGAACATCGCTGCAGACTTGGTGAATTTTTTCTTCTAGCTTCGCTAGGCTTCGGCTATGTGACATGTGACTTCTATGACTTGTTGTCTCTATTGTGCACGGTCGACCTATTTCTTGGATTCATCCGTTTTTGTGTGAGAAACAGCCTCACAGAATTGAAGTTCATTAGAGATCATGGTGTGCATAAAGTGCGGCTTTCCTGTAGGAAAAACAGATAAATTAACATTAATATCACCTACTTCGCGGAATTTAACACTCCAGTTGGCATCCACATGAATGGTTGGTGCAGGGAGTTTCACAAGACGGGCATCCTCGATGGCTGGTAATGCTTTATCCAAGGACTGCATGCTGGTTACTTGCACGCTCATCTGGCTCACCTGAGCAACCCTCAGTTGTATTAGGCTTGCTTGCTTTTTAAGTTCTTTAATCCCCACCGGAAAAAATTTCAGCACAGTCTTATAGTGGACCTCCATATTGGTCCAATGATACTATATTGTAGACATGATTGTGTTTTCAATGTCATTCAGATCATACTTCTTCAGCTTCAAGACCTCTTGGCCAACATATTTATACCCCTTCGTTTTCTTTCTGGATCCACCAATGGCTTGAGAGTCATCCTTTGATCCCTTAGACTTATGTGTTTCTACTTACCCTACTGTATATTTTGGTGCAGAATCATTATTCTCTGGCTCGGCCTCTTTTTATAAGTCAATAGTCTCACCAGTGGTGGTTGGCGTGGCTTCTTTTTCTACAGGCTTCTCAGTAACCTTCCGTATTTTTGTCTCTGGCTGAGTGCCAGTGCATGAATTTTTCAGCGTTTTGGTGATAGATGTGGATGCACCAAGCTCCAACCACGCTGGTGTCCATTCTGCAATAAATATGATCAAATCATCCTCGGTCACTAAGTATGGTAACTTGTACCAAATTCCTCCGATAATGCATTTCACACGGATATGTATGTTGTGGAATGTGGCCTTGAAGTCGGATATCATCTTGTATTTCTCATAGAGTGTTGGAGAGAGCCTCGACTTAAAATACATGACTTGATATAATGAAGCATCATAAAGGACCCTAAAAATTTTATTCTCCTTATCACACATGGGGTCTGAGGAATTCCACAGTGTCGCCTACCACACAGCCACACACATTTGTGTCTCGATTTCCAGAAAGTGGGTTTCCTCAGGGGTATTCCACCCGATTAATTCAATTAATAGCAACAACCAAGCATAGTGAAACCACTCGCCTTCCTCTTATGCTTTGCGCACATTTTCTAGGAACTCCTTACACAAATAATTAGACTAGTTATAAATTATGCCTTTCTCACATTGTCCTGCGAAAGAAATCGCATGCGCAACCACCTCCTTAGGTCTACATTTGTGGAACATCTTGTATGCCAAGATGAGTGTGCTGAAGTAAACAAACAGGTCATTTATCTGACTAACCACAAAGCGTTGGCTCTTCCATGAGACTTGATACCTCTTCTTGATTTGGTCTGTCATAGATTTTTCTTCCACTTTTCCTCCAAAATATACATTTGGATCTATGCCTTTAGCAGATAAACCAGTGATCCTATGGATCAATGCAACATCTACTGGAATACGCTCACCCAACCATAATGCATCATCATGTACTAGTGCAAGAATTTTCCAGACGCATATGTCATTTATTGGGTTGTGTCCAAAGTGAGGTATTTGTAATATGTTCAATAGGCTTGCCTTATGCAAGCCCAACACATATCTCTTCAGCTCTAGGTGCACTATACCCCCTTCATATTGAACTTACTGAAGGTATAGCTCTGGCGCAAGCTCAGGAAATGTTTCTTCATTTGTAGTGTCTGAATCCTCCATTTTGAGCTGCAACACTTTGGAATTCCATCAGGACATTTTCTGAGATTAACGACATTTGTATGCTCGCACAAAATTTCTCAAGATATTTGGGTATTATGACTATCGGTTTTTGCGGCGAATAGGTTGGCAGGCATGAGAATGGGGCCACTTGGACCACATCCTTGTATTCGTCCATAATATTTTATGGGAGCTCTGCCATGGGCCTTTTCTAACACTCAGCCATAGTGGAGCATGGCTTCGGGGTCTCCTCCCTTGGGGATTTCATGTACGAGATGACTACCCCTTCTTAGACTTCGTCAGCATAGGAATTTCAACAATAGGGACCTTGGGTGTAGCAGGGTCATCTACAGGTGATGTGGTCATCATAATTTTGGAATTACATAGCCCAACCCCCCGCTATGCAATGCTTCCTCGAATCTCGGATCCAAACTAGACATAGACACGGAGCATGTAGTGGAAATCATAGAGCTCACAGCCAATAATTCACTCAGAAAGAAAAGGGAACTATTGTGACCCCATAGGTAATATTTATACTTATGTTTCATCTTCAACAGTTTCTTCTACATTAATTTTTCTCCATAAATGACAAAATGGTCACAAATATGGAAAAATCCCTTCCTTAAATGAAACCTAGACACTCCTATAAATGGTAATAAAGTTGTATTTTCCAGATTTATTATTCCAATGACTAGTTTTTGACACCTCCGTGAGCCAGTCACCCTCCTCATGCAACTATCTCTCTCATGTCGCTCCATTTTGTGCATCCTCTATCCCATATGCACAGGTATGACACTCCAACCATATAGTTATTTGGTAGGCACAGGGTCATGCCTGCATGACTTCAAGAAGCTCCCATTGGCATACCAAGGAAGGTATTTTCCACTAAATGTTGTTAGGCACACTACTCCTCCATTAGTGATTTCGTTAAAAACATATGACCCTAGCCAATGCATCTTCAACTTCCCTGGGTGGCACACAAACTTGTTGTCATGCAACAAGACCAAATAATCTTCCTTGAACACCTTTTGTCCCATGTGCCAATCATGCCTTTCTTTCTCGCATGCCTTCCAAAACTGCTGGTGATAGTTAGCAGTGAATCGATCTTCCTCCAAAGAAACCAATTGTGAAAATCGTTCTTCCATAGCATATTCTTTGGCCATATTTGTGAATGATGCAATTTGAAGACTAGGGACAATGAATTCAATTGGAAATGCAGTTTCTTGCCCATATACCATCCTGAAAGGTGTCCTACGAGACAACTTCTTGCATGTAGTCCGATATACCCAAAGAACTGTATGTATGCACTCATCCCAATCATTTTGGTTAGGATTACAAACCTTGGTCAGCGTAGTCTGCAATATCTTATTGAATTCTTCGACCACACCATTTGCTTGGGGATGATAGGGAGAGCTCTTATGATGATGCATCTTGAACTCTTCTGTCAATGCTTCAATGGTTTCATTCACAAAATGCATACCTTGATCGTTGATTATAATTTTAGGACATACAAAGCAAGTCACAATGTTCTCAAATATGATCTGTGTAGTTGTATCTGGAGTACAATCCTTCGCAGGCTTAGCTTCAGCCCATCTAGCTACATAGTCCATCGTGGTGATGATGTAACGCACACCACTCTTCATGCGTGGAGGATTGATAGGTCCAATAAAGTAAATAGCCCATTTTTCAAATGCTTGCAGTGCCATATGTGGATGAAAGGGAATCTCCTCTCTACACGATGGCTTTAGTCCTATGGCATACATCACATGTGTGGTAATGCACATAGGCATCATTATGTAGTGTGGGCCACCATAACCCATCTGACAAAATCTTCTGCTTGGTCTCCTTACCTGCATAATGACCTCGATAACCCTTCCATGAGCTTCATCTAGGATTTCCCGTCGTTCATATTCGAGAACATGTCTTCATAGAACTTCATCTACACCCATTTTGTACAAATGTCAAACAATACTGGTGAAGTCTGTTGCACGTGCCATGAGCTCTTTCTTATCCTAAATTGTATATTCTTTTGGTGCATGTCCAGTAGTCAGGAACTGAATAATATTAGGGAAGTTCTCATCAACCACTTTTATCGCAAACAATTGTGCATATGGAAATCCATCCTCCAAATTCATAAGTTCTTCGCCAGTCTTCATGTGCGAAAGATGATCTGGCCCAACATTCTGTCTTCCAGGTTTTACAATAATCTCAAAGTCATATTCCTGGAATAAAAAAACCCATCCATAGATATTCGTCCCCAACATAGGCTTATTGGCAAGGTACTTCAAAGAAGAATGATCAACAAACACCTTGAAATTACCTCCTAACAGATAGTGGTGTAATTTCTACAAAGTGTACATCATTGCTAGTCCTTCTCTTTCTGTGGTTGATTAGTTTCGTTCTACACTTGATATTTTTTTACTTGCATATACTATAGGGTGATTAATCTCTCCATCCCCTCATTGCGCTAAAATAGCTCTGAGCGCGATATAGGAAGCATCCACATGGACATGAAACACCTTCAACCAATTCGAGAAGACCAGTATGGGTGCGGTGACCATCTTCTCCTTCAATAATTAAAAACTCTTGTGACATTCCTCATCCCAACATAACTTTTCATCCTTTTTTAGAAGCTTCTCCATGGGCATTGTTATCAGTGCATAACCCTAAATTAAATTCCTATAATAGTCAGTGTGCCCCAATATTGAGCACAACTATTTGATATTCTTAAGTATCGCGAAATTAACAATTACTGCAATATTTGCAGGAGCTACCACCAAGCCTTGCTGATAGAAAATGTGTCCGAGTAGAATCCCAAATGGCACACAAAATGTGCACTTATTCAAGTTCAATGAGATATGGTACTTCCTACAGGTATCCAAAATTAAGCACAGATTGGAAACATGCTTCTTTAACAATCCAAACACAATCTAGTCATAAAAGTATACGTCCAAGAACTTATGGATAAATTCTTTAAAATTAGCTACCACCACCCGCGAGAAGATAGCAGGTGCATTATTCAATTCAAACCGCATGAATATATATTGGAAAGATCCACATTCAGTTGCAAAGGTGGTTTTACTACGATCTTCTCACACAATCTTGATATGATGATATCCCGAAAACACATCTGTGAATGAATTAACTTCTTGGCCTCTAGAATTATCGATGATTTCATCAGAGAACAAATTTGGGAATGGATCATGCACCTAATAATCATTCAATTTGCATAGATCTACACATATTCCAATTTCTCCCTTAGTCTTCTTGTTGTACTCCCATGGTGCTTACCTAATCATATTATTCGATGGGATCTATGATTCCTGTAGGAACCATATTATCCAACTCTTCCTTCACCTTCTACTTGTATCTTGGATTCAACCTCTATGGGCACTGCTTGACTAGGCATGCATCAGGTTTCAGAGTAATCTTCATAACTCCACTTTCCCCAATTATTCCTTTCAACTGTGAGAATTTTGTAGGGAACAAATCTTGATGTTCTATTAGCAACTCTGGAAATTTTCCTATTGTATCATCATCCCAGTAGTCTCCAATATTTTCTAACTTTTGTTTCTCTTCACACCAAATATTCACCTGTTGGATCTTAAGAGGTTTTGTCACATCTAATGAAGTGATCGAGGGTCCAGATAATATGCATTGTCCGTCTAATTCTAGGATAAAAATATTTGTCTCATTCTCTTCATTGTCTTCAACCGTCAAGTTCCTACAATTTACAATATATTTCATCTGAACATCCCATGTTGGAATAGAGCACTTAATTGTAGGCTTTGTCACATTAATATGAATTCTTGAATATTATGCAACACTTTTCCAATCTTATCAAACCAAATTTCAAAACTAAATTTCAGAATTAAACTCTCCATCAGCGCAGATGATTCACTAGCACCTCGGTGCGACTATGTCTTCAAATACCAATAAGTAGGTACCTTTCCTAACATGTGAATGAACATATGGACCCATTTAGGTCTAGTTTATATGCCCCATACTGGAATCCATATATCCAAGTGTTTGCACGGTTCATCCTTTCCAGAGTAAACTTCTTATGTCATGATGGTTGGACACTCAAAACGCAACCTCATCATGTGCACCCATTCATCCCAGTTGCCCATGTTTTCTTTATGTGTCTCCCACCATCCTTTTGGAGTAGCGCGCAATATGAGATATAAATCATGGAACGTCTATCCTTCTAGAACAATCCTTTCAAGTTCTCCTAAAAACATTTTTAAATTAGTTAAGCAATCATAATATGGTAATTTTTGTACCTCAGATGTCATGCATCTAAAATATCTGGTCACGCAATTACAACGCAATGCATATACTTCATGCAGCCTAGTCTGCCAGTTTTCTAATTATTTGTCAGAGTCTGGAAAACAAGAATTTTCTTTCTCCCAGTTAATATTTCCATATTCCATGGCATTGATCCAATATTTTTCTCATAGCGTTAGGTTATAGATCTGATCAACATCATCCTCAGTGTGCACAGTCTTTGTGTATCTCTTTCCTTCGGTATGTTCAAGGGGAATGATGACTCTGGACCCATTTATTTTGAATTCCATTCTTCGTTTCTTCAGATTTATGACACCATCAATATCAATATCCCATTATTTAATATTCCTAAATTAGCTTGCAACTAATAGGAATATTAATTTTGCTTTTAAAATCTAGTTAGATGAATAAATGGGCAAGGAGGCTCATAAGTTGCTTAAGTAGGAATAAAATCCCTCATAATGTGAAAAGGTATCATGTTAATAGCCACATCAAGCATACACATGTATGAAAAGGGTCTAATATGTGTGGAAAAATTCAAGTTTGACCAAGTCAATAGCATTATTATATGAGGAGTAGATCCTAAATAAAGGCAGCTCAATGTGAATGAAGATCAATCTAGTTAGTCAAAATGAAGACACTTTGACTGTGAAAAGAGACAATACAGGTTGATCCAATCAAGATTGACTAAATCAAACAGGGTTGTAAATAGATGAGCAAGACTAATGGAGACAGTGTAATTTTTGTGGAGGAGCCTTTGCATGGAAGCAACCACATAATTGGGTGGGACCCTTGGTGAGGAAGCTCATCAACTATATAATGGAGGGGATGACAACCACATGGAGGATGATTGAAGAATATATTTTTTATGTGGTCTTTTTAGACTTATTTTCATTCTTTGACTATTTAGCTAATTTTGCTGCACTGTTTAGTGCAACGGTTTTCTCATGCAGGAATTCCCCACTCTTGCTTGGAGATCTTCTTTAAGAAATCCGAGGAGAGAATTTTTTGCTGCATTTTCCACTATCTGGTGTTAGGCCAATAATTTACCTTTAGAAACAGCGCAGTCCTTTTCAGAAACTGCGTTATTTCTTAAGGTATTGTAGTGGAGGGGTTTAATCCCTTGTTCTGAGAGCTAGTTTCCTAGGAGGGGGATCAGCCTTCTTCTGTAAAAGCTACAAAAAGGAGCTACAACAATTTATTTGCACGATCATCCATATTTATGCAGTGCTTCATCCATACAGTGTGATTCAGCCATAGATCTGTAGCAGATATTTCATGTTTATCATTTCTGTCAAGAAACCCTTGTTGGGTAATCTTGGATCTATGTAAAAGAGACTAGATCTCTATTTTTGAGCTTATTTGATTAATACATGAGAAGATATGTTTCTAAATATAAACCCTCAAATAACTGTGTTGTCTCTTTCTACATTAATTTATGTTTGTATAAGTCTTGGGGTTTCAGTGTTTTTGAGATGTTTTGAGCATGGGAGGCCTGTTTAACTAGGAAAAGTCATTTGTTTCTGATCTCCTCTTAGATCTAAGTGTAATAATCTCAGATATAATGGACTCATAGGCTGCATTTTTATGTTAATGATTATATCTCTAAAAAAATCATTTTTAATGCATGTACTGCTAAATTTCCCATTTTGGGATATTACAGTGGTATCAAAGCCTTAATCTTGGCTCAGCCTGTGTTCTTCAACCATTATGGAGTCTTCTCATGGGAAGGAGAATATATTCAAGAGATATCAAAGCAAACCCTTATTTTCTAGAGGAAAGAGGTTCTCAAAACTTCTCTCTCAAACTCTACAAGGTATAAGCAAAGACATCAAAGAAATGAGGAGGGAAAGACATGAAAGTCCCTCAACAAGATCTCCAAGATCATACATGAGGAAAGCTCTAATTCCTCATCTTATGGGTGTGATAATTCAGCCACATCATCAGATTTACAATGCTCTATCAGCCACTTGTTCTTGACAAAGAAGAAGAATAAGAAAGGAGATGTGCCAAAGAAGGTGACTCTTGGTGATTATTTGCAAGAGTATGAAGCTCAATCTAAGGGGTTCAAATATCACTTGAACTTCGAAGGGTTTTTCAAGATCAAGGAGGAAAGAAGCACAAGAAGAAAGTAGCATGGTGTGGGTAGATTCTTCCTATCTACTTTTGATGGATCACCTAAATGTCCAGCTAGGGCTTCGGTGAAGGAGCTAGACACCTATGTGCAACAACATCAAGTTTCAGAAAAGGAAGCCATCAAAGTAGTAGCACTACATCTTGAGGGTAAGTCTTATTCTTGGTGGTTGTTTGAATATTTTTCCTTAAATAATGAAAATACATCTACTTATGCAAATTTCATTAGAAGAATAGTGGAAAGGTTTGATGAAAAATCTTATGAAATACGTTCTATGGAGTTTATCAAACCAAATCAAGCAAAACTTTTTCATGGGTTGGAAAGGTCCATAAACTTATCTCCATCTCAGAAAACCATTGAATGGGATGAAAAAATGTATGATATCTTGCCAAAGGAAAAGTACCCATTGCATGAAGAGCTTTCTTCTCAAGAAGAAGACAAGGAGATTCCTCCTTCAAAAGAAGACCAAGATCTAAGGTCTCTTATTGATGATGAGGTATTTTCAACTATTGTAGAGGAGGAAGAGAAGGTTGGAGATGACAGCGCAGTCATGACCAGAGGACATCTAGGACCTCATGAAGAGGAAGATGGAGTACTTACTCCAAGGAGAGAAACCCTTGCACTCTTGCAAGGAGTTCCAAAGAATCTCACATGTAGATATCGTGGCGCAATCCATGTGAAATATGTGTCATCATTATCAAATGGTGAGATCTTGAAGATAGAAGGATATAAAGGGGAGGACAAGAATCATATGATGAGGAGTACACACCCCTCTTTATTTCAGAAGATTGATACACAAAGGAGGTAGGAAGATTTGCGCAATGAAGGCAAGGACAAATAAGTCCACACACATGTACATCCTGCTCTATGGCTTGATGTCTTTTTGCATGAAGGCATTCCAGGAGGGAGACCTCCTGATTGGAGGGAGACTAAAGTGTTATGTCAATTATGTGCAGCAGTGAAATATTTGGCTAAGGGAGGATCCTTGAGGGGAGCTACGACAACATTGAGAACTAATGATGGATTCCAAGGAGAGCTAAGCAATTTCTTGAAATTAACTTTGCTATCTTCCACTTATCTATTTGCGCTGGAAAATGAGAATTTAGAAATATTTGTTGACATGAGAATGGTATCAAAAGGGAACTCCATAGCCTTGGAGCAACAAAATATACTTCTATACATAATGAATATTTCTGAATATGACAAGAGGGTCTTATCACTCTTATATGCATGGGAAAAACTATGGAAGTTTTGGAGGAAAGGAACCTTTCAAAAGAAGGCTGACTTCCATGAAATTCCAAGACAAGATCAACTGCAAGAGAGGCAGAAAAGTAAGGTTGAAAGTACTCCAACATGGGAATTTGGCATCAAGCATGTCAAAGAGGAGAGCCATGTTATGACAGGGGCTACATTTCAAATTTCTACAACATTATCATTGTTGGGGAACCTAGATCCTTATTGGGAGTTCCAACTTTTGATGGAATATTCCAAGGACCTCTTCACATGTAAGGTTCATGATGGGAAGGTGATGAATGGGAGGTATAAAGTAGTTTATGGAGTCATTTATTTCCATGATCAAATCTACTTAACTAAATATTTCAAGCTCAAGTATAAACTACTTAATGTAGCCTATGAGATCCTACTTTCTAAACCCACTAGCTTCATTAAAACATACCATACTATATTAGATGGATTCATGTGGGTAAACTTCAAAGAGGAGGTGCACTCTCATATGAGGAAGTGCATAGATCATTTGCTGGTTGATGAGGAACATAGCTTTTTGGAAGAGTTATCATTACCACCTCCTTATTCATTGAGTGTAAGAGGGAGCTCATCCATGAGCTACCTCACTTATTTGAATCAAGTGTATGGTAAAATTGTATTTTTTAAAATCATAATGTATCTACTATATGCTTTTATCTTATTAACACTCATGTATAAGGCTTTGCTCCAAGAGGGGGCACTTTTTCTTATGGGCTTCATGGGCCACTTGCAACCATGGACAATGGTGATATTGACCATTCCTTAGAAGATGTTGGAGAGATGATGTATTCTTCATGGTGTGGTTCATTAACAAAAACCATTATACAGCTTCTCCAAGCATGCAAGAAGGATGGGGCAGCAAAACGGTGTTGGGAAAAACACTTGTCATATCATATTCTATGGCAGTTGGGAGTGAAACTGCGCTGGTTGCACATGATGGACCATTATCCTTCTCCTTTACTTCATATGGAAGCTAGCATGATTTTAATTATGATTCCATATGTTGAATATGTTGTTATATTTTTTGGGAACATGATTGAAGGAGAGAAAAATTGGTTGGATGTGTCCTTTGGGGAAGAAAATCCCCACAATTTTTGCACTACATGTTTCAAGGGGAGCATGGGAAAATATATGGTCACCATAGTAGATCACTTGTTTCTTTATGAGGTATGCCATATGATTGTTTGGAGCACTTATGAAATTCATCTCATGAGAATTTTGGAGGAGTTTTTCTATGAATTACCAAGCTGTGAGGTGATTCATTTCGTTTGGATGATAGCATGGATATGGGAGTCCTTTATTGATGATGGAATTCCGCATGATTGTCATCACTTCTATCTTGAGGAGGCCATTGATAAGAAAGAAGGTTTCCACATAGACCTTCCATTATTTCATGATGAGAGCCATTTGGTTGATTCACCAAAGGCCAATTTGCACACTTGGGAGGAACCATTAGGAGATAGAATTATTTCAGAATATTTGAAGCAATGGTGGAGACTATCGGATGGGGAGGCCACAAGAGGAGGAGGGAAGATTTTTCAGCAACCTTGTAGTTGCTTGAGGACAAGCAACATTTGGGAGGGGAAGACTATAATATTCCTAAATTAGCATGCAGCTAATAGTAATATTAATTTTTCTTTTAAAATCTAGTTAGATGAATAAATGGGCAAGGAGGCTCATAAGTTGCTTAAGTAGGAATAAAATCCCTGATAATGTGAAAAAGGATCATGTTAATAACCATATCAAGCATCCACATATATGAATAGGGTCTAATATGTGTGGAAAAAGTCAATTTTTACAAATTCAACAACATTATTATATGAGGAGTGGATCCTAAATAAAGACAGCTCAATGTGAATGAAGATCAATCTAGCTAGTTAAAATGAAGACACCTTGAGTGTGAAAAGAGACAATATAGGTTGATCCAGTCAAGGTTGAATAAATCAAATAGAATTATAAATAGATGAGAAATACTAATGGAGACAACATAATTTTGGTGGAGGAGCCTTTGCATGGAAGAAACCTCATAATTGGGTGGGACCCTTGGTGAGGAAACTCATCAACTATATAATGTAGGTGATGGAAACCATAAGGAGGATGATTGAAGAATATATTTTGTATGTGGTATATTTAGACTTATTTACATTATTTGGCTGTTTAGCTAAGTTTTCTGCACTTTTTAGTGCAAGGGTTTTCGCATGCGGGAATTCCCCACAATTGCTTGGATATCTTGTTTAAGAAATCTGAGGAGAGCATTTTTTGTTTCATTTTCCACTATCTGGTGTTAGGCCAAGTAGTTACCTTTAGCAAAAATGCATTCCCTTTCAGAAACTGCGTTATTTCTTAAGGTATTGAAGTGGAGGGGTTTAATCCCTTGTTTTGAGAGCTAGCTTCCCAGGAGGAGGATCAACCTTCTTCCGGAAAAGCTAGAAAAAGGATCTACAACCATTTATTTGCATTATTAGCCATATTTATGAAGTTCTTCAGCCGTACAACGTGATTCAACTATAGATCTATAGCATATATTTCATGTTTATCATTTCTGTCAAGAAACCCTTGCCAGGTCGTCTTGGATCTATGTAAAAGAGACTAGATCTCTGTTTTTGAGCTTATTTGATTAATACATGAGTAGATCTATTTCTGAATATAAACCTTCAAATAATCGTGCTGTCTCTTTCTACAGTAATTTCTTTTTGTAGAATCCTTGGGGTTTTAGTGTTTTGGAGCTGTTTTGAGCATGGGAGGTCTGTTTAACTAGGAAAAAGTCATTTGTTTATGATATCCTCTTAGATCTAAGTGGAATAATGTCATATATAATGGACTCATGGGCTGCATTTTTCTGTTAATGCTTATATATCTGAAAAATTCGTTTTTCATGCATGTATTGCTGAATTTCCCATTTTGGGATATTACACATTTCAATCCTAATGGTGTAAGATAACAATCAGTATCATCTAGAATTTGGATAACTTCAAATTCTACCATAACCTTAACACCCCCAATACAGACTACAACCTACGACAGCCTTCCCAATGGAATGATTTTTTGTTGATTGGCATGCGCAACTGACTGGTATAACATTCCATATTGGGTTCTACCATACGATGCCATGTTTTCTTAGGTAGGACATTCGCATCAGACCCCATATATAAAATAATTTGATCCATTTCATAAGCATCGATCTGCGTGATCAGACGCATCTCTTGACCTATCCTCTTCTTATTCTTATAAATTTTGTTGACAACATTTTGTTCTACTATCAATGTTCCTTCTTTGTGTAATTATCTATAAGAGCCTGAAGATTCTCTACTACCTTTTGGTTGCGCAAAAAATTAATCCAATCCTATAAGAATGGTTTGATCTCTTCATCTCCTTTAGCTTCCTTCATTGGTCTACCTGATGTTGAGGCACTTCCTCTTGCAAAATATTTTCACACTTCAACTAAGGTTTCTTTTGAGTGTTTCAAATCAAATCCATCTTGTCTTTCAAGGGCCTTACGAATCCATAATTTAGTAGTTTATTTCTTCCCTTTATCTCAATTGGTAGCTACACCACTCCTAGTGAACAAATTTATGCAGGGATCTTCTTCACAGGTTTATGCTCTAACCATCTGAAGATTATGTGTCGGAGTCTTCACATTTTTCTCCTGCATTTTAGAAATCAAAAGAGGGAAATACCCTATCACATTATTAGATTTTCTACAATACCTTCATGACTGTTGCACTGGATTAGGACAGTCACGTGCATAGTGACCAACATCTCCACAGCAATAGAAAATAACTTTTCCCCTTCCTCGACGATTTGATCCAGCTCCTCGTCCTATTCCTCTACCCTGAAATCAACCATGACTAGAGGGGGATGCTGGTGAGGTAGGTTTGGCCTGCATTCTATAGATTTTAGCTTTATCCAACATCATATCAAAAGTGGAAAAATGATTCTCATCATGTCCCAATGATGAAAAAAATCTTAAAAACAATTTCTTCACCTCAGGTTGATACTTCCCAACTCTTGGAAAGAAATTTGTCTCATGCAATCCTGCAACTTGACAGGTTGAACACCATATTGTTGGCTTCAATGGACTAGGTCCACCAAAATTCAAATAAATATTCAAGATAGGGCATTAATCCTTATGGTGCCAAACAACTTTACATTTTATACATCATACCTATTCACATTCTTCCTTTCCCTTGTCTTTTTGCATACTCTGAATCTCCAAATGCATGGTTTCCAATTGATTCTAAATATATTGAGTTCCAAGAACAACAAGTGTTTGGGTAGATTCTATTTTCATTGCAATATCCACATCCTTAGCCTGTGTGGAAATATTTTTCTAACCTAAGGGTTGGCGCAGACGTGGGAGAATCATAGCAATAAACCACTCCTTGTCTTGAGTATCATCGATGACAAATCCACCATCTCTGATAGTGCACTTTAGCCTATGATATGATTCCCATGTAGATTCATTTACCTCCTAATGAATCTCTTTCATTTCTGTAACCAACTATGTGTATGCCTTAGGCTTCTTGAACTACTCTTTTAGGGCATCATTTATTTGATCCAAGGTGTCATTAGGGTTTTCTTGAACATACCTTATGTACGAATCTAACGTGTGATCTTGGAAGGTAGTGGCTAGCTGTGCTTTCCTAATATCATAATTGTTAACCTGATGAGCCTTATATACGGCTTTAGTCACAAACCAAAAGCGCTCAGTATCTTCGTTTTCAATGCCTCTGAAATTAGTTAACTTCATCAACGTGACCATATCTGCTTCTAGGGGGGTGGAGTTGGTGGTGGAGATAGAATGTGTGGTGGAGTGGGTGCTTTGTGATATGAGTGTAGAAGTGGAGTGAATGGATCTGGAAAAAAACTCAAGGGTTTCTGGTTTGAAGAACCTTCTTCTTCAGAGTCACTAGAGCTACTAGCTTATGTTTCACGTTCACTCTCATATCTAAGCTTCAAAGGGCCATAAATATTTTTTTTCTGTATCTTCGCGGTAAAATTTTCCACTGCGTGTTGTCGGGACTCTTCATGGAATTAAAGTAATATGTTCACACAAAGAGTTCTTTTCACGTAATAACATTTTCAACAACAATTTTAAAGAGCGCATGAAGTTACTTCTAGGACCTTTGAAAAATATTATTTCATCTTCAGAGTATGAAAAAAATAGCTCAATGGAAAATTTAGTCACAAATCATCCCAAGAGGTGATCGATCCAGTGATCTACTGCATGGGTGAACTTATTGTCTACTTTTTCTAATTTTTAGATCAATTCAGGAGTCCACTCAATGACTGTGCCATCCTTCACGAAGTTATTGAATTTACACAATCGATACAACCACTCCTACAACTTAGATCTAAAGGAGAAAAATAATATCTCATGAACTTCCATATAGATATATTTTTGTACCCATTTTTTGTTAGATAGCTTAGTACTTCGATTCTCCTAAAGCGTGAATTCAAGGATATTTCTATCCAGTCAATCTTGCAGTTCATTTCGTGAAGGGTTCGACAACATCAAATCTCATCAAAATAATGATCTCGGTCACTGCAACGAAACCATTTGTTGCATTGAGGGGTCTTGTCCTAGGTTCAAAGTTTATCGCACAACCAACAAACCCTCCAACTACTCGCCCTTTCGGCAGTGACCTACTTGTGGAGATCAAAGTCTCACCCGAAGTAGTATGGGGGGGTGTTGGAACCATTTTTTCCCACCCTAAGGAAGAAAATAATGAAGTGGCCCTAAGCAGATCGATCACAGACCTATATCAATCATAAAGAGGTGTGTTTAATATTTATCATATTGTATACAAAATCACAAATCTCTCTAGAGAAGATATATTATAACAAAACTAGATCCAGATCTAACCATTGTGTAATTACTTAAGTAGATTCATCAATCATCAATATGTATAAATAACCATAACGGATATATTTCTGAAAATATAAATAAGCAACACAGATTTAATGCAATCTCAACAGAACAGATAACTCAGATGAATACAAAATGTTTCACCAAAATCAGTCCTTGTATTAATTCAAATTCTTTCAGTACATGAGAATTCACCCTTACACATAAACCTTCCACGCACACAACTGGCAGAGTTTGTGCATAGTGAGGACTAGGTACGAGGACTAGGTATCCCAACCTAGACAAACCCTTACAAAGTATTGCAGATGCATAAATAGTCAAATCATAACATCACATCAAGTT
Source organism: Pinus albicaulis (assembly GCA_034641835.2). Classification (NCBI taxonomy): domain Eukaryota; kingdom Viridiplantae; phylum Streptophyta; class Pinopsida; order Pinales; family Pinaceae; genus Pinus; species Pinus albicaulis. The sequence goes on along the minus strand of CM076581.1, from coordinate 1,184,415,281 downwards.
TTGTTCTATCTTAATCTCAAACCATCTAATTATATTCTTCTAGCACGCAGATGCTATGGCATAAAACCATGGTTTGAGGCCCACAGTTTACTCTTAAAACCATTTACATTAAAATAGGGAATTTGACCCACCCTAAAGCCCCTTGACTAATTCATGCAGCCCACAAATACAATTTTTTTACAAAAAGATACAAAAAAGTTAGGGGGCCCCACTCCAATAGTATGATATTGTGCATATATCATCATTTGTCTCTTTCCGATTTGGTTTTGCACATGATGTGCTCATTTTTTTTCTATGAAGCTTAGAGACCTTCATTCACTAAATTATTGAGAGAGCAATTTTCTAAATTCACAAATGTAGGAAATTTTTAATATACATATTGAAACTTATGATTTTCCTTTCCTTTTTGTTTCTCCTTGGTTTTTGAGTTCTTCTCTTTTACAATCACCTTTTAACCTTAAATTCTATGACTATGTATTTAGTAATCATAGGCTCCAGAACTGCATGTTGCTTCGATAACATGTTTAAAAAAAAATGCATGATATATACAAGACACGGTATATAATTTTATCATGAACAAAGTCAGTTTGATAAAATGAGGGGGACCCTCTTATTTTTTTATTAGGTAATTGTGTGCCATGGAATTCATAAATTCCTTAACTAATTACATCGTATCGCTAAATATTATTTTCTAAAGGCCCCTTTACCATAATATGACTATTATATTGGACTATGCTATTGGAGTGTTAATATCCCAACAAATTTTCTGCATGGTATGGTTAAATCTTCTCATATTCATCCACTTTTTCATTAAATTCATTAGAATATTTCCCTGAGGTATGTGTTTTCAATACCTTGAATCCATCAGGTGTTCTTGCTTCTGAATGCACTAATTTTCTCATATGATATTTTTTTTTTTTTAAGAAAAGGGTTCTTCCGTGTTAAAGATGAATAATTTTATAATAATTCTGAGATGTTATCCAAAGTGGGAAACTTTTTTTATTTGGAAGGAAAGGTAGTTGATTCAAAGGCTTTAAAGGAAAGGATACTTCATTCAGGAATGAAGCCCAACCTACTCCAAGAGGTTTGCATTTCCATGCTCATATTGTAATTTTTGGCTTTGCTTGTTTCATTTCCATGTTTCTATTACCTAGATGGTTTTTTGGTTGTAATGGAAAAAATGTTGTTTTTGAGGTTTGGAAATTCTTACTGACTTATTGTATGTTTGATTCAACCTATGCAGAAAGCTAGTGTCTTTCATTGAAAAGGAATTACGAGTATTGAATTCTGAAATTGCAGTGGCATGTGAGAATATGTTATTTTCTAGGTTAATTTGCCTTAGCAGTTGAAAGACCTATTTTTAACCCCTTTCACATAAGAAAACATGGTGTCAAATATATCATTTGTTTAGTAGATTAGAAGGAGCACAATTCACACCTTTATGTTGTTTATAATGTATATTTTGGAATATCTTATACTCTAGGATTTCATTGGAAGTTGAATTGGTTACCCATATTAGAAGGACAAGATTCATCATAAAGGGCTAATCCCCTCATGTATAAATTGTACTTGTTACTGTACAATTCAAAGTTTAAACATCTTCACCACTTAGAAATATGTGCCCACAACATAAATTGATGCTTCAGTTATTATGATTTTCAAAGTATATTCTTCACATAGTTGAACCTTGTGAGAATTAATGCCAGGAAGGGATCAATAACTATTATCACTAAAATCCACCTCATCAAGATGTCAACTTGAGAATACATATAAAAAAAATTCCCTGTCACCTATAAATTTATATTCTTTTTTGAATAAATAAATAAATAAAATCAAATGGGGCATTACCATTTTTAATTCAAATTTATAATGAAACTTTCATACCGTGTATATTTATAAAGCTCATGAAGGAATAGTCTATGACCATGATATGTATTGCATCAACCAGGCCAAGGAACCGTTCCTCAAAAACTGGGGCTAGATAGGAACAAAATCCTTCTCATATAGATGTTTCTAATATTGGCCCACAATTTACACCATCATGTACCATGTATCTGTCAACATTACCAGATCTAAATACAACAGTAGTACCAAAATCAATGTTGTTTCAACAACATTTCATATATTCAAAGCAAGTGCGTGCACATATTCTTATGGATGAGTCTATTATGTGAGTTATCTCAATTTTTCTTATTCTGTCTCAGAACCCACATTTTTTGTTAATTGGGATCTACATTCTAACTAGCTGCAATGCATGATGTATTTTTGAATTCAAGGGTCAATACCAGATGAGGCCCTGATGATAATTTTTTTTTCTAATATCGAGGGATATATGTGACCATGTTCTCTGTTGAGTTTTTTTATTGATGTAGGATGATCATTGTTTACGTAATACCTCATTTTTATTTATTTATTTTATCTCCAATATCTCTAAGATGAATAGTCTGATTGTGTGCTAATATTGTGTGTCACCATTTCAAAATGGTTCCTCCGCATCAGATGGAGGTAGGAATATGTGGGAGAATGATTGACATATTATTGCAGATCATATTCATGGGAAGGGGTTCTCTAATAACCCAAACATACTTGTTCACACCCCTTTCTCAAGAACAAAAACAACTATATATAGAAAAATGATTGAAGTCGTGAATATTACAACTCCTTTTACATCAGTCAATTCCAGTTATGCAAGGAATATTTTCTGAGGAATGAGGTAAATAGAATTGGCATTGTTAAGGAGCCATATAATGTTGAAAAAAATAACTAGGGTTTCTAAATTTGGGAGGGATGGGAGCAAGAATACCCCCTGTGAAATTATGAGTCCACCTCGCCCACTCACATTGTCACCATGATTGTGTAATGGTCCACCATTCAAAAGAGTGTGCATCTTGAACCCCACCAAATGAATGCATCAAGGCATATCTATCAATATGTACAATTTGGGAGCTACCCTACACTAGGAAGTACATATCCTTGGATTCTTCACTTTGTAATATTCCTAAATTAGCATGCAGCTAATTGTAATATTCAAATCTAATTTTTCCTTATTTTCTGATGAATAAGTGGGTAGGTAGACCCATAAATCTCTTTATTAGGAATAAAACCACTTATCATGTGAGATTGGATCATCTTTTCAACTTAATAAAGAACCCTAAGGTGTGAACAAGGGCTAGAGCATGTGCACTAGGTCAACTTTGACCAAATCAACAACACCATCATGGAGGAGTGGCATTCAATGAGGGACAACACAGTTCTAGATGGAGACACATTGCATGGATATAGTGTCATTAATGGATGGGGCTTAGGGTTTGGAAGCCCACTGGTTATGAAAGGAAGAGGATGGCAGCCATATTATTCATGTTATGATATGTTATGTTTTAGATTATATGGTCTGGTTAGAAATATATATTTCTCTAGCTATTTAGTTGAGATTGAGTGCTTTTTAGCACCGAGTATTCCTATTCAAGAATCCCACCTCTTCCATTGAGAAGCTCTTAGAGGAGTTTGCACTACATTTCCACATTCAAGTTTCAGACCAAGCTTCAGTCTTGTGGTACAAGGTATTTTCAATTGAGAAATGTGCTGAGTTGTAGGGCGCAGTAGTGGAAGATATTTTTGGGTTTTTTCTGAGCTATTTTTGTACTAAGAGGAAGGTTTCCTTCCATTGTGTAATATTCCAAAACCGGGATTTTCTACAACAATAAGAATACCTTAAGGTATTCCATAGTTGGAGATCAGAAAGTAATCAAATCATGTAGTTTGTTTGAACTCATATCCATCATAGAAAAATCACAACAACAAACTATGTCTTTATACAAGTCACCAAGTGGGGAAAAGCAACAATTCTTGCCTCAAAAACATTATTTTCTGAAGATTGTGTTATAAAAGTGAAAAATAACGGCTGTTTCCCTTAGAATAGGAAATATAGGACATTCATGAAAAATATTTTCAGAAAAAAATGCCTTTAGCCTGGTTAAAAAGGCCTCCCATGCTCAAAACAACTTAAAATTGACAAAACCCCAAGACTGCAACACACAGAAATTGTTGCATAAGAGACTACGCAGTCTAATGGAGGTCAAACTCAGAAAATAGAGAAATAAATCAGATCTCCTTATTATATTACTCAATGAGGTATAAAAACATATATCAAATCTTTTTTTATACAGATCCAAGAAGACCCAGCAAGGGTTTCTTGACAGAAATGATATAGATGAAAGAGCTGCTGCAGATCTGTGGCTGAATCACGCTGTGTAGCTGAAGATCTACATAAAAATGGTTTTACATGCAAATAAATGGCTGTATATGCTTCCTCTATCTTTCTGAAAGAAAGGCTAATCCTCCTCTTGGGAAACTAGCTCCTCAAAATGGGGTTTTGACCCCTCCCACTGCACACCTTAAGAAATAATGTAGTTTTCTGAAGGGAATATGTTTTTGATAAATTTAAGTGCTTGGCCCAACACTAGGTAGTGGAAAATTCAGATCAGAAAGCTCATCTTAGATTTTTTAAACAAGATCTCCAAGAAAGAGTAGGGAATCCCCACCCGGGAAAACCCTTGCACTAAGCAGTGAAACAACTTAGCTAAATAGCCAAGTATGCAAGAAGTCTAAGCAGACCACATAAAAAATATAATATCCAATATTTCCATATTCTTGCCATCTCCTCCATTATATAATTGATGAGATTCCTCACCAAGGGTCCCACCCACTATGAGGTTGCTTCCATGCAAAGGTTCCTCCATCACAATTACGTTGTCTCCATTAGTGAGGGTAATATTTTTACAACGCATTTTGATTTATTCAAGCTTTACTGGATCAATCTTGATAGGGTCATCCTTCATTGAGTCTTCATGCCTTGTTTCCTTTCACACTCAGGGTGTCTTCATTTTGACTAGCTAGCATGACATTCATTCACATTGAGTTGGCTTTATTTAGGATCTACTCTTTGAGAATAAATCATGTTGACTTGGTCAAAATTGACCTTGTCCACATATTTTAGACCTTTTTCACACATGTGTATGCTTGATCTGGTTATTTCATGATCCCTTTTCACACTATGAGGGATTTTTATTCTTACCTAAGCAACTTATGAGCCTCACCCATTTATTCGTTAAATTAGATTTAAAAGGAAAAATTAATATTCCTATTAGTTGCATGCTAATTTAGGAATATTACAGTCTTCCCCTCCCAAATGTTGCTTGTCCTTAAGCAACTGCAAGGGTGCTGCAAAATCTCCCCTCTTCTCATTGTGGCCTTCTCAAGATAGAAGTAATGACAATCATGGGGAATTTCATAATCAATTAAGGCCTTCCACCTTCATGCTATCATCCAAAGGAAGTGAACTAACTCCCAGCTTGGTAATTCATAGAAAAGCTCCTCCCAATGGCTCATGAGAGGCATGACCCAAGTGCTCCAACCAAACATATTGTCCACATCATAAAGAAATAAGTGGTATACAATAGTGGCCATATAGTTTTTCATGCTCCCCTTAGAACATGTAGTGCAGAAAATGTAGGGACTTTCTTCCCCGAAGGACACACCCAACAAATGTGTCTCTCCTCCAACCATGTTTCCAGCAAATATAAGAAAATCTTTAGCTAATGGAATCAAAATTAGAGTCATGCTAGCTTCCATATGAAATAATGGGGAAGGACAATGGTCCCTTAAGTGCAACCAGCATAGTTTTACTCTTAACTGCCATAGGATATGATATGAAAAGTGTTTTCCCCAACACTTGTTTGCTGCCTCATCCTTCTTGCATGCTTGGAGAAGGTGTATGATGGTTGTTGTTGATGAATCACACCATGAAGAGTACATCATCTCTCCAAGATCTCCCAAGGAATGGCCAACATCACCATTGTTCATGGCCCAAAGTGGCTTACGAATCCCATCAGAAAAGGTGCCCCCTCTTGGAGCCAAGACCTGCACATGAGTGTTAATAAAATACAAGTATATAATAAATACATCATGACATTCAGCAATACAATGTTCATCATACACTTGTTTCATATCAGCAAGGTATCTCATAGATGAGCTCCCTCTCATACTCAATGAATAAGGAGGTGGTAATGATAACTCTCCCCAAGATATTTGTTCCTCCTCAACTTACAAATGATCCATGCAATTCCTCATATGAGAGTGCACATCCTCCTTGAAGTTCTCCCACATGAATCCATCTGAGATATTATGATATGATTTAATGAAACCAGTGGGTTTTCAAAGCAAGAATTCATAGGTTGTGTTAAGTACTTTTTTCTTGAGCTTGGAACCTTTAGTTAAGTAGATCTAATCATGAACATAAATGATTCCATTATCTACCTTATACTTTCCATCCATTGCTTGCCCATCAAGAACCTTACATGTGAATAGGTCCATAGAATATTCCATCAAGAGTTGAGAGTCCCAATAAGGGTGTAGACTTCCCAACATTGACAGTGTTGTAGAAGTCTGAAATGATGTATCTGTCATATGATGGCTCTCCTCCTTAACATGTTGGATGTTAAGGTCACATGTTGGAGCATTCCCAACTTTCCTTTGTTTCCTCTTCTATAGCTGATCTTGCTTGAGACAAGATTGAAGTTTAGGAGAGTTACCCTCCTCTCTAAAGGTTCTCTTTCTCCAAAAATTCCACAATTTTTCTCCTACATACAAAAATAAAAATATATTTTTGTTATGTTTAGAAATTTTCACTATATATTGGAGTATCCTTTGCTACTCCAAATCTATGGAGTGTCCCTTTGATACTATGCACATATCAATACAGATTTCTGAATCTATCCTCTCCAACGCAAATAGATGAATGGAGGATAGCAAAGTCAATTTCAGAAAATTTCTTAGCCTTCCATCAATGATTCTTAGTGCTGTAGTGGCTCCTTTCAAGGTTCCCTCTCTAGAAAAATATGTTGCTGCTACATATATTTGAGATAACTCTTTAGTTTTCCTCCAATCAGGAGGTCTTCCTGGTGAAATGCCTCCTTGCAAAGAGGCATCAAGGCATAGAGTAGGATGTGGATGTAGGTGGACAGATTTTCCCCTACCTTTATTGCATAGGTCATCTTCCCTTCTTTGTTCTTTCAAGCTTTGAAATAGAGAAGGGTACATTCTCTTCATCTTGTGATGCCCTTCCTCCTCTTTTCCTCCTTCTATCCTAAATATCTCATCATTTGACAATGATGGTACATGCTGCTCATGTGTTGTGCTAAGAGCTCTATGTGTGAGACCTTTTGGAACTCCTTGAAAGAGTGCAAGAGTCTCTCTTCTTGGAGCAAGTGCTCCATCCTCCTCTTCATGAGGTGCTTGAGGTGCTATTGTCATGACTGCATTATCATCTCATGCCTTCCCTTTCTCCTCTTCAATAGTTGAAGTTGCCTTGTCTCCAATAAGAGACCTTAGATCTTGCTCTTCTTTTGAAGAAGGAATCTTCATGTCTTCCTTTTGAGAGGAAATAATTTCATCCAAAGGAGATATTTCCCTTGGAAAAGTATCAAACAAGCTCACCTCCTCTTTACTAGATTTCAGAAATGGAGTTGGATTTATAGACCCTCCCAACTCATGCAAAATCTTTGTTTGATATGGTTTGATAGTTTCAATAGAATATGTTTCACAGGAAATTTCACCAAACCTCTCTACTAATATTTTAATGAAATTCTTATAAGTTGATGTATTTTCATTCTTTGAGGATAATGATTCAAACAACCACCAAGCATAGGCCTTACCCTCAGAATGCAGCGCTTCTACTTTGATGGCTTCAATTTCTAAAACTTCATATTGTTGCACAAAGGTGTCTAGCTCCTTCACCCAAGCCCTAGCTGGACATAGAGGTGATCCATCAAAAGTAGATATGAAAAATATACCCTCTGTTGAGTCTCAAATCTGCATCTTTATTATACACCTTTCTAGACCTTTTCATTCACCTAGACCCTCTAAGTCATCAATATCATTGCATATTAATTGTAAAAGAGCATCTAAAATGGTTTTTAACTATGTTTTGTGTCTGCTGTTTGATTTAGATTTTTTCTCATTTAGCTGTGGAATCTTGTCACTTTCCGCAGCTGCTGCAACTTTCCGTAGCCATTTTGTTAAAGTCTATGTTGCAGGTGTCTTCAAGAAAATAGAGCCACATGGGCAAGTTAGAAATGACATGGACATGGATCGTGTCCTATTGGCTCAGTCGAATTCACCTAAGAAGGCTGTGGTCAAAGGTGGCCAAGTGGTGGTCAACCGAAGAGTCCCACGGTGACAGAACTCTGTTTCTCATCACGTGGAGATTTGCGTGGCCGTTTCTAGATCACAGGAGACATATCAACACCTGTAAACAGCTCCATAAGCCGAATCCAACATCCACTCTCCATAGATTTAATCCCCACGGCGGCCATAATGCTAGATCTCTGGACGTGGTGGTTCACGTGTCTTCTATCAGCGCAGACTTTAGGGAATTAGTTATATCACCCTCTGTTATAAATAATGCGTTCTCATACACATAATAGTTAGCTCTGTAATGTAATTGCGTCACCATTGTGCTGTGACATTATTTCTCTGTTATAACCACATTTTAATATATGAGAAGACTTTGTTCAAAAGCGTAATTCGTATTTGAAAGCTGTTGCCGGAGGTTTGTGCAGAGGGCCCCTGCACACGATGAGGTTTTGTGTATTACTGTATAGTTTCATGCTTCATTTCTTTATGTTCATTGTGCCATATTCATTCACGTGTATATAGATTACATCTTTCATGGTATTTACATTTCATCTTTGTCCATAATCTTTCATGCTTTACATTTTACTTCTGTCCATAATCTTTTATGTTTTATGTTGTTGTTAACTGATCAGTGTTCTTGTTTCAGATTATAATAGGCAGCACGTGCATTTGCACATCTTTTTATAATGACTAATGACATGGAATCAATATTTTCCTTCTGCTGATTTCTTTTTCTTAGTTTTTGTTTAATTCCAGTACTGTTTTGTTTATTTCAGTCGTGCACATTTGCTTTAAGTAGTTAGATTAGATATTAAATTACTCATGTCATTTTCAGTTACCTCCGAAAGCCATAGCGAGACTAATGGTGAGGGATTGAAGTATGAGTGTGTAGTTTGATATTAGTTTACTTTTCTGCAAGTTAGATATTAAACTGTTCATGTCATTTTTAGTTACCTATGAAAGCCATAGTGAGACTAATGGTGAGGGATTGAAATATGAGTGTATAGTTCGATATTAGTTTACTTTTCTACAAGATAGATATTAAATTGCTCATGTCATTATCAGTTACCTCCGAAAGCCATAGCGAGACTAATGGTGAGGGATTGAAGTATGAGTGTGTAATTTGATATTAGTTTATTTTTCTGCAAATTAGATATCGGATTGCTCAAGTTGTTTATGATTACCTCCGAAAGCCATAGCGAGACTAATGGTGAGGGGTCAGAATATGAGTTGATGTAATTTGATTTTAGTTTTACTTTACTTGCAATATTTTCTTTGAGTACAATTTCTTTTGTGTTTAGACAGCAGCAAGGGTAATGGTTTTCATGATCAATAGTTCATTGTTTGTTTAATTAGAATAGTGGCACATTTTCATTTCCTTTTAGGAACTAATTTTCTCATTGTATGTTTCAAAATCCTTTTGAAGTTTGAAGTTTGGTAAATCATTATAAAGGACATCATTGCCTTGAACAATCATAACCATACTTGCCTTTTAGAATTTCCATTAGGAAACCAACCAAGATAAAAAGAAAAAAAACCAAAAACGACAAAAAAGTAAGAGATAGGTTATCTTGCACATATAGTGCACCACACTTCATCAGCTTACGAATCCCGGATTGACAAATTAATGTAGCAATTTAGGACACACTAAATTGACCAAACATTTTGGCGCCGTTGCCGGGGAAGTGTAACTAGGTAGCCAATTTCTTAAAAAAAAACAATAAAAAGAAGGGAAAATTTGATAACTTCTTGAAGTATGCTCTCCTCTTGCACCTAGTGTGATCTGGAGGATCAGAAAAGAGAGTTATTGGTTCAGTAATTTCTTAAGTATGCTCTCTTCTTGCACCTAGTGTGACCTGGAAGATCAGAAAGAGAATTATTAGCCCAACTTAAAAAAAAAAAAATATAATAAAAATGACATGCATAGAGCAAGAGATTCTAGGGGAAGGTTTATAGCTAGAGCTAAGAGTTCGATTTTCACAACTCCATCTTCTTCAAGGCATAGAAAATATTCACCACCATCTACCCCTAGCCTTAAGATTCTTGGAATTCAAGGAGCAGCTGAATTAGAGGATTCTCCTATACCACCTACTAAATCTCATATAGAAAAGGATCCTTTCTTTACTTCTACAGGAGAGTATATTGTAATCAAGGAAGTAGAATCACCTAAAGAAGAAAAGGAAGAGACTCCCTCTCATCCTCCCTTGATAGAAGAACCAGAGGACTTTGAGGACTCTAAAGAAACTATCATGGCAGAGGAAATAATAGGTGGATTTGGAGGTAGAGGTAGAGGTAGAGGAGGAGGAAACAATGGAGACAACAATGGTGAAGGTAATAATGGAAGAAATAGGGAAGGAGACAACTTGTTTGGATTCCCTATAGTTGATGAGGAAACTCATACAATGATGAAAAACATCTCACCATTTTTCCTCCCTAACTTTTATGGATTGCGAAGTGAGGATCCTGAAACATTTCTGTTTGAGTTTGAAGTCGTGTTCCGAACCTATGATTATATGGAAGACTCTCAAAAACGCAAATTGTTTCCTTCAACATTGAAGGGAGCCACTTTGAAATGGTTCATGGGATTAGCCACCCAATCTATTAGGACTTGGAATGATATGAAACAAAAAATTTTGGATAGATACTTGGATTATTGTATGCCCACCATTCACAAGGATGAGGTATTCAAAACGATGCAAAAAGAAGATGAAAATTTGGAAGATTTACTTGAAAGATTTCAATACAACTTAAAAAGAGCAAAGATGAGCAATTTAGATGAAGAAAATTTGAAAGCCCTCATATTAAAATCCATTAGAGATGAATGGATAGATATTTTAAACATGATGGGGAAAAGAGATATTTCTCAACTTCCGCTTCGTGACATAACAGAACTATGTGTCCATCTCTCAAGAGGAAAATATAAAACAGGGAAAGGGCCTAGGGATCCTTATCTTATTAGGGCTAACAAATTTGCAACTGGATCAGTAAGTAGCGCAGAGATTGGCAATATGCTTGATGAATTCAAAACTGATATCTTAGGGAGCCTTAGTGAAAAACTAGACACCCTTAAGATCCAAAACAAGCAGAAAGCAGAAACATATGCTCTAGCTATCTTTTGTCTGAAATGTAGGAAGAAACATGCTTTAAGGGAATGTTCCTTGGATGCAAAATTTGTAGAAACATGTATGATTTTCTCAGAGAATCATGAGACCAAGGATTGTCCTTCAATTCCTGGACTCAAAGCTGTCTTTCAAGAAGACCCAAATTCAGTAGAATCTCTCTGTTTTGTTGCAAGAAGACCTTGGCAGGGACAACAAACTCAAGGGTTTAAAAACCCTATGAATCTTCAAACCCCACCAAATTGGAATCCTTGGCAACAACCTTGGCCCCAACATCAAAATCCATATCAGCCATGGGTACAAGGGATGAAAAATCCTTATGGGAGATTTGCTCAATTTTATCAATATCCTCCATCTTTTCAAAATCAACAAGCTCCACAACTTCCAAACCCAAATCCACAACTTTCATTGCCATTTCCACAACAAAAACCTTCTCAGCAAAATCCAAATCCTCAACTCATGCTTCCATTCCAACAAAAGACAAATCAACTTCCAGCTCAGCCATTGCCAAATCCTAACAATAAAAATCCTCAGAATACTTACATGATAGAAGGACAAAAATTTCCTACCTATATGATTGTTCCTCTCAATGATGTACAACTCAGGTCTGGTAGAGTTTTAGAAAAACCTTCTATAGATGTCCAAGAGCAAGATACCTTTGAGGAGGATTCTCTTAAAGCCAATAAGGGTTCTGAGGAAGCATCTCTTCAAAACTCAAACATTCAAAAAGAGAAAGAAAAGTTAACCCCCACAACTCCTATAGTTGAGCAACCCGCATCTTCATCCACACCTCCTTTCCCTAAAAGATTACAAATTGATAAAGGGGTGCAAAAACAAATGTTGTTGCCTAACTATGATTTTCTAGATGAATTAAATAATGTTTGTATCAAGATTCCCTTGCTACAAGCCATTCGAGAGATTCCTATTCTAGCAAAAACAATAAAGGATTTGAGTCTCAAAAGACCAGGGAGGAAACTAAAAGACACAAGAAGAATCCACCTGGTAGGAAAAATTGCAGATATCATGATGGGAAAAATTAGCATGCAGAAGTATGTAGATTCAAGAAGTCCAATTGTCAAGACACATACAAATGGGATAAAAATTCCAAACACATTGATTGACTTAGGGGCTGCTATCAACATTATGAGTAGACAGACTATGGACCAGCTAAAAATTCCTAACCTTCTTTTTACACCTACTTTACTGCAACTTGCAGATCGATCAATTATTAAACCAGATGGTGTATTAGAAGATATTTCAGTCTCTTTAGATTCTTGGGAATATCCAGTAGATTTTATGATTTTGACTCCCAAGAGTAATCTAGGAGGACACCCACTTATCTTAGGAAGACCTTGGCTAGCCACAGCTGATGCTTTCATTAGTTGTAGATCTGGGGATATGTACATTTCTAATGGTAATTCGAAAAAGAAATTAAATTTTTATCCTCCAGCAAAAGCAATCACAGAAGTAGGAGAAAATGAATGGGTTGATGATGAGGATATTATACAACTTGTCTTTACCATTTTTGAAATCAGTGAGGATAGTCAAATTCTGAACACATTAGAAAATTTTGAGACATCTTCAGAATATGACCCCACACAATTTCAGTTGGAATCTAACATTGAATATTTATCATCAAGACAAATGTCTCTTTACTCTATGGAAGAGTTCGGTAGTTCTACTATTGAGATTTTTCCAGGAAAAACATTGAATATCAACAAACATTTGGAAAAGTCACAACAAGAAGAACTAACCAAAATCTTGCAAAAACATTCTACTGCATTTGCATGGGAGTATACTGACATGCAAGGTATTGATCCTAAGACTTGCATTCATCATATCTATATTGAGGAAAACAGTAGACCAATTAGACAACCTCAAAGAAGGATGAATCCAAATCTTAGGGAGATAGTGAAATAAGAGCTCCAAAAATTACTCAATGTAAACTTCATTTATCCAATTTCAGATAGTCGATGGGTTTCCCCTTTGGTTATAGTACCTCAAAAGAATGGTAAATGGAGGTTATGCATTGATTACAAGGAATTGAACAAAGAAACTTTGAAGGATCACTTTCCTTTGCCTTTTATCGATCAGGTATTAGATACATTAGTAGGTAAAAAGTACTTTTCATTTTTGGATGGTTTTAGTGGATATAATCAAATTCAGGTAGCACCTGAAGATCAAGATAAGACCACATTCACCTTTCCATGGGGAACTTTTGCCTATCGAGTACTTCCTTTTGGGTTATGTAATGCACCCGCAACATTCCAAGGAGCAGTACTAGGAATTTTTTATGATCTAATCCATGATTGTGTAGAGGTTTATATGGATGATTTTACAATTTATGGTAATTCATTTGAAGAGGCATTAGAGAATTTGGAAAAAGTCCTTATAAGATTTAAAGAAACAAACCTTTCATTAAGTCATGAAAAATGCTTTATGATGTTTACTGAAGATATTGTTTTGGGGCATGATACTTCAGGAGATGGGATTAGGGTTGATAGATCAAAAGTTGAAGTCATCTCCAAGTTTCCTATTCCAAATTGTCAAAGAGATGTTAGAAGTTTTCTAGGATTTACTGGTTACTATAGAAGATTTATAGAAAACTTCACTAAAATAACATCTCCACTCTTCAAATTGCTTACAAAAGACTGTGAATTTAAATGGAATCCTAATTGTCAATCAACCTTTGAAACTTTGAAAACAATAATATCTAAAGCACCTATCTTGAGAGGACCAAATTGGAAACTCCCTTTCCATATTTCTACAGATGCTTCAGATACAACTTTGGGAGCTGTGTTGGGTCAAAAGGATTTAGTCCCTTATGCCATTTACTATACCAATAAAAATTTGACTCCCACTGAGTTGAACTATACTGTGACTGAAAAAGAGTTTTTAGCTGTTGTTCATGCAATCAATAAATTTAGAAATTATATAACAGGCTATGAAACTTTTATTCATACTGATCATTCTGCAATTAGATATCTTATGAAAAAACCTGTTACTAATGGCAGAGTGACAAGATGGCTCTTAGTTTTGCAGGAATTCAATATTACTGTGTTAGATAGACCAGGAAAACAAAATACAGTAGCTGATTTCTTGTCTAGGATTCAGAATTTTAAAGAAGATTCTCCTGTAGAGGATAAGTTTCTTGATGAATACTTGTTTGCAGTAACTATTAAGACTCCTTGGTATGCAGATATTGCTAACTATTTGGTTACAGGGAAACTACCTTCACATTTGTTTCCAAGTGAAAAAAGAAAGATTATTCAGGAGAGTTCAAAATATTCATGGATTTCTAACGAATTGTTTAAAACAGGGCCAGATCTTGTGATCAGAAGATGTGTCAGGGAAGATGAAACGCCTGATATCCTTAAGGCATGTCATGATGAACCATGCGATGGACACTTTGCAGACAAAAGGATAGCCTATAAAATCCTCTCTTTAGGATATTATTGGCCTTCCCTCTTCAAAGATGCAAAACAATATGTCAAAAGGTGTGACAGCTGCCAAAGAGTAGGGAAACCTACCCTTTCAAATGAAATGCCATCGCAAACACAGGTACTCATTGAACCCTTTGAAAAATGGGCTTTAGATTTCATTGGACCTATTAATCCACCATCTAAGCAAAAGAAGTATATATTGGTTTGCACCGATTATGTTACTAAATGGGTAGAAGCTAAAGCATTAGTATCTGCTACTGAAAATTCAGTTGTTCATTTTCTTTATGAGGATATTTTTACTCGCTTTGGTGTTCCAAGAGAAATTGTGACAAATCAGGGGAGCCAATTCACATCCAATTTGGTGGAGAAGTTGATGGAAGAATACAAAATCAAGCACAGAAGATCTACTCCTTACCATCCGCAAGAAAATGGTCAAGTGGAGTCTACAAACAAAGTTCTTGAAAATATCATCACCAAAACTGTTCATCTACATAGAAGAGATTGGGCAGAAAGGCTTTCTGAAGCCCTATGGGCCTATAGAACTACATGGAGAAATACAACAGGACATTCTCCCTATGAACTTGTTTATGGGAAAGAAGTCCTGCTCCCCATTGAGTTCCAAGTCAAGACCTTCAAGATAGCAGTTCAGTTGGGGATGGATTTACCAGAAGCTCAAAAGCATAGAATGGAGCAGTTGAATGAGCTAGATGAGATCAGACAAGAGGCAATTCTAAGAACTAATCTAGTTCAACATCAGAGAGCTAAATGGCACGACAAATACATCAAAGAGAAGAAGTTTCAAGAAGGAGATTGGGCATTGTTATTTGTTTCCAAGTTTAAATATTTTGAAGGAAAATTTCAGACTCATTGGCTTGAGCCATATGAGATTGACGAGATCTTTAGCAATGGAGCGGTAAGAATCAAGACCATTGATGAATTTCAAACTCCTCTTATTGTGAATGGCCACAGATTAAAATTCTATCATAAGCCACTCTCAAAAGAGGAATTTGTCAAAATGTTTCAAGAAAATTCTGCAATCAGGCTGGTACAAAAGAATTCTTCTTCTCCACCAGCCTAGCCTTTGTTCTTTTCAGTTAAAAAAAAATAAATAAACAAAAAATAAAAATAGAAAATAAAAAATAAAAAATAAAAAATTTGTATAAGCCTAAAAACCAATCATTGATTGGCAGTCTTATAAAGAAAATGTGGGGTGAAAATCAGGAACACCTGACACCCTATATTTTCCAAAAAAAAAAATATATATATATATATCTTTTTCATTTCACAAGTTTTGTGACCACCCACTCCATTCCATTCCACTTCATTTCACTCCACTTCATTCCATTTCACTTCATTTCATCTGTTTCATTTCATTTCACCAATAAAATTTTCTTTCATGACCATTTTCATTCAGTCAGTTATCATCCATGTATTTCCATTCACCCAAATAATAGCTGTGTCAGTTTCCGCAGCTGACACCAGTTTCCGCAGCCGGAAGCAGATTCTGCAGCTATCACTCTGTTTTTCAAAAAAATGTACAACCAGATGTTAGTTCAATAATCATGAAATCAAATGCAGGTATGAAGACATATTATGAAGACATGGGGCATTCGGGATATCAATGAGGAGCAACTAATTGAAGACCAATGAAAAATGGCAAGAATTCCAAGGTATGAGTAAAAATTTATTTCAAATGGCATTCAAGCACATTTTTACATAGTTATAAACCATAGCTTCATTATATGCAATGATTGTGTTGACAAACTCCGTAACCATTCCACGATCTCTATATGATCCTCCCACAATCCTTGCATTCATTTTCAAACGGTCCCATAATCAAACCTCCGATCTTCACTCATACTCTGATACTCCACCTATGATGATATAACATGGTTGATTTGACTACGGCTTCTTTCAGCCGCATAAAATCCATAGCCGTTTTATAAACGTGCTTACATTTACTCTGCAACCACCCAATTTTAAATACTGCTGGATGCGTTATACTCCTCCTACTGTTCTATTGATCTCACAGTTGCATTTCCACCGTGCTCACGTAACCCTTCTTTGTTCCGCTTCACCCCATTTTGTTTTCTGTTATGCTACATTCCGTATACCCATTCTTTGATATCTGCCTATAGTCACTGGTCTCCTCCATAAATCATGCTAATTTCTGCTCATTCAGTCGTCTTACCTCTCTTGAACCCTCCTCATGCAGACAAGTTTTAAAGAGCAGAAAGAAGGATGGGTCAGTTGTTGAGAACAGAACCAGAAGGACCTAAATTCATGGAAGGATACCCGCAAGTCAGAGATATATTGAAAAAGGCAAAGTGGCTTTGGTTCATCCAAAAGTTTAGAGGCTACCATAAAGAGGTGACAAAAGCTTTTGCAAGGTCTTTCAATGGTCTGGAAGTAGAAATTGGGGACCTCAAATTTACGGTGAATGAGGCATCCATAGCATCTGCTACAGAACTCCCTCAAGAAGGTGAACACTGGTTCAAGAATAAAAGCATTAGTGATGAAGCCTGGAGAGTGATCCTACGTAACCCAGGTATGGATGTAACTATTTTTAAAAAGGGAATTCCTATTCATGCTTTGAAAGAAGAGTGGGCCACTTTACTGTTGGTCATTCAAAAATTTATCACCTGTGAGGGCCGTTTTGGGTCAATGTACATGTATCATACCCGATTGCTGATGAATTTTCTAGACAACCAGACCCTCAATCTGCCATAATTTTTATTAAATAGTTTGAAGAAGATGTCTGTGACCGTCCAGAAGCATCTAGGGGACGTGGAACCACATTTGTATCACCATGGTCTTGTGAAAATTCTGATTGAAAAACAGTTAAAAGAGAAAAAGGACACATGGGAACAATTTTTGATTAGAAATTTCTTTGAAGAACCCCAAGAAATTCCTGAAGGCAGTACATCAAGAAGGAGTAGGAGAAAGAGAACAAATGATGAAACTCAAAGCACTCCTACTACTACAGTTGAAAGAACTAGTAGAGAAGAGAGACTGTCAAAAAGGAAGAAGGAAAAGATTGAAGAGAGAAAAAGCATTGAGGCTATGCATCAAACCCCTTCTTCAGAAGAAGATCATCAAGTGTTATCTGAGAGACTAGTTCACCTTCAGGAACAGTCATCTATGGCCAAAAAGAGGGGAAAAGAAAAACAAAAAGGAAAAGATAGTGGTCCACAGCGTGTAAGAAGAAGTTCCAGACTTAAAGGGAAGTTGAGGAAAACACAAACGAAAGGACCCCATTTTATTGATTTGGGAGAAGAAACACCTGAACAAACTCCAGCTGGCCATAGTCCATCTCATTCTCAGTCAGACATTGAACATAGTCCATCTCATTCTCAGCCAGACGTTGAACATAGTCCACCGCATTCTCAGTCAAATATTAAAACTAGTCCTCAAGACGTTGACATGAGCCCTTTTCAGCCAGATTTTGAAGACAATTCTCCTCCACGGCATTTTGGGGACAATCCAATGAAAACGACACCCGAGATAGACCCAAAGCAGCAAGAAGTGTATGATTATATAGAATATTTAGAAAGAGCAGCCACGAGTCCCAGCACTTCATCCACTCAGCCTCACACAGCACAAGAAGATCTAGTCCAATCATTGAAACAATAAGTCTTTGAGTTGGAGGTTTTAAATAGACACATTAAAAATGAAAATTAGGCATTAAAGGAACAAAGCAAATTGGACAAGATCATTCATGACAATACCATGCTACATCTGGGACTGTGGCAGAAAAAGAACAGGAAATTGAAGAAGAAATTCCAGAAGTTAAGTAGAGCACTGGTTAATATCAAATTCAGATGCTTGATGAAGAAGCCTAGGATGTTAGCAGCACCAAGGAAGAGGAGGAGAGGACTGGATGTACTGGTTGAAGTGTCAAGGCATATGAATTGAAGAAGGATTATCAAAATTTTGGTTGCATGAGGACATGCAACACCTTCACAGTGGGGGTATGTTGAGTCTCAAATCTGCATCTTTCTTATACACCTTTCTAGACCTTTTTCATTCACCTGGACCCTCCAAGTCATCAATATCATTGCATATTAATTGTAAAAGAGCATCTAAAATAGTTTTTAACTATGTTTTCTATCTGCTGTTTGATTTAGATTTTTGCTCATTTAGCTGCGGAATCTTGTCACTTTCTGCAGCTGCTGCAACTTTCCGCAGCCATTTTGTTAAAGTCTATGTTGAAGGTGTCTTCAGGCAAATCGAGCCACATGGGCAAGTTAGAAATGACATGGACATGGATCGTGTCCTATTGGGTCAGTCGAATTCACCTAAGAAGGCTGTGGTCAAAGTTGGCCAAGTGGTGGTCAACCGAAGAGTCCAACTATGATAGAACTCTGTTTCTCATCACGTGGAGATTTGCGTGGCCGTTTCTAGATCATGGGAGACATATCAACACCTGTAAACGGATCCATAAGCCGAATCCAACATCCACTCTCCATAGATTTAATCCCCACGGCGACCATAATGCTAGATCTCTGGACGTGGTGGTTCATGTGTCTTCTATCAGTGCAGACTTTAGGGAATTAGTTATATCACCCTCTGTTATAAATAATGCGTTCTCATACGCATAATAGTTAGCTCTGTAATGTAATTGCGTCGCCATTGTGCTGTGACATTATTTCTCTGTTATGACCGCATTTTAATATATGAGAAGACTCTGTTCAAAAGCGTAATTCGTATTTGAAAGCTGTTGCCCGAGGTTTGTGCAGAGGGCCCCTGCACAGGCTGAGGTTTTGTGTATTACTGTATAGTTTCATGCTTCATTTCTTTATGTTCATTGTGCCATAGTCATTCACGTGTATATAGATTACATCTTTCATGGTATTTACATTTCATCTTTGTCCATAATCTTTCATGCTTTATATTTTACTTCTGTCCATAATATTTTATGTTTTATGTTGTTGTTAACTAATCAGTGTTCTTGTTTCAGATTACAATAGGCATCCCGGGCATTTGCACATCTTTTTATAATGACTAATGACATGGAATCAATATTGTCCTTCTGCTAATTTACTTTTCTTAGTTTTTGTTTAATTCCAGCACTGTTTGTTTATTTCAGTCTTGCACATTTTCTTCAGTAGTTAGATTTAGATATATTAAATTGCTCATGTCATTTTCAGTTACCTCCGAAAACCATAGCTGGACTAATGGTGAGGGATTGAAGTATGAGTGTGTAGTTTGATATTAGTTTACTTTTTGCAAGTTAGAAATATTAAATTGCTCATGTCATTTTCAGTTACCTCCGAAAGCCATAGCTGGACTAATGGTGAGGGATTGAAGTATGAGTGTGTAGTTTGATATTAGTTTACTTTTATGCAAGTTAGATATATTAAATTGCTCATGTCATTTTCAGTTACCTCCGAAAGCCATAGCTGGACTAATGGTGAGGGATTGAAGTATGAGTGTGTAGTTTGATATTAGTTTCTTTTTCTGCAAATTAGATATCAGATTGCTCAAGTTGTTTATGATTACCTCCGAAAGCCATAGCTAGACTAATGGTGAGGGATCAGAATATAAGTTGATGTAATTTGATTTAGATTTGCTTTGTTGCAATTCTTGGATTTCTTTAAGCATAGTTTCTTTTGTATTTGGACAGCAGCAAGGATAATGGTTTTCATGATCAATAGTTCATTGTTTGTTTAATTAGAATAGTGACACATTTTCATTTCCTTTTAATTTTGTCATTGTATGTTTCAAAATCCTTTTGAAGTTTGAAGTTTGGTAAATCATTATAAAGGACATCATTGCCTTGAACAATCATAACCATACTTGTCTTTTAGAATTTCCATCTCACATTAGGAAACCAACCAAGATAAAAAAAGAAAAAAACCAAAAATGACAAAAAAGTAAGAGAAAGGTTATCTTGCACATATAGTGCACCACACTTCGTCAGCTTACGAATCCTGGATTGAAAAATTAATGTAGAAATTTAGGACACACTAAATTGACCAAACATTTTGGCGCCGTTGCCGGGGAAGTGTAACTAGGTAGCCAATTTCTTAAAAAAAAAAAACAATAAAAAGAAGGGAAAATTTGATAACTTCTTGAAGTATGCTCTCCTCTTGCACCTAGTGTGATCTGGAGGATCAGAAAAGAGAGTTATTGGTTCAATAATTTCTTAAGTATGCTCTCTTCTTGCACCTAGTGTGACCTGGAAGATCAGAAAGAGAATTATTAGCCCAACTTAAAAAATAATAAAAATGACATGCATAGAGCAAGAGATTCTAGGGGAAGGTTTATAGCTAGAGCTAAGAGTTCGATTTTCACAACTCCATCTTCTTCAAGGCATAGAAAAGATTCACCACCATCTACCCCTAGCCTTAAGATTCTTGGAATTCAAGGAGCAGCTGAATTAGAGGATTCTCCTATACCACCTACTAAATCTCATTTAGAAAAGGATCCTTTCTTTACTTCTACAGGAGAGTATATTGTAATCAAAGAAGTAGAATCACTTGAAGAAGAAAAGGAAGAGACTCCCTCTCATCCTACCTTGATAGAAGAACCAAAGGACTTTGAGGACTCTAAAGAAACTATCATGGCAGAGGAAATAATAGATGGATTTGGAGGTAGAGGTAGAGGTAGAGGAGGAGGAAACAATGGAGACAACAATGGTGAAGGTAATAATGGAAGAAATAGGGAAGGAGACAACCTATTTGGATTCCCTATAGTTGATGAGGAAACTCATACAATGATGAAAAACATCTCACCATCTGTCCTCCCTAACTTTTATGGATTGCAAAGTGAGGATCCTGAAACATTTCTGTTTGATTTTGAAGTCGTGTGCCGAACCTATGATTTTATGGAAGACTCTCAAAAACTCAAATTGTTTCCTTCAACATTGAAGGGAGCCGATTTGAAATGGTTCATGGGATTAGCCACCAATATATTAGGACTTGGAATGATATGAAACAAACATTTTTGGATAGATACTTGGATTATTGTATGCCCACCAATCACAAGGATGAGGTATTCAAAATGGTGCAAAAAGAAGATGAAAATTTGGAAGATTTACTTGAAAGATTTCAATACAACTTAAAAAGAGCAAAGATGAGCAATTTAGATGAAGAAACTTTGAAATCCCTCATATTAAAAGCCATTAGAGATGAATGGATAGATATTTTAAACATGATGGGGAAAGGAGATATTTCTCAACTTCCACTTCGTGACATAACAGAACTATGTGTCCATCTCTCAAGAGGAAAATCTAAAATAGGAAAAGGGCCTAGGGATCCTTCTCTTATTAGGGCTAACAAATATGCAATTGGATCAGTAAGTAGGGCAGAGATTGGAAATATGCTTGATGAATTCAAAACTGATATCTTAGGGAGCCTTAGTGAACAACTAGACACCCTTAAGATCCAAAACAAGCAGAAAGCAGAAACAGATGTTCTAGCTATCTTTTGTCCGAAATGTAGGAAGAAACATGCTTTAAGGGAATGTCCCTTGGATGCAAAAGTTGTAGAAACATGTATGATTTTCTCAGAGAATCATGAGATCAAGGATTGTCCTTCAATTCCTGGACTCAAAGCTGTTTTTCAAGAAGACCCAAATTCAGTAGAATCTCTCTGTTTTGTTGCAAGAAGACCTTGGCGGGGACAACAAACTCAAGGGTTTAACAACCCTATGAATCTTCAAACCCCACCAAATTGGAATCCTTGGCAACAACCTTGGCCCCAACATCAAAATCCATATCAGCCATGGGTACAAGGGATGCAAAATCCTTATGGGAGATTTGCTCCATTTTATCAATATCCTCCATCTTTTCAAAATCAACAAGCTCCACAACTTCCAAACCCAAATCCACAACTTTCATTGCCATTTCCACAACAACAACCTTCTCAACAAAATCCAAATCCTCAACTCATGCTTCCATACCAACAAAAGACAAATCAACTTCCAGCTTAGCCATTGCCAAATCCTAACAATAAAAATCCTCAGAATACTTACATGATAGAAGGACAACAATTTCCTACCTATATGATCGTTCCTCTCAATGATGTACAACTCAGATCTGGTAGAGTTTTAGAAAAACCTTCTATAGATGTCCAAGAGCAAGATACCTTTGAGGAGGATTCTCTTAAAGCCAATAAGGGTTCTGAGGAAGCATCTCTTCAAAACTCAAAAATTCAAAAAGAGAAAGAAAAGTTAACCCCCACAACTCCTATAGTTGAGCAACCTGCATCTTCATCCACACCTCCTTTTCCTGAAAGACTACAAACTGATAAGGGGGTGGAAAAACAAATCTTGTTGCCTAAATATGATTTTCTAGATGAATTAAAAAAAAATTGTATCAAGATTCCCTTGCTACAAGCCATTCGAGAGATTCCTATTCTAGCAAAAACAATAAAGGAGTTGAGTTTCAAAAGACCGAGCAGTACTAGGAATTTTTCCTGATCTAATCCATGATTGTGTAGAGGTTTATATGGATGATTTTACAGTTTATGGTAATTCATTTGAAGAGGCATTAGAAAATTTGAAAAAAGTTCTTATAAGATGTAAAGAAACAAACCTTTCATTAAGCCATGAAAAATGCTTTATGATGTTTACTGAAGGGATTGTTTTAGGACATCATATTTCGGGAGATGGGATTAAGGTTGATAGATCAAAAGTAGAAGTCATCTCCAAGTTGCCTATTCCAAATTGTCAAAGAGATGTTAGAAGTTTTCTAGGATTTACTGGTTACTATAGAAGATTTATAGAAAACTTCACTAAAATAGCATCTCCACTCTTCAAGTTGCTTACAAAAGACTGTGAATTTAAATGGGATCCTGATTGTCAATCCGCTTTTGAAACTTTTAAAACAAGAATATCTGAAGCACCTATCTTGAGAGGACCAAATTGGAAACTTCCTTTCCATATTTCTACAGATGCTTCAGATACAGCTCTTGGAGCTGTGTTGGGTCAAAAACATTTAATTCCTTATGCCATTTATTACACCAGTAAAAATTTGACTCCCACAGAGTTGAACTATACTGTGACTGAAAAAGAGTTTTTAGCTGTTGTTCATGCAATTAATAAGTTTAGACATTACATAATAGGCTATGAAACTTTTATTCATACTGACCATTCTGCAATTAGATATTTAATGAACAAACCTGTTACTAATGGCAGAGTGACAAGATGGCTTTTACTTTGCAAGAATTCAATATTACTGTGTTGGATAGACCAGGAAAACAAAATACAGTAGCTGATTTCTTGTCTAGAATTCAGAATACTAAAGAAGATTCTCTTGTAGAGGATAAGTTTCCTGATGAATACTTGTTTGCAGTAACTATTAAGACTCCTTGGTATGCAGATATTGCTAACTATTTGGTTATAGGGAAACTACCTTCACATTTATTTCCAAGTGAAAAACAAAAAATTATTCAGGAGAGTTCAAAATATTCATGGATTTCTAATGAATGGTTTAAAACAGGGCCAGATCTTGTGATCAGAAGATGTGTCAGGGAAGATGTAATGCCTGATATTCTTAAGGCATGTCATGATGAACCATGCGGCGGACACTTTGCTGACAAAAGGACGGCCTATAAAATCCTTTCTTTGGAATATTATTGGCCTTCCCTCTTCAAAGATGCAAAACAATATGTCAAAAGGTGTGATAGCTGCCAAAGAGGAGGGAAACCTACCCTTTCAAATGAAATGCCATTGCAAACACAGGTACTCATTGAACCCTTTGAAAAATGGGCTTTAGATTTCATTGGACCGATTAATCCACCATCGAAACAAAAGAAGTATATATTGGTTTGCACTGATTATGTTACTAAATGGGTAGAAGCTAAAGCATTAGTATCTGCTACTGAAAATTCAGTTGTTCATTTTCTTTATGAGGATATTTTTACCCGCTTTGGTGTTCCAAGAGAAATTGTAACAGATCAGGGGAGCCAATTCACATCAAATTTGGTGGAGAAGTTGATGGAAGAATACAAAATCAAGCACAGAAGATCTACTCCTTACCATCCATAAGCAAATGGTCAAGTGGAGTCCACAAACAAAGTTCTTGAAAGTATCATCACCAAAACTGTTCATCTACATAGAAGAGATTGGGCAGAAAGGCTTCCAGAAGCCTTGTGGGCCTACAGAACTACATGGAGGAATACAACATGACATTCTCCCTATGAACTTGTTTATGGGAAAGAAGTCTTGTTCCCCATTGAGTTCCAAGTCAAGACCTTCAAGATAGCAGTTCAGTTGGGAATGGACTTATCAGAAGCTCAAAAGAATAGAATGGAGCAATTGAATGAGCTAGATGAGATCAGATAAGAAGCAATTCTAAGAACCGATCTAGTTCAATATCAAAGAACTAAGTGGCATGACAAATATATCAAAGAGAAGAAGTTTCAAGAAGGAGATTGGGCATTGTTATTTGACTCCAAGTTTAAAGATTTTCAAGGGAAATTTCAGACTCATTGGCTTTGGCCATATGAGATTGACAAGATCTTTAACAATGGAGCTGTAAGAATCAAGACCATTGATGAGTTTCAAACTCCTCTTATAGTGAATGGCCATAGATTGAAAGTTTATCATAAGCCACTCTCTAAAGAGGATTTTATCAAGTTGTTTCAAGAAAGTTCTGCAATCAGGCTGGTACAGAAGAATTCTTCTTCTCCACCAGCCTAGCTTTTGTTTTTCAAGTTTAAAAAAAAAAAAAAAAAAAAAAAGAAGAAGAAAAAAAAAAAAAAAATGGTATAAGCCTGAAAACCAATCATTAATTGGCAGTCTTATACAGAAAATATGGGGTGAAAATCAGGGACACCTGACACTCTATATTTTCCAAAAAAATCTGTCTTTCATTTCATTTCATCTCACCACTCACTCCATTTCATTCCACTCCATTTCATTTCATTTCATTTCATTTCACTTCATTCCACTTCATTCTATCCATTCCATCAATAAAAATCTTTTTATGACCATTTCCACCTGGTCATTTGTCACTTGTTCATTTCTATTTTAGCCAAGTAATAGCTGTGTCAGTTTCCGCAGCTGACATCTGTTTCCGCAGCTGACTCCAGTTTCCGCAGCCAGGAGCAGATTCCGCAACTACTACTACTCTGTTTTCAAAAAGAATGTACAGTTAGTTGTTATTTTCATAAATTATGAAATAAATGCAGGAGAAAGGATCAATGGAACATTCAAGACACTAATGAAGATCAATCAGTTGAAGACCAAAGGCAAAAGCAAGGATTCCAAAGGTATGAATAAAGTTTATTTCAAATAGTATCGAAAAACACATGTTTATGTAATTTTAAACTTGAGCTCTACCCATAACGCGCAATGATTATATTGACAGTCCCGTAACCTTCCACGATCTCTATGTTATCCTCTTGCATTTATTCACCAACGGTTTCATCATTGAAATTCCGACTCTCACTCATGTTCAAATATCCCACCGTAGATAATGATACGTATTTGAGTTGACAAAGGACTCTTACAAGCCGCATAACTTCATAATCATTGATTTAAACGTGTTTATATTTATTACACAGCCACCAAAATTCAAAATGCGGCCGAATGCATTATACTTTGTTAACCTCTTTGTCGTGTCTCTGTCGTGTTTACAAAACCCCACTCTACTCATTCTCACTCCCTGTTTCACTCCATTCCGTTCCTTTGCTCACTCTCATTCCCGTATATCTACCCACAGTCTTACTCCATTCTGTTTATGGTGCTCATTTCCATTTTGTGATAACATCCCCATAGTATTGTGCTCGATTCTGTGTATTCCATCGTTCTATTTCCACTTAAACCCTCACAGAGGCAAGCCTGTGAAGCACAGAGAAGTAAAATGGGAAAATTATTAAGGGCAGAGCCGGAAGGACCGAAGTTTTTAGAGGGATTTCCACAAGCAAAAGAGATGTTGAGAAAAGCTAAATGGCTGCGTTTTATTCAGAAATTCAGGGGTTACCACAGAGAAGTTACCAAAGCGCTTGCAAGATCATTTGATGGCTCGGAAGCAGAAGTGGGAGACCTCAAGTTTTTGGTTAATGAAGCATCAATAGCAGCAGCCACAGAACTTCTTCAGGAAGGGGAACGGTGGTTCAAAAACAAAAGTATCAGTGATGAGGCATGGAGAATAATCCTCCGAAATCAAGGTATGGATATCACTGTTTTCAAAAGAGGAATTCCAGTGCATGCAATAAAAGATGAATGGGCCACTTTATTACTCATTGTTCAGAAATTTATCACATGTGAAGGCCGCTTTGGCTCTATGTACATGTATCATACTAGGCTATTGATGAATTTTCTTGAAAACCAAACACTCAATCTTCCTTATTTCCTATTCAATAGCTTGAAGAAAATGGCTGTGACTGTGCAAAAACACCTAGGAGATGTAGAGCCTCATTTATATCACCATGGGCTTATAAAAATTCTGATTGAAAAGGAGCTAAAGGAAAGAAAAGATACATGGGAGCAATTCCTAGTTAGAAACTTCTTTGAAGAACCTTAGGAAATTCCTGAAGGTAGTCCAATTAGAAGGAGTAGAAGAAAGAAAATGAATGTTGAAACCCAAGTTGCTCCTACACAGGAAATTCCCGCAGCTAGCACAGCAAAGAGAAGTAGAAGGAAAAGAACAGTAGATGAAATCCAAGATACTTCTACTACTACTATGAAGAAAACTGATAGGGAAGAGAGATTGGTAAAAAGAAAGAAGAAGGAAATTAAAGCTAAGAAGCCAACAATACCAAAAGGGAAAGAAATTATTGAGGCTGTCCATAAAACTCCTTCTTCTGAAGAAGAAGATCACCAAATTCTATCTGAAAGATTAATTTTTCTTCAAAAACAGTCATCTCTATCCAAGAAGGCAAAAACAGGAAAACAAGAACAAAAGGGTAGTGTACCACAGCATGTGAGGAGAAGCAGCAGGCTTAAGGGAAAACTGAGAAAAACACAAATTAAAGGTCTTCATTTCATTGATTTGGGTGAGGAGACATCTGAACAGTCTCCAACTGACCATAGTCCATTTCAGTCAGTTAGTGAACCTGATTCCTTTCACTCCCAATCAGACAATGAGCGTACTCCATCTTATTCTCAGCAAAATATTGATGTAAGTTCTCCTCGGCCAGATTTTGAACATAATTCTCCCTTGCAACACTTTGGGGACAACCCAATGAAAAAGACACCGGAAGTAGACCCCAAACAGCAGGAGGTATATGACTATATAGAATCCTTGGAGAAGGCAGCCACAGGCCCAAGTACCTCTTCTATTCAGCCTCATACATTGCAGGATGATTTGGTTCAGTCATTAAAACAGGAGATTTTTGAGCTTAAGCTTTTGAATCGGCATATCAAAAATGAAAATGAAACACTCAAAGAGCAAGGCAAACTGGACAAGATTATCCATGACAATACTATGTTACATTTGGGTATTTGGCAAAAGAAGAATAAGAAGCTAAAAATGAAATGCCAAAAATTGAGCAGAGCACTTGTGAATATCAAATTCAGGTGCTTAATGAAGAAACCCAGAATGATGGAAGTACCAAAGAAGAAGAGAAGGGGGTTAGATGTGCTGGCTGAAGTATCAAGGCACATGAATTGAACAAAGAGTATCAAAATTTTGGTTGCATGAGGACATGCAACACCTTCACAGTGGGGGTATGTTGAGTCCCAAATTTGCCTCTTTTCCATACACTTTTCCATATCTTTTTCACTCACCTAAACCTCCAAAATTGTCAATATCATGTGCAAAAGGGTATCTAACATGGTTTTTAATTATGTTTGTGTGTTTTCTATTTGATTTAGATTTTGTTCATACAGCTGCGGAAACTTGTCACTTTCCACAGCTGCTGCAACTTTCCGCAGCTATTTTGTGGAAATCGATGTTACAGGTGTCTACGAAGGAAACGAGCCACATGGGCAGGCTAGGAATGACAAGGACATGGTTCGTGTCCTATTGGTTCAAGTAAATTGGTCAAAGAAAGCCGCGGTCAAAGCCATCCACGTGGAAGTCAACTATGGAGTTCTATGTCGGCTGGACTCTGTTTCGTGGCATATAAACATCCATACGGCCGTTTCTGAGCTTGCGGAGGTTAATTGACATCTGTGCAAAGTTCTGGAGTTGAATTCAAGCGCCCACCTTCCATAGATCCATTTTCCAACATGGCCATACTCCTATATCTGTGGCCTTAGTGGTCTACGTGCTGGCTGCTATCATAAACTTCAGGAGATAGTTACAGTTTATTGCTTTATATAGAGCGTTTGCATACGCACGTAGAGTTAGTTGATAGTTGTTAGTTGATCATAGCTGTTGAGTTGATGTGCGTACTCTGTTATGTAGTGATTACGCTGCCTTGAGCCGTAATACTACCAGTCTGTAATGAACTGCTTCTTAATGTGAAAAGACTCTGTTTTCAATTTAATTCGTGTTGAGGATCGTACCAAAGCTGTGTAGAGGGCCCTTGCTCAGCCGAGGTTCTGTGTATTAATGTATATATATTTCATTTCATTTCTTTTAAAAGTCATTGTATCATAATCCATTACATGTTCATATTTCATAGTTGCTTCATTTCTGTTCATACAGTTCTATAATTTCCATTGCATTCTTGTCTTTCATGTTTTTATGATTGTTAAATCACTGATCAGTTTTCTTGTGCAGGTTTTAGGTAGACAGCCCGGGCATTTTCATAGTATTTTGGCTAATGATATGAGACTAACATTATTCTGCTGCTAGTTTCCTTTTCATAACATTTGTTTAACTTCAGTCTTGCTTTGTACATTTCAGTTTTGTTTATCTGATTCAGTAGTTAAATTTAAATATATTAAGCTGCTCATAGTGTCTTCAGTTGCCTCCGAAAGCCACAGCTGGACTGATGGTGAGGGACTGCATGATGAAATGTGTAGTTTAGTATTAGTTTTTTTTCTGCAAAATTAGATATATTAAGCTGCTCATAGCGTCTTCAGTTACCTCCGAAAGCCATAGCTGGACTGATGGTGAGGGGCTGCATTATGAAATGTGTAGTTTAGTATTAGTTTCTTTTCTGCAAACTTAGATATATTAAATCATGTATGACATCTTCAGTTGCCTCTGAAAGCCACAGCTGGACTGATGGCAAGGGATTGAATCATGTGTGTATGGTTTAGTATTAGTTTACTTTCTGCGAATTAAATATCAGTTACACAAGTTGTTTATGATTACTTCCGCAAGTCATAGATGGTCTAATGATGAAGGGTCAGAAAATGAATTGATGTAATCTGATTTAGATTTATTTCATTGCAATTTTGAATTTCCATAAGCGTAGTTTCTTTTGTGTTCAGTTGGCAGCAAGAATAGTTTAGTTTTCATGTTCATTAGTTTCCTGTTTTGATTCATTAGATTAGCAGCACCTTTTCATTTCAGCAGTACACTTTTACTTTCTTTCAAGTCTTGTCATTGTCAATTTCAATTTGCTTTTAAAGTTTCAAGATTGGTAAATCATTATAGGGGAAATCACTTCCTTGAACACTTGCTTATTCACACATAAATTTTGGTTAATGAATAATTTGAAAACATAAGCAAATACTTTCATTGACAGATCGATTTAGTGTTTACCTTATATTTCTTTAGGCAGAGCCAGTAAGAGGGCCAGAAGCTTCTGGTTTCATCCTTTCTAGTAAAGGTGAAATAACCAGTAAATGCCCCTACTGTCTATCTCTGTATAAGAAATATTTTGTTCACACATTTCAGATCAGATTGGTATCAGAGCTCTAGGTTTTGCTTAAGAGTTTGTGAAATTTGTGCAAGAAGATTGTGTTATTCTGCAAAATTTGATGCTTACTAGGCTGAAATTGAAAAGAGGGGAAGGTCAATTGGTTAGAGCACAAGATAATCCTCAACCAAGGAGGGCTAGGGTGCCATTATCTCCACCTTCCATTTCATCCTCATTAGCTTTAGAATCAACCACAAAAATTTCTTCCAGAGAAGGAGAAGTACATGAGGAAATGGATCCCAAGGAAGAAGAAAGAGTCTTTAGAAAATATTTCTTGGACATGAATGAGATGGTTAGGATCCTATACTAGGAAAGAAATGATAGGATTGTTGGAGAAGGGTCTAGAAACCAAGAAGAAGAAGGAGATTCTTCAGGAGGGAAGAAAGACAATGATAAGTCTAAGAAAGGGAATGGAGGAAATGGTGATCCTTCATCTCCATCGTCATCCTCTTCCTCCAAATCATCCTCTTCAGCTTCTGTTAATCAGTCACACAAAACAAAAACATCTCTTAAAAATCATTTGTTAAATCTTGATGTGAAGTTTGAGTTGCCGATGTTTAATGGTGATGTTAATGCAGAAAAATTGGATAACTGGATTAGACAGCTGGAAGTCTATCTAAGAATTCAGAATTTGCATGATGATGACACAAAAATCCAATTAGCCTCTTTGATAATGGATGGAGCAGATTTGATTTGGTGGGAAGCCAAGACGAGGGAGGAAATTAAAATGCATGGTAAGATAACTCTAACTTGGAATGATTTTATTACTGCTATTAAGAAACATTTTTATCCTCTTGCTCATATTCAGAAAGAAATCATGAATTGGCAAAATTTTAGGCAACTTAAGGGTCAAAATGTGCAATATTATACCCAAGAGTTTAGAAGGAGAGCACTTCTACTTGGGGTAGACTTACAAAGTCAAGACACCTTGTTGAAATACATAGGAGGTTTGCAAAATTACCTACAACATACTATTCTAATGTTCAATCCTACCAGCTTAGATGAAGTCTGTGTGCAGGCTACACATTTAGAAGCTAGAGGAAAGAATACTTTTGATGAGGATAGTAATTTCAAAAACAAAGGAAAGAAAAGAGTTGCAAATTCAAGAAAAGAAAAAGGAAAGTTCTTTTGCAAGAACTGTTCAAAGACAAGTCATGATGATAATCATTGTTGGAAGCTTCATCCTTAACTGAAACCAGAAAAATATAAGAACAAAAAAAAGACCAAAGAAAAGGAGAAAACTGTAGCAATAGTTGAGCAAGACTTAGGGTCAGACTCAGAAGATGAGACAAAAAGCATAGCCATGGTTTTAAAGAACATTAAGGGGAAATAAGTGGTGCAAGACACAATTTCCAGTTCTGGCTCTTTGAATTGTCACAAATATACTCATGAAGAAAAGAGGAGGATAGAGCTCTTCCATGTGAGGGTAATTTCAAAACATACCAAAATTGACACACTGTTTGATAGTGGGTCACAAGCGAATCTCATATCTGAAGACTTGGTCAAGCAGCTTAAACTTGAGACCATTCCACATACGAAGCCTTATCCACTTGGATGGATATGCAAGGATGCCAATTTGCAAGTCTCAAGGAAGTGCATATTGCGCTTTGCAATAAATGCACACTTTATTGACACAGTGGAACTTGATGTGGTGTCGCTTGATATCTCAGGTATTTTTTTGGGAAGTCCTTACTTATTTGACAAGAAGGCCATCTTTCATCGCCATGAAAAAAAGTTATCACTTGTTCAAATATGGTAAAGAGTACATTGTGAGAGCTCACAAGAAGAAGCTGGAATCTTCTTTACTCCATGCAAGTCAATTGAAGAGACTGGTTAATGCAAGTCAAAGTCTAACTTTGTTAATGTTGAAACGACTAGATTTTGAGCATTCACCTTTTTATGATGTTGCTAATAATATGTCTCAGTTTAATAACAATTTGTCTTTGAAAGAAGATGATGTTATGTTGCACAAATTACCTTTTGGGTTAGCCAATGCAGAGAATGAAGTGTCAAAGCAAAGCAATGCAAGCAAGGAGGACACAGAATTCAGCATGGGACAAAGTTGGTTTCAGAATGGTAGAATTCGCCATGGGAACAGTTTGCAAGGTGAAGGTTATTTTAAGTCTTTCTGGAAGTTTGATCAATGTAGAAAAATTTTGTTTTCTGCAGATTACAATTGTTGTTCTGCAAATTTTAATCATTTGCATCATGACTCATCAATCTTAGCAATGGTCGATCAGTTGATTCCAGAGACAGTTTATCATTTTTTCAAAAGCTCATTTGATGAAATCGGGTAGATTTCAGTTATTCAAGGGTGGAAGAGTGGGTAATCAGTCTCCACATCATTATTTTCAGTAATCAGAGAGCTTTCGGGGTCCAAAAGCTTCCCATTTGGGAGGTGTGATCAGGAGATCCAGTCTCTTGTAGAAAAATGCTCAAAAATGAAGTTGCTCAGAATTAGTCCAAACTAGAACGACTAGAAAGAGCTCGGAAAAACAATCCTGTAGACATGAACGACACTGAAAACTGACGCTGTATGAGAAAGTTATTCAGCTTTGAAGTTTGCCAATTCCAATAAAAAAAATGGCCAATTTGACTTTATAAAAAAAAAATTATAAAAAAAAAGAATATTCCACATAATATCCTGCGAAATATTCCACAGGCGACCAATGAAAAGGTGCCACGTGGCCAGCCTGGAGGCCACCACGTGACCCCAAGTTCGAATGAAATTGTGTTACAAATTTTTTTTTATGTTCGTGGCAGGGTTCGACCTCGGGTCGGGGAGGACACAAACGAACGGCTCAACCGTTGAGCCACATGAAGTTCTTATTTACAATGGGTGCATTGTTATATTTAATGTTTCCTTTTTGTTTGGGCGGGGCCTAAAAGGGGGCCAGCCCCTAAGGGACAGCCCCCTCATCATATAACTCTATGGCACGGAACCGTGGCTAATTCGAATTGGAGTGGAGCGGATATTGTTCAAACAGTTAGGTTAGCCCAATGTTCACATGTGAACGTGGGATTATGAAACGGTCAAATTTAATGTTTCCGTCAAATTTGGAGCGTGCCTGACAGATTTGGGGGAAGTTGCTATTTTAATTGGAGTTAACTCCAGTTCTCCACAATTAGTGGAGCTTTTGAAGGGCAAAACTTCAGTTAGCCATAACTTTGGCTAGGGAAGTCCTTTTGAAGCGATTTTTTTTTTTGATTTGGGGGTATTGAAGCATTTTGGAGCTATTGGGATAGGTTGCAGAGCCATTAGGGCACTCTATTAGTGATTTTATCAGCGAATTTTCTTGTGGAGCCACTAGTGCTTGGTGAAAGATCAGCTATGTTGGACTATACTCATCCATTTGAGGTGAATGAATAGTCGATTTTTACTGTTTTCAGTCCTATGTTTCTGAATTTGCAGCTAATTTATCCTTTTGCGGCTTTCTTCATAGTGTAATACTTATTTTGAGCATTAATGAAAGAGGTAAAAGCCTATTTGGAGGCTTTTGGACCCAATAGAGGTAGCCTAAGAGAGGGGTGAACTGCTTAAACAAATTCTTACTGTTATTCTGTGTATTATTGCTGATATTTTCCAGATTTTACTACATTAAACAGTAATTTTAAGTCCACTTTTCACAATGAGACTTATACAGTGATCAAAACTCATCTGCTTCACATCAAACAGCATTACTTCCATTGCAGAATACTTGAACTTGCTTATTCACACATAAATTTTGGTTAATGAATACTTTGCAAAAAAAAAAAGTACTTTCATTGACGTATCGATTTAGTGTTTACCTTATATTTCTTTAGGCAGAGCCAGTAAGAGGGCCAGAAGCTTTTGGTTTCATCCTTTCTAGTAAAGGTGAAATAACCAATAAATGCCCCTACTGTCTATCTCTGTATAAGAAATATTTTTTTCACACATTTCAGATCAGTTAGTGACCAAATAAAAAACAAAATATAATACTATATGATCACCTGAAAAACCCAATTAATGACCAAAGACATATGATCAAAATGTTTGTCATGTTATAAGATACTATAAATTAGCTACTAATAGTCATATATATACAAATTTTGGTCATTATTTGAAACCAATTAATTTCCAAATAAATATGAATAAATTTCAATCTTGTTATAAGATACTGTACATTAGCTAATAATATTCATATATGTGCAAAATTTAATGCTTTATTTTAATCATAAATTTATCATTTTCAATAGTCATTTTTTTTGTAGTTCCATATTCATTATATAAACCGATTCAGTAGTTTATATTCATTTCATTTACTTTCATTAATAATCATTATAAACGAATAATTTAGTCATATATTCATTTTATGTGTGTTCACCTTTAATCAATATAAACTACTAATGTAGTAGTTTTATATTTATTTTATGTGTTCATTATTTATCAACATAAATTAATTAGTATGGTTTTGCAATTAAATTAAAAAAAATGTCTACAATGTTCTGTTCATCTAATATGAAAATAAAAATACATATGTTAATTACAATAATAAATAATATCAAGTGCAACTATAAATACTTTCAACAACATAAATTATATTATATAAAATGTCAAGTACGATATGGGTTTCCAACTTCATATTGTTTGGACTAAAATATACACATCAAATATTGTTTCATCACTTAAAAATATTATCATTGTGTTCCCAAGGCATTGCAATTTAATTCACCATGTAATATTCCTAAATTAGCATGCAGCTAATGGGAATATTAATTTTGTTTCCAACACTCAGTTAGATGAATAAATGGGTAAGGAGGCCCATACATGTTTTAAACAGGCATAAAATCCTCTAAATGAGAAAAGGGATTATAATAATAGCTGGATCTAGCACCCTCATGTGTGAACAGGGGAAAATACATGTGGACAAGGTCAAGTTTGACCAAGTCAATAATTTTGGTATGGATGGAGTAGCTCATCAATGGAGAGAGTGCAGGGATAGTGGGAGGAAGATTCCTATAAGGTGGAAACCCTAATGAGCGAGACCCAAGGTAAGAAGGCTCACACTTTTTTATAAGGAGGGTAAGGCAGGCATAGTGAGGCATGTTATTAATTATTGATTTTATGGTCTCCATGACTATTGTGCATTCTTCAGCTATTTAGTTGAGATTGTTGTGTTGTTTAGCACAGGGTGTTCCCGAGTGGGAATCCCATCTCCTTTCTTGAGAGGCCTCTTGGGG
Organism: Pinus albicaulis; assembly: GCA_034641835.2. Classification (NCBI taxonomy): domain Eukaryota; kingdom Viridiplantae; phylum Streptophyta; class Pinopsida; order Pinales; family Pinaceae; genus Pinus; species Pinus albicaulis. Next base: position 1,184,379,614 of record CM076581.1, on the reverse strand, counting down.
GAGCTTTCACTTCATTTTCCACACTCAGTCTTAAGGCCAAGCTTCAATATTTAGCTACAGTGTAGTTTCTATAGAGGGTTGTGTTGTGTTACAGGGTGTTGTAGTGGAGGGTCGAAAAACCCACTTGTGGAGCTAGTTTTTCAGAGGAGGAAGCATTATTCTCTTTGGGAGATCAATGAGGAAGATTTTGGATTAGATTTCACATCTTGGCACTTTTCCAACATATTTTCCATCTCCTACAGCACAGTGTCCCTCTTGGACTGCGTTATTTCAGTTAACATTTGCAGTGAGGTGTTGCAGTGTTTGATCGGAGGGTGAGATATTCAGTGATTAGATCAGCCTTTCACCTAAAGGATCTATTGGAGGAGATACATTATTAATATGTATAATCTACAGCCATATTCATCCAGTTCTTGATTTGCAACTACTATTTAGTCCTAGGGCTACATTCTGGCATTTTTGTACTTTTGCATATTTCAGGAAATCCTTCTCGATTTGTCCTGAAATTGTGTTTGGGAGCTTAAATATTTACTCCCAGAATTTTATGAACTATATATTTGTAGACCTATGTATTGAAATTCTCCAACAGCAGTTATATCTAATAAAATTACGTTGTCATAGCCTTGGGAATTTTTTGTGTAGCAATGTTATTTATATTTCATGTACATGTTCTCTTGAGGCTTGTTTTTCCTATCTTCAGTGACTATTTAATCAAGGAATTTTATACATTTTGTTGTTATGATCTTAATGTGATGGCTATCTGGGAAAATTTTAGGGGCTAATATTTGCAGGTGGGCTAATTTTCCATGTTTTTTCCAAAAAAAAGATTCACCAATTTCCCTTTTTTTTAAATTAATTCGCCCAAATTTTATAGTATAAAATTATTTTACCCTAAAAATCACCAAAAATTTATATATAGTAATATAAAATAATTAGAAACCTAAATATTTTTACAAAAATATCATAAAAAAAATTACAATTTACATATTGAGGACTAATAAGATTCACCAAGTTTCCTAAACTTTCAGATAAATGTCTATCCTTAAAATTTTCCCTGATGGCTATATGATCTTCTTACATTACATGTGTTGAGTTATAATTTTTATTTCCAGTTTATGTCTTATATTGTTGATATTTCCATTTTGAAATATTACAGTGATATCAGATCATAATCTTGGCTCAGCCTATGGATCTCAGCCATTATGCTATCAGGAGAATAAGAAGAAGAAGAGAAAGATCAGAATGATGGAGAGAATGAAATTTATCTCATCTCTTTTCAGATCCAGGAAGGGCCTCACAAAGGAGGTCAAGCAAAGAAGAGTGGAAAGAAGCAATGGAACTATGAACCTTTACTTTTGAAAAAGTAGACAAAATGCATAGAGATGGAGGACACTTGGATCATGAGATTCTAAGTGAATACCTTGCTGAATATAAACCTCAACCTGTAGCTTTCAAGGAAATTATAACTTCCCACAGTTCATCCAACTTGACGAAGAGAGGAGACCTTGTAGCAGTAGAAGAATCAAGGGAAATAGGTTTCTATTGTCTACTTTTGATGGGTCATCCACATGTAAATCAAGGGCTTGGGAAAGAAATCTAGATGCATTATTCATACTACATCCAGTGGTAGAAAGAGAGGTTGTAGATATTGTAGCGCTGCACCTTGAGGGTGAAGAAAACACTTGGTCGTTCATCCATTTGATTCATGCAAAAGTGACTACTTTTGTAGAATTTACTCAAAGGGTAATTAAAAAATTTGGCAAGGAGAAATCAGAGGAGGAGAATCTCTCACCACCACATGAAGAGACTTGTGCCATCGCTGATGCAACTATGGAGGAGCAGCCAGCAACACCAGAATTTGGGGGAACCATCACATTATAAGAAGGAACACTTGCAGCCATAAAAATGATCCCAAGCTTCACCAAGGTATGCCTAAGTTTCCATTTCCAGTCATTTCGACAGATATTATGGCGAGTTGTATGCCATTGCATTACCTAGGGTCAAGATACACTGCTGATTTGGAGCAGTACACTATCACTGTGCTAAGGAGCCTTGATAGACACAAGGAAGAGAAAAACATTCATCCTACTTACTCATTGTTGAGCTGCACACAACTCTTGAGGTTGGGGTGTATATTTCTGGAGGATGGGATGAGCATTTTCATAGGCAATGCAATGCAGAACTATATGTTCAGCAATGAACATGTTCTTGAAACAACAGGTGCACCATCATGGAGATCAACAATGTTTTCCTTGAGTAGCAATAATAAGTTGGGGGCATAGACATTAGTGGGTCATTCCAATGATCGTTCCACATGTGTAGCAGAAGAAGGATAGATGGTTGATGGGATACATCCTGTCTCCCATTAATATGATGGTATTCTTCATTAGGAGAATTCCAATGTTGGGCATGATGATAGACACTCACCATTGGTTGGATGGGTGATGTTGATAAGCAAGAGTTCGGAATTCCCCTTGCAGATCTATGACACAGGGCAACAGAGGCAAGGTTGCGCTGGCTACTCTTAAAAGAGTTTGTCCATCATGTGACATATCCTTTGTCAAAAGGTATGTTACTAGTTGGGGCATTGCATGGCACCCATATATTATAGCAGTAGAATATTTAGTTGTATGGGGCATTCTACAAGTCAACCATGATGATATTACTCCATGACTTGTATGAGGGAGAGATAAGGGAGTAGCAAGAGAGGTTGTTACCTTGGGTTTTCTTGAGAGATTATGGGTTGATCCTCTCCCATGCTTTACATGATGTTGCAGGAGTAGGTGATGGCACTATCATGTTGCAAAGGGGATACTCAGCCTTGGAAGATCTGGAGGTACTTATACTTTGGAAGGAATCTCCCATATGCAGCAACATTATCGTAGATGACTTTGACATTGGACATGTAAAATAATGGGGCTATGAGGTGACAGGAGCCTTGTTGCAGAGAACAACAATGTTGTCACTTGGGAGTTTGGGTATATTGATGGAGTGTTCCCAGGATCACTTCACATATGATGCACTTTGGTGGACAAGGAGGAGATGAGAGTGATGGAGTAGTGGATGGAGACATCTATAACTGTGATATCCTCTTCTTGACTTGGATTTCCAAGCATAGGGAGAAAGATCCTCATGCATCATATGATTCATTCCTCTTCATGGGAGTATTTCATACCACTATGGAAGGTTTATTCATGGATCTTATCATCATCTTACTCTCAGTACATGGTAAGAATTTTTTTTTGCATTTATTGATTATCTAACACAGTATTTGCATGCTCTTACCATTTCTATACAGTGCATTGCTCCACAAGAGAGAAAGCCTCTATTTGGGCTTCGTGGTCATTTTGGGACTAACATCACTTATGGGGATAACTATCTCTTAAAAGGATTGGGGAAAGTATTGTACTATTCTCTATATTCTCAGTTGATAAACAATGCCATTTACTATTTTATAGTAGATGAGATGACATGCACAACTAACAACTTGTTGGGAGACAACTTGCCATGTTATTTTTTGAAACAAAATTTAGAAAAATTATGTTGTGACCACTTGGGAAACTATTGGTACCTTCCAACACTACATGAAACCTTCAGTATTCCTCTCATTTTTATTCCATATGGTGGTGATTTCCTATTCATCCTATATGGGATGGTTTGGGCTAGCATGATTCATAACTTTGGAGAGAAGATCTTTGAAGATCTAGTCTTCTTATTGCCACTTGAGGGCAACATTATTGCAGCCCAAGATCATCAGCTACTCTACACTTATCATAAGTTGAGAGAGGGACAATGTGGGGTAGGCTATTTTGTTTACCATGTTCAGTTATTCAACCCACCTATATTGTAGGAGCCAAAGGTGGAGGAGAATTTTCATGAGTTACCATTTTTTAGGGTGGCTCATTTTGTATGGATGATAGCTTGCAGATGGGAGATTCACATGGGGATGATAAATCCAAATATATATCAGATCTCATGCCTTAGGAAGGCCTTTAGACAGGCCATTTTTGTCTCCTTGGGTATTTTACTTCTTCATGATGATAGCTATTTGGGGTGGTCACCAAAAGCTAGCTTGCATACTTGGGAGGGACAATATGGAGATTTATTAATGAGACATCATCTTATTCCTTGGAAGAGATTTTTATGTGGATGCCACAGGAGGAGGGAAGGAGGCTCTTCAGTTCTATCCTTGCAGTTGCTTGAGGACAAGAAACATTTGGGAGGGGAGGACTGTAATATTCCTAAATTAGCATGCAGCTAATGGGAATATTAATTTTGTTTCCAACACTTAGTTAGATGAATAAATGGGTAAGGAGGCCCATAGATGTTTTAAACAGGCATAAAATCCCTATAAAGGAGAAAATGGATCATAATAATAGCTGGATATAGCACCCTCATGTGTGAACAGGGGAAAATACATGTGGACAAGGTCAAGTTTGACCAAGTCAACAATGCCGGTATGGATGGAGTAGCTCATCAATGGAGACAGCGCAGGGATAGTGGGAGGAAGATTCCTAGAAGGTGGAAAACCTAATGATTGGGACCCAAGGTAGGAAGGCTCACACTTGTTTATAAGGAGGGAAAGGCAGCAATAGTGAGGCCTGTTATTGATTATTGATTTTATGGTATGCATGACTATTGTTCATTATTGAACTGTTTAGTTGAGATTGTTGTGTTGTTTAGCACCGGGTGTTCCTGAGTGGGAATCCCATCTCCTTTCTTGAGAGGCCTCTTGGGGGAGCTTGCAGTTCATTTTCCACACTCAGGCTTAAGGCCAAGCTTCAGTCTTCAGCTACAGTGCAGTTTCTACAGAGGATTGTGCTGTGTTGTAGGGTGTTGTAGTGGAGGGTTGAGAAACCCACTTCCGGAGCTAATTTTTCAGAGGAGGAAGAATTATTCTCTTTGGGAGATCAGTGAGGAATATTCTGGAGAATATTTCACATATTGGCACTTGGCCAACATATTTTCCATCTACTAAAGTGCAGCAGTGTCCCTCTTGGGTTGTGTTATTTAAGTGAAAATTTGCAGTGAGGGGTTGCAGTGTTTGATCGGAGGGTGAGATATTAAGTGATTGGATCAGCCTTTCACCTGAAGGATCTATTGGAGGATATCCATTATTCATATGTATCATCTACAACCATCTTCATCTAGTTATTGAGTTGCAGTTTCTATTCAGTCCTGGGCTGCATTCCGACATTTTTGTACTTTAGCATATTTCAGGAAATCCTTCTCGGGCTGTCTTGAAATTGTGTTCGAGAGCTTAGATATTTACTCCTGGCATTGTATGAGATATATATTTGCAGATATATGTATTGACATTCTCTAGCAGTACTTATATCTAATAAAACGACGTTGTCGTAGCCTTGGGCATTTGTTGTGTAGCAATGTTATTTATTTTTCATGTACATGTTCTCTTGAGGCTGGTTTTGCCTATCTTGAGTGACTATTTCCTCAAGGACTTGTATACATTTTTGTGTTATGATCTTAATGTGATGTCTATATGATCTTCTTACATTACATGTGTTGAGTGCTTTTTCTAGTTTTATGTCTTTTATTGCTGCTATTTCCATTTTGGAATATTACACACCAACACTAAAGGTTTGACCATCAATTTGTAGATGTGTGTCTCATGCGGAATATTGGCTTTAAGGGTATCACTATATAGGTTATCTTCTCTTTATCTTTCTGAATTTGTCGTTCCAATGTTAATATTCTCCTCTTCATTCAATTTTTGCTTCATACCAACAAATTATAAGGCATGAAGGACAATGAAAACTAGAATATAAACTAAAGTAAACAATAAAATATTTATACAAATTATACCTAAACATCAACAATGTCTACTATTTTTCTCTAGAAAAATCAAGAAACTCAAATAAGTTATCTTCATTGGAGCAGTAATGGCCACCATTTAGCTAGATAAACTATATAAAAAAAAGTAAATAAAATGTCACGATAGAAAAAGGAAACCTTAGAAACTCATCATTCAATATTCAGGAAAATATTAGGCACAATCATGCTAACTAAATTACATGCTCAAAGGATCAGATTGTAGATAACTTCTGAAAACAAACAGAAACAAAAAGATAACATATAATAAATAATATATGGCAGTTGGCTGGAAAATTGCATCACAAAAGAAAATTTTTCTCTTATGTTTACCAATACATGTGGGTGGGTATCATGCCCTAATATGCCATGATCCTTAGGGTCCATAGGAATTAAATCTCTTACTAATATAATGATTTATTTGTTGCATCTTGGCCTTGCCTCTCCTTTTTTATTCCAAAAAATAAAAATGAGTCCATCCTTAACTAGTTCTGCTCTATAGTATCCTTTTCGCATGCTATCTTTGCATACCCACCAAAAATCTCAGATATACCAAAAAAATGAAAATTTTGAAAATTTTCTAAAACTATGTCATTTACACCCCCTTCAACGTATCATCCCAAATGTACTCATTGAAAAATATAGATTTCGAAAACCAAGATAACCCCAATATCTTTGGATCCTAACACTCATCCATATTTTCCACAAACCATAGGAATTAATAATCTCTTATAATTAACCCACTATTCTTAATATATATTTTTCTTCTTTCCATTCTCGATGCACATAAAATGATCATCATTCACCCAAGTGAATCTTAAAGATATCAATTTAGCCACAAGAAACAATAGAAAACATATTTTTATTGAATAACCATCCTTGAATAATACTTTTTAAATTTCATAACATAAACAACCAAGAAGAAGTTCAACACACATATTTTTCATCTCATCAACAACTAGCATTAGCCTACTATAAAAATACAATATGATGCCCAACCAAGAAGTACTAAATCTTAAATGAAATGATGATGACCTTGGGTGCAAATAAATCCTGACTTTTCTTCCAGAATCAAGCTTCAAACTTGCAATTTTATCTTCATTCCCAAATACAAGTTTCTCCACAACGAAATCTTTTCAATGCTCCACTAAAATATTTATTTTCCTTAAATATGTGCCATTATTGAGGCCTCTCCACACAATGACCCCTTAAAATAGGGCTGATACATAATAAATAACATTATAATAATGCCAGACATATGCATATAATTTTGTAAGAAACAAAAACAATAATAAACTACAAATGTACGTGAAAAATTGTTCCATGAGTACAACGAAGATTAATTTAATTAAGGAAGAACTTTGAGTTTCAACAAGAAAAAAAAAAATAGATATTAAAGCCTCATATGCATTTAAATAGGTATTATAAAATGTTGTAAAGTGTTACGTGTTCTGTCCCTTACCATCCACGATGTCCAATAGAATCCTCTGCAAAAGCATCCAACATGGAAACCATTGAAGGATGCACACAAATTTTCTCTAGAGATACCCATTCTATATATTTGGAATAAGATAAAAAAAAATGAGGCACACCATTTAGATTATTGTTTGATGATACTCCAATGTCCTCACCAATATCTTCAAAGTAGCCAACAATTGCATTGATCAAAGAAAAACTATAATAAATAATTTTTACTTGTAAGTATTGTTTACATTGCGGAATTACAAGTTTGTTGAGAACATCATAACCAATTAATGATTTTTTCATGCTAAATATGAAAAAGTAAGATGGAAGCTAAAACAGATCCATGAAAAAATTGGCAGAGCATGAAAAAAGTATGAGAGGTGGCCCTAAATATAAGAGAACCAAAAAATACCAAAACAAGAATATAGACGTAAAAATAAATATCTCTCAAAGTCATGCATTAGTTATACTTGCATATTTATCGGGATGAAAGAAAACCAAAATAATAATATCCATCCAAGTTATAACAATCACTAGCAGATCCAACTGCACTTTTCTTCGACTCATATAGGTAGGAAAACACTGTGAGACATGGGTCATAGTGGGTTACATGGATTGTCACTAATAAAGAGGGTGCAATAATATATTCTCGATATTTACATTATGATCATATAGGAAACTGCCTCTATTTGATTAATTTCCTATGCTTCACCTTTTTCATGGAAATTCAACTAGGAAGAAAGGTGTGCTATGAGCATAATACTATTTATTTCCATCCAAGCAAGGAGATTTGATGGATGAAAGTATGGTCGTGTGCACTATGCTATAAAGTGAAAAGGTGGAATGATATGGGAGCCGCCGATAAAGGCTTTGTCTTATGGTAGTGAAAGGGTGTGCTCGATTATATAGTGCTAACCAATGGAGGAGAGACCGAATGGGAGGAGGATGGGCTGGAAATACAATATTTCCTAGAAGTAGGACTACCCAAAGCATACATAATATTGGATTCAATTATCACATAATTAAGGTTCTTGCGTAAACTTACATCAATTCTAACTTGGTTGATCACACTTTTACATCTGTAAAAAAATGTAAGGAACTTCTCAGTAACAAGAATTGTCAACCCAAACATGGTTGAACTAAAGGATTAAAGGCACTAATAAGATAGCATAAAGTAATATAACTATGTTATTGTCAAATAAATGAACACATAAGTATCTCAGTGGTACTATTGAGTAAAATTATTTCAATACAAAGGAGGATTACTAAAAAGTATCATCTATAAAGAACAAGAAGTAACGTAGTAACATGAAAACTATAAGAGAAAACATGAGAAAAGCGTCATATTCAAGTGTAGGAAGCCATGACAGGAGGGAGATGTGCAGAGGGAAAGGATCTAGTGACTAGTCCATGATACACTAAATATACCTCTCCAAATTTTAGAGATCGAATCAAGGAAACTAAAGATAAGATGATTCCTTGAAGAAGAACCAGAGGAAGATTTGAAGCCTTTTCTACACTATTTCCTAGCCACTATAACTTGCTACTGATGTCTAGGTGATGTTATATTCTTGATGGTAACGGATCTAGTCTGGTAACATATTTGAGGTTCTTGGGGAGGGGGAGTAATCCCTCTAGTCCGCATTGATCTAGAGCTAGAAGCAATGATTTCATCAACCTATCTCTTAGTGCCCCTAGCTGATGGGATCACTGTAAAGATAGAGGTAATCCACTAAACATGATATCAATTAGGAGGATACTGGAGAGTGTATGTAAAACTATGAGGGCCTATATATAGCAGCCATAATGGGTTAAGAAAATCTTACAAAAAGAAAAATGTTGGAAAATAATTATTAAATATCGAAAGACACTAATACCCATATCCACTGATGTTGATAACCTTAAAGCTTGATTCAACCAAGGAGTCAAAACATAAAATAATATTACAGAGCACAAAGGGATATATCAGTTGGTTTAACCTTTTCTACTAATAATTAATGTCCAGGGAGATCATGGGATCCATTCCCTCTGTGTCCTACAAGGTTAGTAGCCTCCATTTCAATCGATAGTTAATACCACCTTCCATCATGGAACCTAGAGTTGGGGGGAATAAGAGGGGCATTGAAAACATATCAACTTCCTCACTCTAAATGTGAGTGAAATTATTCCTCCAGGAAAAAAAAATATGATTGTAGACGTGACCTGATCCTATCATTCTAGATTAAAAAAGTTGAGCAAAATAAATTGAACTATAGATTAAACAAACTGAAATTATGAAGGGCATTGTCTATCCAAAGAAAATGGAGATAAAAGCATTAAAAGATGACATAAAAAAATCTAAGAAATTGAAGCAAGATAAAAAATCCTCGCATTGTTTATAATAAGTCATTAAGAAAGCTTCAAAAAACTATTAAAAAGGAACAATAGCTAAATTATTTTGGTGACGATTTACGAGGATTTCCTAAGCTCCTAAGCCAAATTTGCTAAAATATTAAAAGGTAAGAATCTAACCCATGCAATTTTAGGAAAATTAGGGCAGTCTGGCATTTTTTTCACTTGAGGAGGTAAATTTAATTTTTTGAATTTGAATTAAGAGGGATAAATTATACAGAAGTGTGCCAGTAGTCAGTTCCAAATGAGTGTGGCATCCTAGTATGAAACTAATTTATTTTTTTTCTGTAGTGTGAAACTCGAAAAATAGATATGGTATCTATTGTGCACATTGATGGTGGGGCTACCCATGACAGGTATTGAATCGAAGGCCCATGGTATCATATTCAAACGACCTCTATCTATGCATGAAGCGGATAGGGACTCTTCGGTAAATCCTATGAAACTATAAAGTGCATGCACATATCTTCTCAAATTTGCATGGGATTTCTCACACTATATTGATGATTATGGTGGATTCTACCCTAATAAAAAAATTATATGCATAAATTCGAGCATATTTCTCATGTATCTTGAAGAAAGCCACGTTGGAAGAGTGTATCTACTCTCTCTTTTGATGTATCACAACTTATTTTTGGGTCCAAGGGTATTATTACTCTCACATATGGAGATAGTTCATGGATAAGATAGACTGAGACTCAAGAAAATCCACCTTGGATCTAAGCCATGGGCCCTCACTTATTCCGATTATGTTCACGATCTAAGGGTTTTCATCTGGATTGTGGAGAATGATTTCAATTTTTTTTGAAGGCCTTAAAAAAGGAATCAATCCTCATAGGGACTTAATCAATGTAGCTAGTTTCGTATTTGACAAAAATTGGGGTTGCCATCAAATGTTCATAACCTAATTTGTGAGGGAAAATTATTGCAGGATGCCATCAAATTGAAAGAGCATGGCATAGATCGAAATTATACAATCATCATAAATTTGATATTGCGGGGTGGAGGCCCAGGATCGAGCATTCCACCTATAACAACTTCAATGGTTAATGGTCAAAGTTATTTTAAGGATGTAGTGAGAGGGAAAGTTGCAACAAAAAATCCAAATATGACTATCCTAGAGCCTTACCTAGTTGATAAAATGGAGAAAGCGCTATATCTGTCAGTAAAATTTCCATAATTATGTGGGATCTTGAATGTTCTCCAAGCTAGATCTCTTATTTTCCCAACTCTTGAAAAATAAATCAATGCATCTAACTAAACTTGACTAAAATTTGTGATGTCTACCTATGTGCAAAGGGATTTATTGTGGCTCAATTTGAAAATTAGACAAATTTGTATTATGTCATGAATGAAGGATCATGTTGTTGGGGAAGGGCTGGTATTTTCATCACTTCATGGTTTCTAGATTTTGATGCCACAATAATGATAGCTACAAGGATGTTGGTATCGGTAAGGTCGAACAATCTCTCGCTTCCTTTTTGGAACCATCATTTTTTAGAAGAAATTAGAAATTATTTGGGAATATTTCTAAAGATGGATTGGGAAAGAATGGACAAAGGTATATTTACTATTTTTTGCATCTTCGTAGAGATATACCTAAGAAAAGGCCTTCTAGATCGCATCCATCTAAGTCGTCAATATCTCAAGGGGAAAGAGTGTCTATACATTGAAAATTTTGCATCTAGGTGTTGGTTCTTCCATAAGACAGGGCACTTGCATAACTCATGCCCTCAAGTGAAAAAAAAGACAATAAAAACATCAAGAAAGCCAAATGGATGTCAGTTTTTAGATCCACCTTCTTGAGATGATAAAGATTAATAAATGGATGAGAGTCTTGAAAAACCAAACACATAGAATAAAAAAGGCTCTCAAGTGGATTAGGTAGAAGAGAAGCACAAATTTCATGCTAAACATGCCAAAAAATCCACTAATTTTTTAATATTCCAAAATTTAGACTTCATCTAAATGGAATATTATAGTTTGTTTTATCACTAGGTAGGTGAATAAGTGGGTGGGGAGACTCATAAAACCCCTTTAGAAGGAATAATAACACTCCTAATGTGAAAGGATGGAATAATAAGCAACTATATTTAGCACCTTTGGATGTGAACATGGATTGGATCATGTTGATTCAGTCAACTTTGACCAAATCAACAACGTTGTCATGGAGGAGTGGCCTTTATGATGAGACAACACGGTTTTGGTGGAGGACAACTTGCATGAGCTTTGTGGAAAGTATGGATGGGACCCAATGTGAGGAGGTTCAATTACTATATATGGATAGGATGGCAGCCTTTTTTAGTCATGTTTTAATTTATCATTTGATATTGGTCTGTTTAGACTTTGCATTCCTTTGTTGTTTAGCAGCATTGCTATGTTTTTTAGCACTAAGTGTTCCCGAGCGGTAATCCCACCTCTTTCCTTGAGAGGCATCTTGAAAGAGAATTTCATTCACTTCCACATTCAGGTTTCCAGACCAAGCTACAACTTTCTTCATCAGCGTAGATTTTGCAAGTTATTGTGTTGTGTTGCAGGGTGCAGTAGTGGAGGAGAGAAATCTCCAATTTTTGAGGTTATTTTCCAGTGAGGGACCAGCCCTTCATATATTGAGTTGATTGGGTGTTGGTGCTGTTGATAGATCATTTATTCAGCCCCATATCAGCAATCATTCCCAGGGAGTGCGTAAGTCAGGGAGCAGAAATGCAGTGGGCAACTAAAAAAAGGCTGAAAATCCAAACTTAAAATATGGTCAAACTATTTCTGGGTTTTTTTGGGTTTTTTGAGTAGAATCTGTGGTTGAAAGTGTAGATAATTTTGAGAAATATAACAACCTTATGCACATGGTTCTTATTCATAATAACAATAGTTTCCAGCAGGAGAAGGAACAACACACATTTCAAGTGCTTGGTTTATTTGGTGTATTTCAGCCATCGTGTGGCTTGAGTGCATTCATTTTGGAGCACTATGTACTTCCATTTGATGTTGATATATATTGATATCGCTCAAATGTTTTCTGCCAATATTTATGATGTTTTGTTGTATTCCGGAATTTTTCCAATTCTACATGTTTAATTCTTATTTTACCGTAGTTGGAATTGTACATATGTTCTATATTCCTACATTTCCCATTTGGGAATATTACAGTGGTATCAGAGCATAATCTTGGCTCAGCCTGTGCATTCAAGACATTATGCCATTAGAAGGAGAAGCCTCTTCTCACAAGAAGGAGAAGTTGTACAGAAGAAACAAAGGCATGAATCAATTATTTGGAGAAAGGAAGGAAGAGAGGATCTCCCAACTTATTTTCCAAACTATGAAAAATATCAAAGAATATCTCAAGAAGATGAAAGGGGAGAAGTGTAGAAAAATTCCAAGGGGGTTTGAAGGTGAAGAAATCGCTAGATATTCACATGATGGGTGTGTACATTCAGCCACACATGGAGATCCACAACATATTTTATCGCCCAATTTCACTGCAAGAAGAATGGAGGAAGAAGATGCACCAAGGGAGGAGACCTTGAGTGATTATCTTCAAGAGTATGAGTCTCAATCATGGAGATTCAAAGAGCTCTTGGACTTCCAAGGGTTTTTCCAACTCAAGGAAGAGAGAAGATCTAGCAACCATAATAGAAGCAAGAGAGGTAGAATCTTTCTATCTAAATTTTATGGATCAACAAAGTGTACAACCGAAGCTTGGGTGGAGGAGCTAGGTTCCTATCTAGCTACACCAAGTTCTAGAAAAGGAGGCCATTAGAGTAGCATCGCTGAACCTCAAAGGTATGGCCCATGATTGGTGGTTTGATGGTTCTGCTTGATTTTATCATGCAAATGTAGACACTTATGCAAGTTTCACTAAAAAATTAGTGAGGAGATTTGATCTTAAACATTGTAAAACATCTCTTGTTGAACCCAAAAACTCAAAACCTTTGCATGAGTTGGAGAGATTTATTTTTCCAAATCCACTCCATAATTTTGTTAAAGGGGATAGAAACATGCATGATACCATGCCAAGGGCAAGATCCCCACTTCTTGAAAAGCCCTCTTCTATAGATGAATACATGGAGGTTCCTCCTTCAAGGTAAGACCAAGATCAAGGGTCACTCATTGATGATGAGGCATTCTGACGTATTGATGAAGAGGATGAGAAAAGAAGAGCTAACAGTGTTGTACCATCAAGAGGAGATCCATCACCACATGGAGATGGGAAGGAAGCCATTGCTTCCATTAGAGGAGCCCTTGTGTCTTCGCAAGGAGTTCCAAATGATCCAACATGTGGGAACCAAAGCACAATTCTGGGGCAACTTGCATCAGTTTTTGTGGATTGTGAGATGGAAGAAGAGAAGGATCAACATCAAGGGACGATAAGCATTCCCCCTTATCTATTTCAGGGGTTTTCTGCACCAAATAAGGAGACTATATTGCACAGTGAAAGGAGGGGCAAATCAGTCCACTCATACATACAGTCCACTTCAGATTTTGATGTCTCACTACATGGGGGCTTTCCACCTGGGAGGCCACCAGATCTAGAGTTGGTGGGAGACATCTTACCATCTGGTTCACCACTCTTAGATCTCGAAGAGGTGGATACTTTGGAGGGGTCTAGAACAATGCAGAGAGTTTGGGACAAACTCAAGGAGGAGGGAGACATTCTTCCATTTTCAGCATTACCCACTCTCACTACATGTACTGCGCTGACCGAAGTTGCTGCAGTGATGGAGGATGGAACATTAATTGTGCAAGGGAGCTTCTCCATGAATTTGGAGAAATAAAGGGTACTTCCTTTGAGGAAGGAATCCTCCATACATTGGAGTATATGGAGGCCACTCATGCTTACATTGGCCAGGATCAGGAGGTTCTCTTTGGATGATAGCTTCTCATGGGAGGCCAAATTCCAAAGGTCACCATTTCTACTTGAGCATGAGCAGCTGCATGATGGGAATTACAGCAAATTGGAAGGTCACTTTGGCATGAGGGATGTCAAAGGAGAAGACAACAACATGTGGGGAGCTTCACATTTCAGATCTTCAGCGTTGTCTCTTAGGAGGATTGATCCATATTGGACATCTCAACTCTTGGTAGAGTACTCCAATGATCTTGGTGTTTGCATGATTCTTGATGACCCGGATGGAGATGATAGATATGTGGTGGATGACATGGTCATCTATTCTTATGGTAGAGTCTTCTGGACTAAAGCTTCTGAGCTCAAGGAGAAGCTGCTACATGCAGCACATGAGGACTTCCTTTCTATGCACTTTGATGCATATCATTCTTTGATGGAGGATTTCACTTGGGAGGGCATCCAACATGATATATTTCAGAATATGGAGAGATGTATAGCCCGGATGCTGATGGAGAGTTTGGCACAACCACTTCCCTACTCATTGAGAGTGAGGGAGAATTTCCAGTTGAGCCATTTCAGCTCAAGGACCAAAGTACATGGTGGAGAAGGTACAATTTTGCATTATGATTTGTACTTATTTACTTTATATGAGCAACATGTTGTACCAAGGAGGATTATCCATTCTTGCATATTATATTATGATGTACTTGAGGCCAATTGTAGAATTGATCCTTTTGGTGGTTTGTGGGGGAAGCCACATGATTCTGGGTGTGCACCATTGACACCACATTGTACTTTCATGATTCCATCTTATGAGATGATTGTGGCAGCAAACAAATGGATAGAAGGGCACTTGTTATTCTTTTTTTTGAGGTAGGCAAGGGATGCACTAGGTTGGTTCCATGTGTGGAACTATGATCCACTTTCCGGTTGTCATATGGAAAATTGTTTTCATTGGTTTTTGCTTCCATATATTGCTGATGTTTCTATGTTAATGGGAAGCATTGTTTGGAAAGTGGGACAAGAGTTGGAGGTGCCCATTGGGAGTATGATTCTCCCTACTTTACATGTTGTATGTTTTAGGAGAAACAATGGGTAAACCATGATTTCCATACTACATCTCATTTCTTCATGTGGGAGTAGCCATTTGGAGAATTTGAGTTCTTGGAGGAGGCACTTCATGGCTGATTTGTTTGGTGGGGTAACTTGGGCCATTCTTAGAGGCCATGACATTTTAGCCCAATATCGGAAACAGCCCCATACTTACCATAAATGGAGAGAGAAACAACTTGGATGGGAAAATCTAAACTCTCCATGCAGCCCCAACGCATTGCACAAACAAGGGGTTGAGGGTTTATTTGATGAGCTACCTAAAATGGCTCATTTCATTTGGATGATAGCATGGGTATGGGAGATTCTCATTGGGGAGGAAATTCCCTATGATTATCATCACTCCTACCTTGAGGAGGCCATGGGAAAACAAGAAGGTTTCCACTTACACCTCCCACTTTCTCATGATGTACACCATTTGGTTTTTCATATTTGGGAGGAAACATTGGAGGGCAGATTTATTGCAAATTATATTGAGCTGTGGTGGGAACTATTGATGGGGAGGTGACAAGAAGAGGAAGGGAGGAATTTTTCTCCACCTTTATAGTTTCTTGAGGAAAAGCAAAATTTTGGAGGGGAGGAGTGTAATATTCCAAAAATTTAGACTTCATCTAAATCAAATATTATAGTTTGTTTTATCACTAGGTAGGTGAATAAGTGGGTGGGGAGACCCATAAAACCCCTTTAGAAGGAATAATAACACTCCTAATGTGAAAGGAAGAAGAATAAGCAGCTGGATTAAGCACCTTTTGATGTGAACATGGATTGGATCATGTTGATTCAGTCAACTTTGACCAAATCAACAACGTTGTCATGGAGGAGTGGCCTTTATGATGAGACAGTGCAGTTTTGGTGGAGGACAACTTACATGAGCTTGGTGGCAAGTATGGATGGGACCCAATGTGAGGAGGTTCACTTGCTATATATGGAGAGGATGGCAACCTTTGTTAGTCATGTTCTAAATTATCATTTGATATTGGTCTGTTTAGACTTTTCATTCCTTTGTTGTTTAACAAGGTTGCTCTGTTGTTTAGGACTGGGTGTTCCCGAGTGGGAATCCCACCTCTTTCCTTGAGAGGCCTCTTGGAAGAGCATTGAATTAACTTCCACATTCAGGTTTCTATACCAAGCTACAAATTTCTTCATCAGTTCAGTTTCTACAGGTTATTGTGTTGTGTTGCAGGGTGCAGCAGTGGAGGAGAGAAATCTCCAATTTTTGAGATTATTTTCAAGTGAGGGTACCATCCCTTCATCTATTGAGTTGATTAGGTCTTGTTGTAGCTAATAGGTCATTCCTTCAACCCCATATCAGCATTCATTCCCAGGGAGTGTGTAAGTAAGGCAGCAAAAATGTAATGGGAAACTCAAAAAAGGCCAAAAATCCAAACTTAAAATATGGCCAAACCATTTCTGGGTTTTTCTGGGTTGTTTTAGTAGAATCCATGGTTGAAATTGCAGATCATTATGAGCAATCTAACAACCTTCCTCACATGGTTTTTCTTCATAATAACAACAGTTTCCAGCAGGAGCAGCAACAACACACATTTCCAGTGCTTGGTTTCTTTGGTGTATTTCAGCCAACTTGTGGCTTGAGTGCATTCCTTTTGGAGCACTATGTACTTCCATTTTATGTTGATATATAATGATATGGCTCAGTTGTTTTCTGCCCATTTTTATGATTTTTTGTTGTATTCCGGCATTTTTCCAGTTCTACATGTTTAATTATTATTTTACCGTACTTGGAATTGTACATATGTTCTATATTCCTGCATTTCCCATTTGGGAATATTACAAATTTAGTTGTGATCCAAATTGTTATTCATGATAACAATTTGGTTGGTCTTAAGTTAATTAGGTTGAGTCACTTAGGGTTGAATAGGGTCTTTTGAATTTTTAATTTTCAAAACTATACATATGTGGGGGTTTTAGAGGTCATCATTAAGTTGATAGGTGTCAATGTCAAATAAAAACCCCAAAATATCTCATGCATAAGTGAAATTGGTCATTTCATGTAAATTTGACACTTTTACCAAATTTTGCAGTGACTTCAGTGTAAATTGGTCAGAATTCGCTACGAAACTGACTAATCCTATGTTTTTATAGAATTATGAAATTTTTTCCTTTTGGGGGTAGTCAACACATGTAAAGAGGTAGCTGAATCATCAAATGAGATGAGGAATATCATTGGGCCATTTGTTTAAGGGGGCAGCTGAACAGTCAAACTCCATGTGGATGAAAACTCACCAAGTCAACAAAGCATGCCAACTCATCAATTGGATAGATCACCTCTCAACTCAGGTTTACAACGTCTTAAGTCTAGTGTATCAGTTGGCCAATGCCTCAACATGTCTGTTTGGTTTAATAGAGATGGTACAAGTTGAATTGAAGAAAAATTGTCTTAAAATGATTATGCAAGACATTGATGTTAAACATGGTAAGCCATACATTCTTGGTCATATTTTGCATCAAAATACCATAGAAAGGAATATACATGGCTGCAAAGATGTTTTTAGGGTTAGGAAGAAAAAATTGCAAAAAATTTGTGAAACTAGGCAAGTTCGTAGCGAACTCGAGGCTTGAGGCTGAGTTTTCGCTACGAACTCGCTGTAGAATTATTTAAGGAAAAAATACCTAAAAATATCATATCAGGGGTAACTAAAGGCATGTATTTACCTTATAAAAACCAATGGATATCCTCCAACAATCAGAAAGTTCAAAGGTTATGCAGAAGGCGGATTTTAGGGTTTGCTACAAAATGAGCACTCCAGAATTTCTTGTACAAGATTGTTTTAGCAGTTAACTTCAAATTCAATTTATGACCAAATGAAAAATAATTTTGGAAATATGAAGGTGGTTTTTCTTTAGCATAAGCCCATCTACAAAATCCCTCCAACAAATATAATAAAATATTCCATAAAATTTGGATCTTGATTTGGTCAATAATATTTTAATTATGTACCAATATCTAGACTAACTCAATATTTTGTTATAAATAGAGGAGTTTTCCATTCATTTACCACCTTTTGTTGCCTAAAGATCACCCAGGATCTATAATTTTGTTTTGACTTTGATCCACCATCATAGTCATATTTTGCTACCATTTTTTTCTGGGCTTTCTACATCATCAAGAGAGAGAAATTTTAGATCTGAAGTGCTGAGGACTTACAAGAACCCATCCCATTGAGGAGAACTGGTAACACCCTTCTGTGTTTTCCTCCCAACTCTCATTAATACAAAATTCATTCAACATATTCTTGTCTTGTCTATTGGATGCATGGAGTAAATCTTATTTTCCTACTGCTTAATGTCTTTTGATGAATAGATCTAGATTTTTGCAGCATTTATCTTGATCACCTAACTGCAGATCTGAGGATATTGGAAGCCATATTTTTTGTTAGGGCTATTTTTTATTCACAGCTAAAGTGGTATTTTTTCATACGCTTGGAATTAGGATTCATACTAACAACTGGCGACTCCACACGGGTTTACAATTACGACCTCTATCGTTTTTCTGATCCTTGCATATCCAGCTACTTGAAACCTTAGGATTTCTCTTCAGCCTCTTGTTTTTTCTTTTCTTGATGTTTTTTTTAACCTATAAAACCCCAAAACATTAAAAATTCTAACTTTCGTGTGTTTTCGGACCTATTGCGCAGGTGACGGACATCAACCACAACTGAGATGACACTTTTTCTGAAATCTACCACCGAGAGTGCCGGAAGTGCAGGTCACACTTTTTGGCTGAAAAACTATGACCTGGGTCTTTGGGATGCACCTTTCAGCCCAAAAATTGTGACCTCTCTTGAAAACAATTCAAAAACTGTGACCTAGACTTTTTGCGGGAATTTTTCTGAAATTTTTCTAGGTTTGTCTCAGCCTCTATTCAAAGTTGTCTGACCTTCGTCTTTTCCCGTTTTGGACCTGTACTTGTTCTATTTTTTTCTCAATTAAGTGGGAACCTAGCCTCCTAGGGCTTCAGTACCCTCCACTTTTTGTGGAATATTTTTTTCTATTGTAGGTTGTTTGAAATTTCAGAGTCTTCAACTATTTTTCAGATCTGATACCTCAGCTTCAGATCCACTTCAGATCGGCTATTTATCCATCCACAACACCTCATTTAGTTTTTTTTGGGTCTTCCTCTAGGGTCCCCACCGCTTCCCTCCAGGATATAGCCTTGCGCCACCTCTTTTACAACAATTCTCCCTCTGATTTGTTGTTGTTTTCTACACCACTTTTCAGCAGATTTGACCTTTATATCCCTGTCCCTCCTTACCTTAGTTCTATTGGCTATTTCAGTGTGTTTTGATTAGTTTTTTACCTGCCCAAAGTCTAGTTGTTGAGAGGCCCGCCTCCTTTGGTTTAGATTATTGCATTATTAGCTGTTTATTTTCTGTTTTTGCAAGCTTATATATTTTTATTTGCAGGTTTATTTGCAGCTATACAACACACTTTTTATTTTTCTCTACAAATGTCTGGGTTTAAAAATTAAAATTTACACACTTCACATAGACACCCTAAGTGAAAAATGTCTTGGTTAACACCACCAAGCAAAGACTCTAAAAACATTGAAATCAATTGATCCTGCACCTCTCTGCCCTTGTTTCGACATTGTAATCAGTTGATCCTGCACCTCCCTGCTCTTGTCGGTCTCTTTTTCCTTTGTGCCATGTTTGTGTTATCATCATTGCACCACCAAGGCATTTATCCCACTGACTTCTTGGCCTTCATCCTCAGTTTCTAGTAGGAAGACTTACTCCTTCACGTAGGATTCAAGTTAGTCCTCGACTGAGTCTGCACTTCGACTCTTCTTCTAGTTCATTGGGTTCTCCTTCTCGTTCCACCTTCGGTTCTCCCCCTGTCACCTTCACCATGTTTGGTGCAGGACCTAATGCTGGTGGTAACCCCAGACCTCATGCTGGGAATACCACTAGTGGGACCTCCACGAACACTACCCTGGCTGCACCCTTGCTCCCCTTCATGGCAGGCCTCAGCCTTCTTGATTTTGACCAGTTGATAAATGACCCTATACACCTTTATGTTTCTTGCCCTGTTATGCCAACCAAGCTCCCTTCCGACATCTCCAAGTTTGAAGGTCTTGCTGGTGAAGATCCTACAAATCATGTTCGATCTTTACACATGTGGTGTTCATCTAACTCTATTACCGATGACTCTATCCGTCTTCGGTTGTTCCAACGTACACTTATTGGTGAAGCTTCTAAGCAGTATGTTGATCAGGCCCCTTCCTCTCATACCACCTTTGTGACTCTTGCCCAGGATTTTCTGTCTTACTTCCAACTTCCCCTTCATTATGACACTAGTGCCAAACTCTTGACTTCTTTCTGTCAATCATCTGCGACCCGCCTATCCAACCATGTCCAGGAATGGCGGAGAAGAAAGAGTCTATGTCGAGCCCCTACCTTCGAAGACCGTATCTACATGGACTAGTTCCTTATATCTCTCTTTCCACCTATCGGGAAAGATGTCGCATCACACTTTCCTCAAACCGAAGAAGCCACTCTCCAAATTGTGTTAAGTTATGACCTGATCTATGCTTAGTCGGGTTATTTTTATACCTTTCTACCTGATATTACCAGACCCGGTGGTGCCAACACACTGGGGACATCTCACGCCACTGAAGATATCATTGGAGCTCTCGTTAATCCATATGCTCAACCTCCTATGGGCTATGGCTTTCCTCAGGGGGGGCCATCACCTCCTGCACGATTTCCCCACCTGGTAGCACGTATCCAGGATACGACATGCCTCCTATTTTTTCCCAACCTCCTGTTTACCACACTATTACCCAACCTCCTTATTATCCGTATCCATATCCTGGTGCTCCAGCTCCTCCAGCATTAGCACCTCTACCTCCCTTGCCTTCCCAACCCTTGCAACAGCAGCCACTGCCCCCTCAGGAGCAGGTGTATGCATAGCAAGGCGCGACTAATCCTCCTCCTTCCAAAAAGAAGAGGAAAGGAACGCAAAATCAATATGCCTATGGTAATCCTAGACCTAATCAAGGTAATGATCCTAACACTACGAACCAGCAATAGGGCACTCAGCCCAAGAAGGACAGGCCCATTCACACGAACAAGACTTGTTCTTGTTGTGGTGTTTTCGGTCATTACACACATGATTGTCCTCTTTTTCCATAGATGCGGCAGATGTGGGAGTCTCAAGAAACATTGCGAGGACAACAAGCCTCCCCTTTTGTCCCTCCCAGTGCTGCACCTAGTCAGTCGGTTGTGCTTACTAATCCTTTCCCTCGGCAAGGATTTATGGCTACCCAACCACCTGAAGGTGAGGTGGCCACTCAACCTCTTCCATCTAGTACCCCTGATTACCAGATCCTCATGATGAACTCTGACCAACCTGTTATCGTTGACCTCAACCTTCAGACTTGGTCCCAATAGTACACCAAGCCTCCCACTACGTCTGTCCCCAAGCCACCTCCTCCAGTTTCTACAAATCCTCTTTCAACACCTAATGGTTCCTTAAATATCCCTCAGCCTAAGGTAGAGGTCCATACCAAGATCCCTAAGGGACCACTACGCTGAAATTTTGATTCTGGCAAAGCTGCCCATTTGTATAGTATAGTAGATGATTTGGTGTAATCCCTTGCTGCCATCTCAACGCTGGAACTCCTCCAGTCATGCCCTTCACAACGAAAAGATCTACTATCTGCCACGGGTGCTATAGATCCTTCCGATGATCGCTTGACCGTCTTCGATGCTGACCGGTCAGAACATCCTCCTCTTCCTTCTTCTGTCGCCTTCCAAATCCAAGTCAAAATCCTGAACACCAACATTTCCTAGTGTATCATTAATGAGGGGGCATCCACCTATGTGATGTCCACTTTGGTTTGGAAGCAACTCGGATCACCTAATTTGGCTCCTTCCATGATCACTCTCCAAGCATGGGATGGCCATGCATCCTAGCCCATTGGTCTATTCCACAATTGTCCTATTACTCTTGCAGGAAAGATTGTTTGCGTTGATGTAGAAGTCATTGATGCCCCCTATATTACAACATTATATTGGGTCGTAGCTACACCTATGCGATGTCTGTTGTCCCATCTATGGTTCTTCGCAAGATTTCCTTCCCTCATAACAGAAAGATAGTCACCATCGACCAGTTGACATATTACGAACCGAATTCTCAGACCTCCCCTGAGTCCATCATCACTTCGGTGGCCAATAAGCAAACCGTCAATCCTTTGACCAGTGTCTCACCCAGATTCTACAAATATTCCTCTTTGCTTGGTACATTCCCTAGTCTCCCTCCTCTTGTCTCATATCCTAGCTTATCCAATGTTTGCATGATGCAATTGCCTCGGGCCGCCCTCAAGAAGCCCACTTCAACTAGTCAATAGCCTCCTCACCCTCTGTAGCCTGCTCCTAGTCCTTTGATTCAGAATTCTGGACCTCCTCCTCTTGGCCTTTAACCTTAAACTAGTATCTATGAGCCTCTCTATCCTCCCATAATGGTTCCTCCAGGCATTAACCACCTTGGAGTCATCTCGCCTAGCCATTACCCCTTCGGTCAGATACCGTTCCTAGTTCCTCCTCCTAGACTCTACACGACACCTGTTATGGCTACCCTCTCTCTTCCTAACCTGACCCTGGGGATTCCCATCTGGTACCTTGATCCCCCAGCTGCTACCCCGTCTAGTCAACCCAAACCTTATCTTTCTTTGACCTTGTTTCAACCAGTCCCTATGACTTCTCCTATTGTTACAGTGCCTCAGCCACCTCAACAGGAACCACCTCCTGTTGAGACCACTTCGGGTAAGGAGGGCAAAGCTCGCAAGAGGGCCTCAAAGGACAAGGTTTCCCCGACTGACCCTACACCTCCTCTGCCTCCAAAGCCCTATGCTTTGTGTGATGTCATCGGTCACGCCACGCATACCTGTCCTGAGTTACCCCACATCAAGCCCATGGTTAAAGTCATGTTCCCTGAGTCTATAGTCCCTAAAGCCCCTGCATCTTACTCGACTGTAGTCAAGAAAACCAAGACTATTCACACCAACCAACCTTGTGCTTTGTGTGATCTCCATGGCCATTACTCTCATCATTATCCTCGCCTTACGCATTACCACACCTCTTTAGAGGTAGTTCGGGAGTACGAGGTTGAACAGAATCAATCTGCCTCTCCTGTACTTGCATAGTATGTTGTGGGCCAACCTAAGGATTTACTTGATCCCATTGACATTTCCCCTCCTGATGTCGAGATGATGGAGCCTGCGGCCACTATCCTCTACCTGTCATCATCCATGAGACCCTCGGTGGAAGCTCCCTCTGAATCTTCCCCTGTTTTTTCACTCGACCTCCCTTCATAAATCGCCCTGGGCTCAACATCAGTAGATCCCTTATCTGCTTGTTATTTTATCATCCCCTATGATGACGCGCATGTGAACCTCTCTTCTCATGATGATGAGCCAGGTAGCTTCGCCGCGTCATGTCATCTCCCTTGCTCTTGTCACTCCATCTTCTATTATGATGATGACATCATGGAAGCCTTGTCCACACCTGACAATAAGTGGGATGGCACCATCTGTGTCTGTGGTGACTTTCGTGGCTTGAGCACAAGATACACCTCCGGTAGCTCTCACACCCCACCTACCCATCGACAAGTGAATAGTAGACATCGTAACTAGATCACTCCCTTTCATAGTGTTTGTTCGGTCTCTACTTTGTGCTCAAGTTTCCACTATTGTTCATCATCCTCCCATTTGTTGTCTTGTGGCACTTTTCAGATGGACCCACCATTCACACCCTATATCGGTTATGCTGATGGTGCAAGTCGCTACTCCCAGAATCTAGCCTCGGCAAGTTGGGCCATTTTCACCCCCTTGCATTCACTTTTTCTCTCGAACGGTGTATGCATTAGTACTACTACCAATAATAGGTTGAATATGATGTCATGCGAGTTTTTTTAGAAAATTCCCTTTCCCATCGCATCCTCCACCTTCATGTTCATTTATATTCCCTACTTCTTGTCATGCGATTGAATGGTGTCTATCATGTGCATAATCCTACCCTTTTTAGAAGATATTTATGAGTGAAGCTTTTGATGCGTGAATTTGAAGTCATTACATTCAGTCATGTTCCCAGAGCATAAAATCACTATGTAGATAGCATTGCAAACAATATTCTAGATTGGAATTTAGCACACGCATTTAACACAAGAAAATAACATAACATAAACCATAAAAATGATGCATATCCATAATATGTGTCGCATTATATGTTTTAGAGTCCATCAACTCTGATACATATGACATACCCATAGCATGTTACAAAACTCAAAAATAGGGGCCACCACCTTCCCCTACACCTAATCACTATCTGGAGGATCCCGAGCCAATGGCTTTGCTCCTGTAGCTCGTAAATCATGCATACCCTGTCCAGCCATCTCCATGCACTGCATGACTCCTAGCCACTCCGAGGGTAGACCAATACAAGGCTCTATGAACTGTTCATCCAAGTCTTTCCAGCTGCGCTCTGAAACACTGGACATAAGCCTCTCACATCTACGATGGATATCCTCTAGCAGGGATGCTACATCTTCATTCTATGGCGCTCTTGATCCACTAGGCCCTACGGTTCCTGATACCGCAGGCCGTCCCATATACACAGCCGATTTTATCGGTGCTATATCTGCATACCAAAAGTGAAATAACCAGTACCACATAAAATATCCTAGAACTTTACATGCACATAAAATATTAGCAATTTTTCACTTACCATCGGGCCCCCATATTCGACCAGGCGGTAGTGGCAGATCCGGGTCCCCACAATAACTCATCCCACTATAGGGATAGTTGTCAATATACAATGGCATATGATCCCAATGAGAAAATAACTCAGATTGGAACACTTTCTGACTGCCCCACCTCCTCCTCTGCATAGTAGTTTCCCCCACTGGTGCATCCTAGGCTCTCTCGGGTCCCCATCTTGGAGCTATATGCAAGGTCGAAGTGTCAGGATCTTCTCAAAGAAGAATGAGCACAAAAATGTACCATATGCACAGTCATGGTTCACTTACCTCTTGCATAATGACAACTATCGTTTCAATGACGACAGCATCATCTGGGCCCACCCATAGTAGATCCCACCCAAAAAATTCTCCACAAGCATCATCTGCCCTCCGGTGATGTGGTGGAGTGCCTAGTTGCCTAGGATCCGCATCACCGCTGCAGCCATAGCACAGGTCTCTAACCTTTCCAGATCCCCGATGGGTATCAGAGTCCCCTTGACTTGGAGAACTGGTCGATAATGGAATTCTACAAACTCTATGATTTTCCGCCCCCACGGTAACACTGGCTGAGTATTCCCTACCATCCCAGGTGGTGGGAGACCAGTTAGGAAATATATATCCTGGACCGTCAACTTGATCCTGTGCCCATGAAATATAAAGACCTCATGGTCTGGATACTAATAACTGACAATCCGGGTCAATAAGGGCTCTCCAGCTCTCATTAGAGGGTTCTCCACAAACTTCAAAACCCCAAACTTGGCCAATGCACTATGGACACCCTGATCCTCCCAGATCTTTGACCGTAATGTGCCCATGTCCCTCTCTCTCTAGTTGATCCGTAATTCTGCCATATCTTCACAAAACCATCATATTTATCAGTGTACAGATAGGAAATACTATATCTCAACATAAAAAATCAATGCTTAGCTAGAAAACAACACAGGAAAACCCCTCCTTGTCAGGTCACACTTTTCAAGCCCAAACCTGGGACAAGTCACAGTTTTCTGCCCCAAACTTGCTACCCAGGTCGTAGTTTTTGCCCCAAAAAGTGTGACCCGACTGTGAAGAGGACTAGGGGTTTTTTCCTGAGCTTTGGGGACCTAACCTGAACTTTCAATCCACTGAAATGAAAGAGTATGGTTAGGCCTCGTACCTGCAACTGATGGATCTTGATTCCAACAGTCATTTTTTCCACTACGATAGCCGCAAGATTTAGGGCCTTCTCTCCTCTCTATATTCACCACAACTCCACATGTAAATGAGTGAATTTGGATGGAAAACGCCTTATTAAAAGAGAAACCCATGATTTTTCTTTCGCCCCTTGCGGCAAAACCTTAGCTCAGTTTTTCGAACCATCTATACCATTGGAAATATCTCACCGAGCCCTTAAATGGGTATCTGTTAATTTTTAGTGATTTTATACTTCACCAGGATAAATTTTATCCATGAAGCGTCACTTCACCCCTCTTCAAAATCGAATTTATTCACTTGCAACACTCGTACTGGGGGCACCACCTTTCCTCCTTACTTGTCCACACTCGTGTCGATTTTCGTCTTGAGTTGCCATCTTGTACTAATTTTTTTTGCAGTTCCCCATTGGACCTTTACTTTGTGGCAGCACCATCGAGTCGCCCTTGTTTAGAGCATCTGAGTTGAGTCATCATCGCATTCATGGAGTCTATCCTACGTTCCTTTGTATCATACTATAGTCCTCCATCCTTCGTTGCTTGGTCTCTCTCTCGTGTCACACATTATGGACTCTAGTCCCACTACCCCCTATGCCTCATCATATTGTGTCAGTTGCTACCAGGTCATCCATGCCCTTTATGCTCTAACAAGGGAAGTTTTCCATCCGCTACTCAGTACCCCCATTTCATCATCACCCCTAGTGTCTGTCTGTCAATCTCTCTACTATTTCCTCTTATGTCTTAGTTGAGGACCTCTTATTGCCTCACTTATGGCAGACCTCCTTCTGTTGACATCAGATCATTTATTCCAGAAGACAGATCTAGAAGGCAGTGTACCTTCGTTCCAACTTCCACTCTTGTTCGGTGCCTCGGATCAGGCAAAGGGACTCCTTATATCCTTTTTACTTGATTTTTTCTTAGCTCCGGCTCCTTTCAGCATGAACGAGATCTGTATACTCGATGGTTCAGTGATGCAGCAGATTGGACCAGCGATTCCCAGGTGTGTGTGAGATGTTTCAGCCCTCATGAGGGGGTAGCTCTACAGGTAGCCCCCCACATGCCTGGATGACCTCCTCATTTCAACCTTCAATGCAGCTCCATAGATTTGTTGATGTCGGCCTCAGTCGCTTGTAGCGCCTTTTTGATTGCATGTATCATTTAGATTTTCAGAGCCCTTTCCTATTTGCAGGGGCATCTGGGTTGTATTTTTATCTCATGTACTCAGATATTATTGTACAAGTCCTAGCTGTTATCCTAGGCACAATATGTATGTGGGATTCATTATCATGTTGTTTATCTAACCCATGTTTATGCCAGCATGTACTATATTATTCAGTCCCTTGTTTATTGGACGCCTTATTCTTTGTACTTTGTCTCGGAGGGCATAGGTATGCCTCCCCCGCTGCCTATAGAATAGGTACTCACTCATAAAAGATACTTGTCGCATCTGTAAGTCTCGCCTCCTCAGGGTCTAGTCCTTTCAGCGCTTTGGTCTACCTTATACTTCTCTCTCTCTCTGACTCCCCCTTCAGTGTCTAGTGATTGAGTTCTTACAACATACTTCGGTCATACGATTAGCTCCTAACGCTTGCACGCTGGGGAGCAATCTGTTACACCATTTTTTGGTCATCTAACCTATTATCATTAGATGGACCCAAGTACACCATGTAAGACCAATTTTACCCAAAGTAAAATTGCTTTCACTATGAAAATAACTTAGTAAACCACCTTTATTAAGTTGTTTATGGTCTAAACAGGAAACCCCATGAGGAAATATTAAATAAATCTACATTTTTTTTATTTTCCTCAAGGAATAATTAGTTAAACAATAGTTTAATTAATATTCCTAGTTATATTTAACCCAAAACAAGGAAATTAATTAGATAAATCATTATTTATCTTATTATTTTCTAAGAATAATTATTTAAACCTTATTTAAATAATATTCTTTATTAAATATGACTAAATCACCCTTAAATAATTAAATAAATCATTATTTATTTGATTATTACTCAACCACATCCTTAAAATGATAAATAAATCATTTATTTATTTATTATTTACAAATAAAGGGATTTGACCCAAGTCAAATTCCTTTTCCCTCCAACAAATATAAAAAAATATTCCATAAAAGTTGGATCTTGATTTGGTTAATAATATTTTAATTATGCACCAATATCTAGACTAACTCAATATTTTGTTATAAATAGAAGGGTTTTCCCATTCATTTACCACCTTTTGTTGCCTAAATATCACTCTAGATCTATACTTTTGGTCTGACTTTGATCCACCATCATAGTCATATTTTGCTACCATTTTTGTTTGGGTTTTCTACACCATCAAGAGAGAGGAATTTTAGATCTGAAGTAATGAGGACTTACAAGAACCCATCCCATTGAGGAGAACTGGTAACACCCTTTTGTGTTTTCCTCCCATGTGCCATTAATACAAAATTCATTCAACATGTTCTTGTCTTGTCTATTGGATGCATGGAGTAAATCTTATTTTTCTACTGATTAATATATTTTGATTCATAGATCTAGATTTTTGCAGCATTTATCTTGATCACCTAACTGCAGATCTAAGGATATTGGCAGCCATCTTTTTTGTTAGGGTTTTTTGTTATGCATAACTAAAGTGGTCTTTTTTCGTGCGCTTGGAATTGAGATTCATACTAACACAGCTAATACACAATTGCAAAATTTTTCTTTTAGACCTAAGATTCATATTGAACTTTTATGTGTTTGTGTCAATTTATCTTTTGAATATTGATTCAGCTTGCTTATACATGATTACTTGGAATTCATAAAATATTATTCTCCAACTTCCGTTATGTATTATGTTTGTGGTCAGAGTTATTGTAAATGCTCATGTGCCTCAGTTTCCATGAATGCTACTCATTTTTAATTGATTTTCCATGCTGAATCCATGCCCAATGGTAGCCCTCACTCATCTTCCACCTGAAAAAATAATATAAAAACATATAAGAGTTACCATCTTCATTATAAGCTTGTTTCTTGAATATTTTAACTTTTTTTTAAGGGAGCCCTCTCAGGTTGGAAGGGCTAACTTCCAACCCCAGGTGGTTTGAAATAGTTACATTAAATTAACTGCTAAGCAAAAAAATTAGTCCAAGTTCGGTGATAACATTTTGGTGCATCTGTCGGGAGGTCTGAAAGTTATATTATCCTGGGTGTTTCTTTTTAAAGTATCTAAACTATTTAAGGTAGCAGTAGATAAAACATTTGAAGGTTGTACTTCTACCTTGGCAAATCCATTCTCGAATAATTCCATGTATGCCCCTATGAATCGGTCTCACATCCCTGATTTTCCAAATCCTATGCCTAGAGCTGATTGGTTGACTTATCTTCCTATATTTAAACATGAAAGGAAAGATAATGTTTCTCTTAACTTACTTATATTCCATATGTGTGTACATTAGTTTCGATTTGATTTTCCTGAGGATTATCTCATGAAAATTTTTATGGCCACCCTAGAGGATGAAACTAGAACATGGTATGAAGGGTTGTAGTCGGGAAGCTTATTCTCTCTTAAATATTTCCATAGAATGTTCTACGAACATTATGAGAAATCCATTCTTCTTTATCGCTATTACAATATTATTGTGATTTTTTTGAGGTGTTTATTCCATATCTTAAAACTCTTGGAGATAATGGACAATGCTTATATGAGGATATGTTAGAGGCTGTTGTGTAACCAGCTCCAAAAATAGAAGAAAAGAGATATCAACACCTTAGGAATAAGCCACTTCGAGGGGGCAACCTCCAATACATTACATAAAATGAACAATTCTTTGATGATACAATTTACAAAACCTCCTTTCTATATATAAGAGTCCATGGGGCCATAATGTAATCCTAGTGGGCCACAATGTAATCCTAGCCGACCTAACAATAATAATTTAAGGGCACAATAATAACAAAATGGGGGTTACAAGGGTACAATAATAACAATAAGGGGTTTACACTAACAATAATAAGCGCTATACTAGTGATATAGGGACCTAACATGCCCCTCTCCTTCAAAAAAGAGTTGTCCTCAACACTTGAGTAGCTCTGGGTGCTTCCGTATAAAATTCTCATCCTCCCATGTAGAATCTTCAGTGGGTAAGTTCTTCCACTTGATGAGATACTCTGAAATTGATCGATTCCGTAGTTGTCGAGTTCTTTTTTCTATGACTGCTTCAGGTTCCAATATGATCTTCCCTTCCCCATCAAGTTCTGGAAATACTGTTTGAACTGGAAGATTTTCACCTATAACCTTCTTTAAGCATGAAACATGAAAACTGGATGTACTCGCGAAGAAGCAGGAAGCTCCAATTTGTATGCCATAGTACCAATCTTTTGCAACACCTTGTAAGGACCATAGTACTTTGACGATAATTTATTATCCTTCTTTTCTTGCTTGAGGGACATTTGTTTGTATGGTTGTAGCCGTAAAAATACCCAATCTCCTACATCAAAACTTCTCTCGCTACGATGTTGATCTGCCTGTTGTTTCATTCGATTTTGTGCCAAATTCAGGTTATCCTTTAAGAGTTGGAGAACTTCTTGCGGATGCTCGATGTGATCTTCCACTGCTTGAACCTTCGAATTTTCCCTTAAAGATGATGTGATGGATGGTGGATGATATCCATAAAGTGCCATAAATGGGGTCATTTTTGCTGCAGTATGGAAGGAAGTGTTATACCACCATTCAGCAAGAGGTAACTACTTGACCCATTGTGTTTGTTTATCAGATACAAAACAACGAAGATATCCTTCCAAACATTTATTTACTATCTCAGTTTGACCATCAGATTGAGGATGATAAGATGAGCTATGAGCTAATTGAGTACCCAAACAAGAAAATAACTCCGTCCAAAAATTTCCGATAAAAATGGGATCTCTGTCGCTCACAATAACCCTTGGGCTTCCATGTAGCTTTTGAATTCTGTCCATAAATGTAGTAGCAACTGTACTTGCTTTAAATGGATGAGATAATGCACAAAAGTGTGCATACTTGGTAAATCTATCAACTACCACCATGATGACACTCTTTCCTTCGGACTTAGGTAAACCTGTGATAAAATCCATTGAAATCTCCTCCCAACGTTGACTTGGAATGGATAAAGGTTGTAGAAGTCTCGGGTCTTAATTGTTTCCACTTTATTCTGCTGGAAAACCAAACATTCCGCCACAAACTTTTGAATATCAGATTTAAGGCCATCCCAAAAAAATTCTTTCTTCACCCTGTGGTAAGTTTTTAAAAATCCTGAGTGTCCTCCTAAAGAAGAAGTGTGCAATTCCAGAAGAATATTTTGTTTTAGTTGGGAATTCTTACAAAGATATAAGCGATCTTTGTACCATAAGGAATCATTTTTCCAACTAAATGTATCATATGTACTAGGATCTTGCTGCAACTTTTGAATGAGTGTCCATTCATCTCTTGCTTCAGTTATCCAACTAAATGTATCATATGTACTGGGATCTTGCTGCAACTTTTGAATGAGTTTCCTTCTTCCATTCATCTCTTGCTTCAGTTATCCAATCTGGTTGGATAATAGAAATGGCACAAAGAAATGCTTCCACCTCTTCATTCTTTTTTGAGAGTGCATCTGCAACAACATTAAGCTTTCCTTTTTTATAGATTATTTCAAAGTCATAACCCAACATCTTTGTGACCCATTTTTGATGCTCTTCTGAAGATAGTATTTGCTCCAAAAAGTGTTTAAGACTATCATGATTAGTTTTTACCTTGAAGTTTCTTCCCATTAGGTAAGTTTGCAATTTCTTTAGTGTGTATGTAGTATTGCTAACATTTCCTTCTCATAAATAGGTTTCTTTAAACACTTTCCTTTGATTGGATGACTTTCAAAAGCAATGGGTCTTCCTTCCTGCATTAAAACTGCACCAATTCCATTTCCTGAGGCATCACATTCCACAATAAAGGTTTTTGTGAAGTCTGGCGTAGCTAAGACCGGTGCTAAGCACATTGCCTCTTTAAGATGTTCAAAGGCCTTAGTTGCTTCAGGAGTCCATGAAAATGCATCTTTCTTCAATAATGTTGTTAGAGGTGTTGCTATTCTCCCATAATTCTTAACAAACTTGCGATAATACCCTGTTAACTCGAGAAATCCTCGCAACTGCTTTATGTTTGTGGGGACTTTCCATTCCTTAATGGCTTTAATTTTGTTAGGGTCTACTTTAACACCCTCGTGAGATACAATATGACCCAGATATTCCACCTCTTGTACTCCAAAGAAACATTTGGATTTTTTTGCATATAATTGTCTCTCCTGCAATAGTTTGAGCACCCTGTCAACATGTTCAACATGATCCTTCCAAGACCTGCTGTAGATTAGTATATCATCAAAAAATACTAGCACAATTTTCTAAGGAAGGGTTTGAAAATGGAATTCATCAACCCTTGAAATGTAGAAGGTGCATTGGTAAGGCCAAAAGGCATGACCAAAAATTCATAATGACCCTCATGAGTTCGAAATGATATTTTTGGAATATCTTCGGTCTTCATTCTAATTTGATGATATCCTGAACGAAGATCCAACTTGGTAAAATAAATTGCTCCATGTAATTCATTCAATAATTCATCAATCACAGGAATGGGAAATTTGTCTTTAATGGTGAGCTTATTGAGCTCCCTATAATCCGGACACATTCGCCATGATCCATCCTTCTTGTGTACCAATACTACAGGAGCAGAGAAAGAACTTTGACCAGGTTGAATTATACCCGCCTCTAACATTTCTGCAATCATACGTTCAATTTCGCTCTTTTGGAAGTAAGGATATCTATAAGGCCTGATGTTTGGAGGAACACTTCCTGGAATCAAATGAATAGCATGATCATGATCACGAATAGGTGGGAGTCCTTTGGGAGTTTCAAACACCTTGGAATGATTGTCAAAGACTTGTTGGAGATCTGCAGAAATAGATGATTTTGATGTTGGAACTTCTAGTGAGCATAATTGTGCAATTACGCCTCGTTGTTCTTTCTTTAGAAACTTTGTCATGCCATTAGAGCTTATTATCCTTCCTGGCTTCCCTTCAATACCCCGTAGTTCGACTTCCTTTCCTTCTGAAAAGAATTTCAAGAAAAGTTCTTGAAAATTAAAAGCTACCGTCCCCAAAGATTGTAACCATTGTACTCCTAGTACAACATCGGCACCTCCCATAGGAATGGAAAGCATTGGACTAGTCAATACATATTCCCCCATGGTTAGCTTGATATTATGGCATTTCCCAGAGCAATTTATAGTTCCTCCATTTGCAACCATCACTTGACATTCTGGTGCTGGGTATAGGAAACAATTTAATTCCTTGGCGACCTTACAATGAATAAAATTATGGGTGCTACCTGAATCAATCAACACTATTACCTTTCTCTTCTTGATTTGTCCTTTTATCTTGAGAGTTTGAGGAGTGGTAATTCCTGCCAGTGCATTACACGATATGGTTGGATTCATTTCTTCCTCTTCTGGGGTTGGTTCCTGGTGTATATCCTCTTCTTGTTCATTTTCTTCTTCCTCCTCACAATCTATGTAAAATAATTTCTTCTCAGCACACTTATGACCTTTAGTGTATTTGCTATCACAACTGTAGCAAAGCCCTTTTGCTCTTTTTTCTTCCAATTGTTGTGGTGTCAATCTTGTAGGTTGTGGAAATCTAGGCGTAGCAACACTTCCTTCTTTATAGAATTGAGTGGTAGGCTTCCTTGTCGCCATAATTTTACATTCAACTTTTCTTGCCAACCTAAATTCCTTCTCTAATGAATCAGGTTCCAACACACGAACTTCATGTTGGATGTTATCCTTTAGAGTACCTATGAAGAGATCAATCCTGTGTTCCTCTGGAATATCAGTTACCCTTATATTCAATTTTTGGAAGTCCTAAATGTGTTGCCCCACTAAACCCTTTTGTTTGAGATTTATCAATTGGGTAAAGAAGGTGTTGCTCTTTGTATCCTCATAATGTGCTATCATTTCCTCCGTAAAAATTGACCAAGTGACAATTTTTTTACGGGAACAAAGCCTTCGATACCATACAAATGTATTTTGTTCTAAATGTAAAGTTGCAATGCGTACCTTTTGTGTGTTTTGCACGTTATGGAGATCAAAATATTGCTCCATCTGTAGTATCCATGTTACAGTATCCTTTCCATCAAACTTCCTCATATCCATTTTTGGAATATGGTGGTTCTTCCCGCCAACATTAGAGTTTATGAAATCACGATTAACATTTATTTTGTTCTCATCATGAGGTTCTTCCACTATCTTTTCACCATTAGAAAACATTTCTTGTATCAACTTTGTCAAACCTTTGATGTCTGATTTTAGATCATTCTTCATGTTTTCCATGTTGTTTTCCATGTTGTCTTTCATGTCATCCATTTTAGCTTCCATGCCAGCTTCCATGTCATCCATCTTAGCTTCCACGCCTTTCTTCAAACCGTCCATCTTCGCTTCCATGCCTTTCTTCAAAAATTCCATTTCATTTTTTGTTGCTCTTTGCGAGAGTGAAATTTGTTGCACTTGCTCTTGTAATTTTGATAGATCATGTTGCAATTCTTCATCTTCATGAGTCATAGTAGAGCCTTCTGAAGGCTTAATGGGTGTTGAATTATTTTTATGGGGCATATTTTAGAACCCAATACTGATATATATTCTATAATATTCCCTTGGAATCAATTCAAATTGATTCTTCAAACAATACTTATGCAATTCGGAAAAAAAAAAATACACACATTTTTCTTGCTTTTGAGGAGCTCGATATTGAAATTGGATTATCTCTGTGATTGCAGCACTTCAATATTTTAATTTCGTTACCAACGTAGCCCTTTGAATTATATTTCGAATGCCATGGGTTTGACCTGATTTGGATTCTCCAAGACAAAGTTGTGTCCAATCTCCCACAATGACCTAATTATGGACTGGTTTAGTAGAGTGAACTTGTACGACTTGCCACGTGTCACTGTTTCATCCTTCAGCTCTGAAATTGATAGCCACAAAACTAAAATCTGTTTACTTGCGACCACGTTTTACGGCACTCCAATCCGATGCTCAGAGAGAGAGTTATGAAGATTTTCCCACGATCACCTCTTTGAGATGAAATTCTGGAGCCTGAAAAAGAACTACATTCCATAGATCATATCTCCGAAAATATTGCGAACCAAGATCTGAAATTTTCTGACAATTTTCCTCAGGATTTTGGCTTCGCACCCTAAAAATTTCAGATTTTGAACCTTCGCAGAAACAAATTTATAACGCAAATTCCACGATGATCTGTTTAGGAGCCTGAAAAATGACCTAAATTTCACAGATCATATCTCCAAAAATATTGCGAACCAAACTCTGAAATTTTTTGGCGATGTTCCTCAGGATTTCGGCTTCGCACCCCAAAAATTTCAGCTTCTGAAGCTTCGTAGAAAATTTTTTTATAGCGAAAATGCCACGATGACCTATTTGGAGCAGCGAAACCCTAGAATCCAAAGCTCTGATACCAAATGTTGTGTAACCAACTCCAAAAATAGAAGAAAAGATGTATCAAAGCCTTAGGAATAAGCCACTTCGAGGGGGAAACCTCCAATACATTACATAAAATGAACAATTCTTTGATGATACAATTTACAAAACCTCCTTTCTATATATATGAGTCCATGGGGCCATAATGTAATCCTAGTGGGCCACAATGTAATCCTAGCCGACCTAACAATAATAATTTAAGGGCACAATAATAACAAAATGGGGGTTACAAGGGTACAATAATAACAATAACGGGGTTACACTAACAACAATAAGGGACTATACTAGTAATATAGGGACCTAACAGAGGCACTTTATGAATTCTCTTCACAAGCTAGTTGTCATGATGATCAAGAAATTTTCCAACAAGTAGATGTCTCTTATTTATTTGAAGAAGAAATGGATTGGAAATTTGAAAGTCAAGTGATATTACATGAAATTTATGAGGATTTGCAGCCTTGTCAATCTATATGAAGTCAAAGATATGAGCCAAATCATTAAAATTATTTTTCAGCCCATACCTTTTCTGAGATTTTATGTCAAGCAGAAACTCCTCAAGATCAGATTGTTGAAAATACATGCATGGAAATTTTGAACAGTGAGGTAACATGTGATGAAATTTCACCTTTAGGTAAACCCGAGCTACATGAAGAGCTGAATATATAGGTTTTACCTATTCTATATGGGGATCATAAAAATGACATGAATGATATGCATAAAGTTGTTTGTATAGGATTTTTTAATGTTCAGAATCAAGATGACAGTCCTCAAGGAAAACTACCAAAGATTACATCTGATTTTTTTGTAAGCAAGAGATTAGTTTTGATACACACAATATGGATGTCATGTTTGAAGATGTTCAAGAATGCATGAATGGTTTAGATGAAAGGGAAGACACATCTATTATTTCCTTTTTATTTGATGATGTTCTTGAAATTGAAGACATAGGACAAAATAAGGCATAAATTATGAATGAATTCAGATCTCATGGTTTTACTAATCAAGAAAAGGTGATTTTTCATGGTTTCCAAGATCCAATGGTAAGTCTGTTGCAGTCATTATTCAAGAAAAATTTTGTATTTCTTATGGATCATGGATTCAGTTTTCATTCCAAGTTGCCAATAGATGGTTCACTTCTGATATTTCTCAAGCACAATCAAGAAGCCCAAGTGTTGGATCAACTCTTTGACTTGATATATTGGAGGTTTCATATTTCTTGAATTGAAAGTTTGGTTTTCAGTTATTAGAGTAGGATTGGTAAGTACATAAATAAGCTTATGGGCAAGCATGCTATGAAACCAGTTCCAAACATAGAAGAAAAGAGAGATCAACACCTTATAAATAAGCCACTTCAAGGGGGAAACCTCTTTTACATTACATAAATGAACAATTCTTGGATGATACAAATGACAAAACCTCCTTTCTATATATAGGAGTCCATGGGGCCACAATATAATCCTAGCCGACCTAAAAATAATAATGTAAGGGCACCATAATAATAATATGGGGGTTACAAAGGTAGAACAATAAAAATTAGGGGGCTACACTAACAACAATAAGGGGATACACTAGTATTATAGGGACCTAACATGCCCTTTTCCTTCAAACAAGTGTTGCCCTCAACGCTTGATTATTTTTGGATGCTTCTGTATAAAATTCTCATCCTCCCATGTGGAATCTTCAATGGGTAAGTTCTTCCACTTGATGAGATACTCTGAAATTGATCGATTTGGTAGTTGTCGAGTTCTTGTTTCTACGACTGCTTCAAAAATTATTTTGCTACGATGTTGATATTCTTGTTGTTTCATTTGATTCTGCACCAAATTTAGGTTATCCTTTGAGAGTTGGAGAACTTGTTGTTGATGCTAGATATGATCTTCCACTATTTTATCATCCATATTAGATTTCATTTGATCCTTCAAACCTTCCAACTTAGCTCCATTTTTTCTTTTAAACCATCTATGTCATCTTTGATTTCTCTTTGTAGGATCGAAATTTGTTGAACTTGGTATCGTAATTTTGATATATCATACTGCAATTCTTCCTCTTCATGCATCATAGTATAGATTTATGAGGGCTTAATGGGTGTGAAATTATTTTTGTGAGGCATTATATAACTCAATACTGATATATATGCTTCAATATGCCCTTGGAATCACTTCAAACTGAATTTTCAAACAAATGTTATGGAAACTTGTTTAAAAAGTACACACCTTTTTCTTGTTTTTGAGGATCTCAATATTGAAACTGAATTATCTTTGTTATTTTGGATCTTCAATATCTGAACTTCGGTATTTTAGTAGCCTTTTGAATTTTCTTTCGAATGCCATAGTTCTTACCTGATTTGGATTCTTCAAGACAAATTTATGTCCAATCTCCCATAATGACCCAATTATGGACTGGTTCAGTAGAGAAAAATTGTACGATGTGCCACGTGTCACTGTTTCCTTATTTGACTCTAAAATTGATAAAAAAATAAACTAAAGTCCATGTACTTGCAGCCACATTTTACAGAATTCCAATTCGATGCTTAGAGAGAGAGTTATGGCAATTTTCCCACGGTCAACTCTTTGAGATGAAATTCGGGAGCCTGAAAAATCCCTAACATCCACTGATCATATCTCAGAAAATGTTGCGAAACGAGATCTGAAACTTTTACAGGAAGTTCCTCAAGATTGTGGCTTCCCTATGTAAAAATTTCATCCTCTGACCCTTCGTATAAAAAAATTTATAGTGCAAATTCCAAGATGACCTGTTTTAGGTGAAATTCAGGAGCCTGAAAAAATCCTAATTTCCATAGATCATATGTTCGAAAATATTGTGAACCAAGATCTAAAATTTTTACATGACGTTCCTCAGTATTTCGGCTTTGCGCTGTAAAAATTTTAGCTTCTTAACATTTATATAAAAATTCCTATAGCGAAACATCCACGATGACTTGTTTGGAACAACGAAACCATAGAATCCAAAGCTCTGATACCAAATGCTATGAAACTAGCTCCAAAAATAGAAGAAAAGAGAGATCAACGCCTTATAAATAAGCCACTTCGAGGGGGAAACCTCCTTTACATTACATAAATGAACGATTCATGGATGATAAAAATGACAAAACCTCCTTTTTGTATATAGGAGTCCATGGGGCCACAATATAATCCTGGTCGACCTAACAATAATAATGTAAGGGCACAATAATAAAAATATGGGGGCTATAGGGGTACAATAACAATAAGGGGGCTACACTAACAACAATAAGGGGATACACTAGTATTATAGGGACCTAAGAAAGCATGTCTTTCAGCATTTAGTTTGAAGATTGTAGTTGCAAGTTTCGGTTTGTACAAGTGTTTTTTATTCAAGAGCATGTTAAGGATTGAATATAGGCTAAAGAATATGACAAGTGGTTGGGAAATGCCCAATCGAAAAGGCACTAGAGCTATTGGTTATTTTCTACATCACAGGGGTGCATCATCCCCATTGGAGCCACTGTTATCCATGATAACACTTTAGTTGGTAATAAGTTAATTAGGTTGAGTCATTTAGGGTTGAATAGGGTCTTTTGAATTTTTAATTTTAAAAAATGTACATATGTTGTGGTTTTAAATATCATCATTAAGGTGATAGGTCTAAATGTCAAATAAAAATCCCAAAAATATCACATGCATAATTGAAATTGTTCATTTCATGTAAATTTGGCACTTCTACCAAATTATGCAGTGAATTCAGTGTAAACTTGTCAAAATTCGCTACGAAATAGCGTAGTCCTCTGTTTTCCCATAATTATGAAATTTTGGTATTTTGGGGGTAGTCAATGCATGTAAGGAGGTAGCCGAATCATCAAATGAGATTAGGAATATAATTGGGCCATTTGTTTAAGGG
Organism: Pinus albicaulis; assembly: GCA_034641835.2. Lineage (NCBI taxonomy): Eukaryota > Viridiplantae > Streptophyta > Pinopsida > Pinales > Pinaceae > Pinus > Pinus albicaulis. The sequence goes on along the minus strand of CM076581.1, from coordinate 1,184,339,615 downwards.
GGAAGCTTAATAGTCAAAATCCATGTGGATGACAACTCCTCAAGTCAACAAATCATGCCAACTCACCAATTGGACAACTCACCATATCAACTCAGGTTTACAAGGTATTAACTCTAGTGTATCATTTGGCCAGCACCTCAGCATGTCAGTTTGGTTCGATAAAGACGGTACAAGCTGAATTGAAGAAAAAACGTCTTAAAATGATTATGCAAGATGTTGATGATAAACATGGTAAGCCATACATTTTTGGTCATATTTTGTCTTAAAATACCATAGCAAGGTATATACAGGGCTACAAAGATGTTTTAGGGGTTAGGAAGAAAATAATGATTTTTTTTTTGTGAAACAAGGCAAGTTCGTAGCAAGCTCCATGCTTGAGGCCGAGTTTTCGCTACGAACTTGGTGTAGAATTATTTAAGGAAAAAATACCTAAAAAATATTATATTAGGGGCAAATAAAGGCATGTATTTACCTTATGAAATCCAATGAAGGTCCTCCAATAATCAGAAAGGTCAAAGGTTATGCAAAAGGTGGCTTTTATAGTTTTCTATGAAATGAGTGCTACGAAATTTCCTGTACGTGACTATTTTAGCAGTCAACTTCAAGTTCAATTTCTAACCAAATGAAAAAGAATTTTGGAAATATGAAGGAGATTTTTCTTTAGCACAAACCCATCTACAAAAAACTCTGTCCATTTTTGCAAATCCATAAGGGTTTGGAAATTATGCACTCGTATTTGAGGCTTGTTTTTCAGAATTTTCACTAGCCTGATTTGTGTAAAAAAATTAAAATTCGACTTGGAGGAGGTCCAGCTCAGCATACACGTAGCATGATGACACATCAAAAGTCTAGTACATTCAGAAAAATATTTTTTTTCATTTTATAAGGGTTATTAAAGGAATTTTTGATCTATTTAATGAAAGAAGCGTCCTTTTTGTATTCAAACTCTACCAAACAGAAAATATTCCTAGGAAGTCTTCAAGTGATGTAATCCTATTTGAAATATGTCTCTTAGGTAGGAATTCAAAGCTAACTCAAGTGGAAAACCATTTTTATGATACCTTGCTCTATAAATAGAGGAGTTTTAGAATTAGAGGGGGGGATGGATGTAAATTACTATGCTACTATGTAATTTTCTTTCACACAACTAATATACAGTTGCAGGAGTTTTCTTTCAGACCTCATATTCATATTGACCTTTTATGTGTTTGTGTCCATTTATATTTTGAATATTGATTCAAATTTCTTATACATAATTACTTGGAATTCTTACAATATTATTCTCCAACTTCCTTCATGTATTATGTTAGCTATCAGAGTTATTGTAAACGCTCATGTGCCTTGGTTTCCATGAATGTTACTCATTTGTAATTGAATTTCCATGTTGAATCCATTTTGAATGGTAGCCCTCACTCATCTTCCACCTGCAAAAATCATCTAAAAACATATAAGAGTATCCATCTTCATTATAAGCTTGTTTCTTGAATATCTTACCTTCTTATTGAGAGAGACCTCTGGTTGGAAGGGCTAAATTCCAACCCAAAGTGGTTTGAAATAGTTACATAAAATTGATTGTTGAAAAACCGAATTAGTCACAATTTGGAAATAACACAAACTATGATAAATCAACCTGAGAAAAATGAAAACATCCAAGGAGAAGCAAAGATCATAGTAGCAGAGCAGCAAAAGGTCATCATACCCTTTCAAAAGGAATTTTGGGGCATACACCAAACCCATACATCTTAGAGTTCGAATTCAGGAAAAGAAGTTCCCCCGAAGGTAGAAGGAAGCCAACTCGAAATAGTATCAGTCATTCCTAACCAAGGAGTTTCATGAAAGGTGGGAAAAAAGGAAGTAAAAAGTGGAAACTAAATAATTATTATCACACTTAGTCCAAACAATATTATGCATTTTTTTTCATTGTTTTCTCTTTTTGTGCATTGGTCGAAAGGTTGATCGGATTGAATTCTTTCTAGCATCTGCAAAATGTAATTGTGTTCCTTGATTTTTAGGATGAATAGAATTACTATTTTTTAATTAAAAATATATATAAAACTAATGATTTATTTTTAGAGAATCGAAGAGGAAGATAAGAAAGGATAGGAACTAAGGTTTGTTGTAAATATATCAAAAGGAAGGGAAAATGTCTCTTTTTAGGAGGATTTTTCAAGTTGTCTATTCAAATAGGAATAAATTTTAGTTAGGGCTAGGGAGTTGGCCTCAAAATCATTAATTGGGTACTCTATAAATCCAATAACTAACATATCCTAGCTATATAGATTCATCTTGGGAAAAGTTTGCAAAGGCTAAGGTGAAAAACTCCCCTCTTTAATGTGGGTTTTAAACCTTTCATTTGATAATGCTAAAAAAAAGGTCACAATATTAAAAGGAGGTACTTGATTTTACTAAAACTCAATTCCAATGCTTAATCCACAGTGTGATTTTTTATATTTGGGTTTGGCCTTGAATTATGAGATCTAGATTTGGGTTAATTTATTGGCTTGTCATTTAGTTTATGTGTTGATAAGGACTTGAGAGTTATGTGGGATAAAATCGTTTTTTTCAATACCCCTCCCTTGAAACCCCATAATGAGATTGTGTGCCCCATTTTGTTGTCGTAACATTTCAACCACGAGCTCTTCCTATGAGGATTCCCTTAACAGGAGGGTATGGAAAGGAAGTGGAAATAATCAAAATCCATGTTTAGTTAAAGGTGTTATATTTTATGTGTCTCTAGAGGTTTTGAAAAAGTTTAAGGGGAATTAATTTTACCTCCTATTGCAACACATTTTATTCCACCATTCGAGGTGCTATAGGGCATTGAATTTAAGGGCCATAGGTGAAATATCAAATAGATCTTAAAATTATAAGATAGGTGTGATTTATCATAGGATTTGTTGTTCAAAATTTGAATTTTTGGGCGCTATTTCCTAACGTTGTTTTCCATGGAAACCGAGTGGACATCTCATAATATTATGGTCATGTTTGTGACATCTTCATCATCTGAATGGGATGCCATCATAGTCTAAAGTCCAAAGAGAAGTGATGCCTTGATGTTGGAGTGTCATTTCACCCTATAAGTCGTAAACTTACATCGATTCTAAATCAATTGATCACACTTGTACTTTTGTAAAAAATGTAGGGAACTTCTCACTAACAAGAATTTTCAACCCATACATGGTTAAACTAAAGGACTAAAGGCACTAATAAGATAGCATAAGGTAATATAATTAAGTTACTGTCAGATTAATGAACACATAAGTATCGGAATGGGACTATTGAGTACAATTATTTCAATACAAAGGAGGAGTACTAAAAAGTATCCTCTATAAAGAAGAAAAATTAATGTAGTAACATGAAATCTACAAGTGAAAACATGAGAGAACCCTCAGATTCAAGTGTAGGCAGCTGCGATAGGAGGGAGATGTGCAGAGGGAAAGGATCGAGGGATTGGTCCATGATACACTAGATATACCTCTCCAAATTTTAGAGGTCAAATGAAAGAAAGTAAAGATAAGTTTATGCCTTGAAGTAGAACAGGCGGAAGATTTGAAGCCTCTTATCCACTATTTCCTAGCCATTATAACTTGCTAATGATGTCTAGGTGATCTTATATTCTTGATGATAAGGTATTTGGTATGGTGACATCTTTTAGGTTCCTGGGGAGGGGGAGTAATTCCTCTAGTCCGCAATGATCTGGAGCTAGAATCAATGATGTCATCAACCTATCTCTTAATTCCCTAGCTGATGGGAGCATTGTAAATATGGAGGTAATCCACTGAACATGATTTGGATTAGGATGAGACTAGAGAGTGTGTGTAAAATGTATTAGGGCCAATAGATAGCAGCCATAATAGATTAATAAAATATTGCAAAAAGAAAAAAGTTGGAAAATAATTATTAAATATCGAAAAGCACTAATGGCCATATGAAATGATGTTGATAACCTTAAAGCTCGATTAAACCATGGATTCAAAACATAAAATAATATTACAGAGCACAAAGTGATAGATCAATTGGTTTGACCTTTTACTAAGGACTAATGTCCAGGGAGATTATGGGATCCATTCCCTTTGTGTCCTACAAGGTTAGTAGCCGCCATTTCAATTGATAGCTAATACTAGCTTCCATCATGGAATATGGAGTGGGGGGGAATAAGAGGAGCACTGACAACATACTAGCTTCCTCACTCTAAAAGTGAGTGGAATTATTCCTCTAGAAAAAATTATGATTGTAGAAGTGACCTAACCCGATCATTCTAGATTAAAAATTATGAATAAAAAAAGTTGAACTATAAATGCAACAAATATAAATTTTGAAGGGCATTGTTTATACAAAGAAAATGGAGATACAAGAATTAAAAACTAAGAGAAAAAAATCTAAGAAATTGAAACAAGGTAAAAGATCCTCGCTTTATCTATAATAATTCATCAAGAAAGCTTCAAAAAAATATTAAAAAGAAACAATAGCTAAATTATTTTGGTGACAATTTGTGAGGATTTCCTGAGCTCCTTAGCCAAATTATCTAAAATATTAAAAGGTAAGAATCTAAACCCTGCAATTTTAGGCAAATTAAGGAATCTGGGGGTTTTGGATTGAGGAGGTAAATTTGATTTTTTGAATGGGAGTTAACAGGGCTAAATTATACAGAAGTGTGCCAGTAGTCAGTTCTAAATTAGTGTGGCATCCTAGTACGAAACTCAATTTTTTTTCTATAGTATGAAAATAAAAATATATATATGGTATTGATTGTGCACATGTATGGCGGGGCTACCCATGATAGGGATTGAATCAAAGGCCTGTTGTATCTTATTCAAACGACCTCTATCCGTGCATGAATCAGATATGGCCTCTTTGATAAACCCTCTAAAACTATCAAATGCATGCACGTATCCTCTCAAAGTTGCATGGGATTTCTCGCACTATATTGATGATTATGGAGGATTCTACCCCAAAAAAAAGATTCTATGCACAAATTTGAGCATGTTGCTCACATATCTAGAAAAAATCCACGTTGGAAGGGTGTATTTTCTGTTTTTTTTTATGTATCACAACTTATTTTTGGATCAAAGTGTATTATAAATCTCACATATGCAGATAGTTCATGGATAGGATAGTCTGAGACTCACAAATCCGCCCTGGATCTAAGCCATGGGCCCTCACTTATTCCTATTATGGTCACAATATAAGGGTTTTGATCTGGATTGAGGGGAATAATTTCAAATTATTTTGAAGACCTTAAACGGGAAACAAATCCTCATAGGGACTTGGTCAGTGTAGCTAGTTTCATATTTGGAAAAAATTGGGGTTGTCAGCAAATGTTCATAACCTAATTTATGAGGGAAAATTATTGCAGGATGCCATCAAATTGAAAGAGTATATCATATATCAAAATTATAAAATCATCATAAATTTGAGATTGTGGGATGGAGGCCCAGGATCGATCATTCCACCTAGAACAACTTCAACAGTTAATGGTACAAGTTATTTTAAGGACGTAGTGAGAGGGAAAGTTGTAACAAAAACTCCAAATCTGACTATCCCAGAGCCTTACCTAGTTGAGAAAGTGGAGAAATCACTAGATATGTGCTGAAGCCTCGAAAATCGCTGCTACAACATTGGGGGATAACCACCCGGTCCGGACCTTAATGCAGCTCCTTTTCCGTTTATGATAGTGGCTCCGACTGGTTTAACTAGGTCCAATTACCTTTTCCCTATCGCTATTGGTTTATGATGTATCGTTAACCACCAATAGACAGGGATATCAGATCAATTCTTCTTGCTGATCAGGAAAGAGAATGACCCTTAAGCTGATTTGGGTTCAGCCAAACCACAACTAAGATTTTGCCTCTTCGAGAAGAGGATTTAAAAGAATGAAAATGTAATCTAATTGCAAACTTATTCTATAATGCAAGCAAAAGAAACTAATCTAAATCCCATCTCAATTAGGTAGATATAAATCTATCCCAACTGAGAGCAAGATAATTAAGTAATGAGGATTAAAATATGTCTGGCTTTAAATTAATGTCAAGCTAACGAATAAATTCAATTTAGCTCACATTTGTGAGTACCAAAACATATTCTATTGAGACCATTTGACTGAAATAATAAATCAACAACACTCCAGAAGAAATTCACAAAAATGATATTGATTATCAAATCAATCAAGCCAATAATTAAACAATAATATGTGGAAGAAATTCACAACATATTATTATTTAAAAAATCAGTTTTGTAAGACAGATTTCTGAGCAAATCGTTACTCAGAAATCAGAGTTAAATCCATAAGAACAAAGATACATAACAATTTGAGACAAATTATCCATATCAAAAGAAATGCATAAACATGAATAAAATGAAACAACAATTTTATTAACATAAAAATGAAACTGGTATTTGATACAGAAATGCCAAAAATACCATTTAATTGAATCTGCTTCTCTTATCCTGGTCTCTAATAGTACTTTACATTACTTGAATTTTTGCTTTCAAGACTAGAGCTGTAGAAATGCAAACTCTGCCCATCATGCATAATTCAAGACATAAAGAAAAACCCTCAATAATGTTCAGATCTGAAATTTTTCTCTCCTCCCCATCTACAAATCTAAATTCCTATTACAGAAATGCTTTTAGAAGTCTGGAATTGCAGAGAAGAGTAGCCCCCATATTCCATTCTGCAATCTGCTATTTATAATATTTGCAAAGGAATTCTTGAGATGAATGTTTTTTGAAGAAAATCTATCCAATCACTTTTATTTGCTCAAAAATTCCAATCTTTTAATTACTGGAGCATTCTCATTGATTAAGATATTTTCTTCATATCTCTTCTATTGTTTTCCTACAAAAAGAAATCAAAATAAATTAAGATGCAATCAATAAGAACAAAATATCATGTCTGGCATTTAAAACAAATCCAATCAAATTATATTTAAATAAATAATTGAAAATATAAGTTCTCTATTGATGCCTGGGATGGTTTAATTGGCCAAGGATATTATTGACAAATGGATCTGCAATTAGAAGAGGCTTGGACAAATGAAAATGCAGAAAATAAATCAGAAAAATTGATTTTGCTTTAGAAATTCGGGGCTTGATTTTCTGCATGATTTTTGACCCAATTAATGACCAAATCTATTAGTGAAACCTCCTCAGAAATGTTCTCCTTGATTTTATCTTTCCAATGAGCCGCCCTGGGCCTCATTTGGCCAAGTAAAACCCATTCTATGAGCTTCCAAAGTTGATGAGTCAAATCTGGCATAAATCTGGAAATTCTGTTGCTGGGATAAAAATCAGAATTTTTAATTAGAAATTTAATCCTAAATTAGATTCTAATTATCTAATAATTAATTCTAAATTAATTATTAACTAACTAATATATACAATTAATTTTAATTAATTATCATCTAATTTAGAAATTAATTAAGTTACAAAATTAAATTAATATACGAATGATTTGAAAAAGTTAATTTAAATATGATTAATATTATAATTAAAATTATATTAAAATTATAATAAACATTATAATTATAATATAATTATTATAATATAAAATATAAAAATTAATTTACAAACCATTGGAATCAATCCAAACCCAAAATCCATAAAACAAACCATTGAAATCAATTAAAACTCATTAATTCATCCATGTAAGTTTGTGGAAGGATATGGTGAGTGGAGTGTGAGGTGGAATAAAAACTTTATATTAAAAAATTTTTAACACATCACATATCGCAAGAACCTTGGATCGGGGTTTTGTTAAATGTGCATGTTCTAAAAATTGCGATGGATCCGAAATTGCGAAATTTGTGATCTTGCGATCTGCGATGGATCCGAAATTTGCGATCTGCGATCTGCGATGAATCTGAAATTTGCGATCTGCGATCTGCGATGAATCTGAAATTTGCGATCTGCGATCTACGACGGATTCGAATTTGCGATTTGCGATCTGCGATGGATCTGAAATTTTTGATCTGCGATCTGCGATGAATCTGAAATTTGCGATCTGCGATCTGCGATGAATCTGAAATTTGTGATCTGGGATCTACGACGGATTCGATGATGTAATAATTTTTTATTTTTATTTTTTATTTTATTTTTGTTTTATTTTAATGATGTTTAGTTTAGCTATGAAATTTTCTAAACTACAGCCACTCCGAAAAAGAATAAAAAATAGCATTTTTAACCCAGACTAGAAAAATGATGGTACTTCAAAGGAGTACCATTTTTAAATCAGTTGACCAAATGAGGCGAAACAAGCGTCAATGGGAGGCTTATAAAAAATCGATTCAATCAAAACAAGAATCCAAAGAAAATGAAAAATTAACAAAATCGTAGGATAATCAACTAAAATAACAATCCTAAAAGGTGTTTAGCCAAAATTTTATAAAAAGGGTCCCCATTATTTGAAGTGAACAAGTCAAAAATGGGGGGGTTGTGTTTTACCACAACAATGGCGACACACGGGAGAAGAACCATTTATCTCTGTTTGATATGAATGATATTTTCCTAAAATTCAAGTAAAAATAATTAAAGAAAAGAGAATTATACTTAAAATGCTTGACTAGGTTCATTAGTCTGAATAAAAGCAAGAATCATCTAACTGTAATTTTTCTTAAAATTCCTCATAAATTAAAATATTTCAAAACTTCTATATCAGTCCTTAATTAGTTGTAGAGATAAAGCAGGGGTCACTTTACAGCTTAGCTTTTAAAATATACTCATTTGTCACTTTAGATCCACTGTTGCCAGCGAACATCTATAGTCTCGATAGGGTTACCTTTTAACCACCAATGATTCAAAATCCCATCTCTTTAAGAATTATTGACCTAGAGATAAATCCATTTATATTATTATTATTATTACTTCTTCTTCTTCTTCTTTTTTTTTCTTTTTTTTTTTAAAATAATTATAAATCTTAAAAGTCATTGTCCTGGTTTGGTAGCTAGATAGTTGACAATGCCATTCACTGGTTATAATTGGACTGAACAAGCTAGCTTGTGATGAGAACCCTTGTCTTATAATTGTTTTCAATCATAAGCCATTACCCTGGTTTGTTTAGCAGTGTTGGTAATGTCAACCTATTTTTCCCCTATGATCATGGTAAGCAGACTCATGATGAGACCTCTTATCTTTTAAGTTTAAATATATCTCTGGATTATACTCTAGAAAAATAAGACTCTTCGGGACAGGGAGAATCATTGACTCCTTAAGAGTTAAGAATGACAATTTAAGAGTTAAAAGGTGCTTTGCTGTAAAGTGTCTTTACTTGGTTAAAAATAACTTTTCTTGACTGATAATAAAACTTTGAAAGATCTTAATAAAATATTGAAATCTCAAAATGATTACAATTTTGATGAAAAAGAAATTTCTCCAGATTTTATGATACTTTGTCAACTTCTCTAAATTGGTAATCTCTTCCTTAAGTATGTCTACCTTTATAATAAGAAAATCAAACTTTACTAAGAGATTTAAGAAAAAGTTAATAGATGACTATTAACAATTTTTCTCCATGTATGCTGACCATAGTTAGGTAACAAGAAGGCCTTCCATATAAATCATGGCAAAGTCACCAAAATCAAAACTGAGAATCAAAGGAAAAGAATTCTTATTCTAAAATAAGAAAGAAACTAACGAACAAAAATAAAAATGAAGAAATTTAAAAATGGAAAGGAAAATTCAAGTTTCGCAAGATAAACACAAACAAGAATGTTTATAACAATGTCTCAACAATATGAAGAAAGAAATAATCGTGTAATCAATCCTTCTTATGTAGAGATTTAGAAAAATCATACCTTGCAGGGTTGTAGTGTTTTAGGCTTTTTAGATAGCAATGACGATAAAATTCAGCCACAATGAATAATTTTTGTCTGATATCAATCTTTTTGTTTCCAAGCATCATCTTAATCATTTTCTAATAAAAATGAATGCTTAAAGAAACAGATTAAAGGTTCAGAAACTTCCTAGCGTAGCTGTTTCAACGAGGATTATCGGTGCTTCTTGAAATTAAGCCAGGAGAAGAGTATGGACTTCGAAAATATGATCTGGCGGAGGATTGGAAGCTTTTATGAAGAGCTGCAAAATAGATTTATGTATCAGAACAACAAAACTTAAACTAAAGTAACGAAATGGAAATCAATGAAAGTGGGTACATGAATCTTACCATTGGATAATTGCTTTTGATCTTACCTGAAAGGTATCAATTTCTCCAAACTAGCTGACTTCTTATTTTAATTTAAAAACTTGAAGAAGTCAAACTAACCAAAATCCTATAACCCAAAATCATTATTTATTTTATCTAAAGTAAAGCAAGCAGTAAAATAAAAAATGGAATGCTTAATGTTCGAGGGAAAACAAATGCATCAGAAATGAGAATGAAAATTTGCAGTAATGACTGTTTCTCAAAATATTATAAATTTCATATAAACTCCATGATTTTATAAATTTTCCAGAATCAAGACCACATCTAAGATAATAAAATTTAAATGTGAAAACAGAGAGGTCTTGAATTTATTTTTAATTATGGAATTATATATTTAAAATTGAAATATATGAGAAATCAAAATGATTTAAATATGCTGCAAATTTTTCATTAACAGTTTTATTACCATAGTGGTTATCCAAGCTCGCTTTTAAAATAACACGTCGCCGTATTGGATGATCACATCACATGTTTCTTCACCATGCTTTAATTTTAATTTGCAAGACTTCACCTTTGTTGCTATGTCATATATTGATTAAATGTTAATGGCTCAGAGGCATGCATTGAAAGCTATCACATCAGAGATTGCAATGGAAAATTTCCGATATGAAAACATGTAATGAGGACATGTGCAATGAAATGAAGCGATCACATCATTAAAGATATATTATATTTGGGATCGGGGAATATTGACATTGTGTTTCCCATATTGCACATCGCACATTGCAGATTCTGAATTGTGATGTGAGAATAATTAAAAATGCGATGAAGCGATTGCGATATCGGCGATTTCTAATTGGCAATGCTAATCGGCGATCATAAGCACATGATGTAACATTTCTTGATATGTCGATATGCGATAAAGAGTGGACCCGATAAATTTATGATGAAAATTTAATAACATATCGGATCTGAGACATCGACCCTTTTAAAGTTACGCTCCTACCATTATTTGTGATTGAATAGATGCGATATTTTATAAACTTGATTTAAATTTCATATCGGGTCCATAATTATGTGGTCGTCGCAATATTGGTAAAGGCAATTCATGATAATGGAAGTATATTTCAACTACAAACCTCGGATATGCGAAATGCGATATGGCATATGAGTGAAGTAATACATCGGAGATATTTTATGAACAATTTGTTATCAAAACTGCTAAGAGCTACTTCTAATGAAATCTTATGATATTGTTTTTTTTTTAATTTCGATTGGGTTTCTCAAATGAATAAAAACAAAGTTAAAGAATGCTCAAATTCTAATGAATCTCAAATAAAATTTCCCTGAACCTGTTGCCAATTTGAACTGGGTTTGCTGCTTACTTCAAGTTTTGAAAACAAATGAAAACCTGTAATTAAAACAAAAAAAGTATCAAAAATAAACTAAAGAAAAGATAAACTAATAATAGATGAAAATGAACTTGTAAATGCATACCTGGAAGGAAACTGTCTGTATATTTTACCTCATGAATCTTCAAATTCTTCCTTCGATTTATCAAAATTCTGACTTTGTTCAAAATCATCTCATTATTTATTCTAAATCGGAGTGAGAAATTAGCCTAAATAAGATATGTTTATTCATGTTCAGAAAATATAGAATTTACCAGAAATAAATATGAAACTATGCTTCCTTTTTGAATTGTAACAAAAATTTATTACCTCTGCACATTCCGAATTAACTTGAGAAAAATCTGTATTGTTATAGTGGCTATTCAATAATGCCTTTAGTAAATGAATATGATGCATATTGCAGCATAAAATAATAAACTAAAGGTTAGAATGGGATAAAGCCACTAATTGTGGAAAAATGTCAAAACAGATTTGAATGTGTGCACACAGCAAAATGGACATCCTAAAGGTCAGCTTAACAAATTTCGAGGAAGATATTATGAACTTCATATGATTACCACAAAAGGTTAGACTGACTAATAATGATTGAGTCAGAATTAAGCTTATCATAGACAGTCATACATTTCATGGGATAATGAGATCATGAATCTTTTATATCCTCAAAACCTTTATCATATAAATTTCAAAAGAAAATCTTAGAAGGAAATCCCGAAATTAAGAAAAGTGGCTTTGAGGCGATTGATGCCAAGTGCAACCTTCATTGAATTTAATCAAGACATTATTCAAAATATACAGAGTAGAGGTATTGTTGTAAGAAATTTAAAAAGGAAAGCAAGAATTAAAATTTTCTGATTGGGAGAAAATATTTTCACTGAACATGTATGAAAATGGCTGATTGCTTTGTTTTATTTTTTTAATCTACAGAACTGTTGAAAATAAATTAACTACATAAAACAAACAAACTAAATTAATTCTACTCCTATTCTAACCATATACTTGAAAAATGACTAGGTATAGTCATATTTCCAATGTAACCATTTTCTCATTTTAATCCCTGCATGTATGTACAATTCAAATGTTAGTAATAAAAATACAAATCTAATTGAACTAAGAAAATTAAACCTGAAATCAAAATGTACAACTATTGTTAGAAGCTTATCTAAAATCTTCTTCTGATGAAATTTTCTTTCCAATTGAATACCAATTGGATCATAGAAATCTGGATGGATTTCTATTAATAATTGGGAAACGTTCAAAATAGGAGATGAAAGGCCAGATTGTGGATATGAGCTTTTAGATTCAAAGGCCTGGAAGAAATTGTTAGTGTTATGTGTAAATGTTAAGCTATTGACAATCTTCCATGAAGGAAAAATTTCCAAATATTTTTCAAATGAATCAAACAAAAATAGATGGAAATCTTTCAAATGAAATGGAAAATTATTAATTAAATTGGATTGCTGGAAAATTTCTAAAAATACATTTTCTTGTTGATATTGTCTTTGAGAAGATAGAAGCTTTTGATAAAACATTAGCATTGATTGAAATTGAAATTGAAATAGCTTTTGATGCTTTTGATTATAATATAAAACTTCAATTTTCCAACAAGGCAATGTATCAATTGAATGTTTGATAATAAAGTGCTCAATATGCCAGCATAATGTATCAAAAATCTGAAAAATAAAATCTGAAAATAAATCTGATTTAATACAAAATAATTGAGGAAACAAAAATAAAATGAAATCACTATTGTTACAACTAATGTTACATCACAATTGGGATTGTTTTGAAATAATTTCTTTTTTACAAAGATTGGCCAGAATTATGGAATTTGAGTAATTTCGAATTCCAACTTGTGAATTAGAAAGAGATTTATGATTATGAACAGGAATGAAAGCTTGATCATGATATGAATCATAAATTGGAATATTTTCTCGAATAGTGAAATCATGAAGATGATTATCTGCTTTAGAGTGAGGATTAGTTGGAATAATTTCTAAATTGAAATGTTCCTCATTCTCAGATGTTATTTGAATTTTATCATGAGGATTCTCTTGAGAAAAATAGAAATCAACATCCTCAATGTTAGAGTAATTATCATAAATGACTTCACAATATTCTCTAGAATTCCCTTCAATCTTATCCAATATATCCAAACACGGAGGAACAAGAATTTCATGTTCAGTAATGGAAAAAGAATGATCATTAATTTCTTCTCTATATTGATAAAAAATTAATGGTAATTCATTTAGATCAACCTCTGTATTTTCTAAAATATCATTAACACCAAGAGGAGAAAAATTACCATAATTAAAAATATCAGGATAAAGGAAAAAATGTGAATCTGAAATAATGCATTTAAAAATGTTTCTGTTTGAGAATTCTTGTACATTATGCTCATTGTAAATTTCAGATTGTAAATCATTCCTTTGCGTACTCATGCTTTTTTGAATAAGATTTCTTTGCTGCTCTGATTTTAGCATTTGTTCATCATGAAAAGATTCAGAAATTTGTACAGCAGTTTGCATGCTATTATTTACTTTGATTGTTGCTTGCACTTGCTGATTTGCAGTCTGATTTTCTGAATTTAATGCAGAGAAAATTTCAGATTCCAATGCAGGTCTTTCTCCAAAATTGTTGTTGTTTTTTTCTTGCATTTGATTAGAAATATTTTTCAAGCTTTGTGAAACCTCTTCATCACAATTTATTTGCGCATCCATATTGGAATTCTCATTTATATTGGAAGGGGATGGAATAAAGCTTGAACTAATTTCATATGGATCGGGAATAGGAGGAAGAGAATAATTATGTTCAAACCAATCTAGTGATTCTTCTTTCATAGGTTGATCTTTGACATCAAATTTTAAACAATTTAAATGAAGTCGAATATTAAAATCTCTAACAGACTCATTTTCATTTCGAAGATATTCAATTTCATCACATACCTGATCATAATCATAGTGGTCAAATTTACAAATGAAAATTGTAACAAATTGATCACAGCTGTCAATTGAGGCAACTAGAAGAGTTCTACACCAGTTTTTGGCTTTTGTCACAAATGTGAGAGTATAAATTCTGCATAAAATGCCTTCATCAATTCCTTGAAAATCATAATTTGAAACATTTTGAATAAATTGAAGGACATAATTAAAAGCAGAAGAATTTCTCTCACCATTAAACTTTACCTGAGACAAGAGTCTTACCACTTCGGGTGGAGTATTGGAAGATGCACGTCCATGGATACAACTCCAAATTGGAATTTTAAGAGGAGCCATCATGATTAAATAAAATTTTAAAATTGAAAAGACTCCAACAGAGAACAAGTTTCAGGCCCTCCTTCTAGCGCCAAAAATGTTGAAGCCTCGAAAATCTCTGCTACAACATTGGGCGATAACCACCCGGTCCAGACCTTAATGCAGCTCCTTTTCCGTTTATGATAGTGGCTCCGACTGGTTTAACTAGGTCCAGTTACCTTTTCCCTATCGCTATTGGTTTATGATGTATCGTTAACCACCAATAGACAGGGATATCAGATCAATTCTTCTTGCTGATTAGGCAAGAGAATGACCCTTAAGCTGATTTGGGTTCAGCCAAACCACAACTAAGATTTTGCCTCTTTGAGAAGAGGACTTAAAAGAATGTAAATTTAATCTAATTGCAAACTTATTCTATAATGTAAGCAAAAGAAACTAATCTAAATCCTATCTCAATTAGGTAGATGAAAATCTAACCCAACTAAGAGCAAGATGATTAAATAATGAGAATTAAAATATGTCTAGTTTTAAATTAATGTTAAGCTAACGAAGAAATTCAATTAGCTCACATTTGTGAGTACCAAAACATATTCTATTGAGACCATTTGACTAAAATAATAAATCAACAACACTCCGGAAGAAATTCACAAAAATTGATATCGATTATCATATCAGTCAAACTAATAATTAAACAATAATATGTGGAAGAAATTCACAACATATTATTATTTTAAAAAAAAAAAATCAGTTTTGTAAGGCAGATTTCTAAGCAAATCGTTACTCAGAAATCAGAGTTAAATCCATAAGAATAGAGATACATAACAATTTGAGACAAATTATCCATATCAACAGAAATGCATAAACATGAATAAAATGAAACAACAATTTTATTAACATAAAAATGAAACTGATATTTGATACAGAAATGCTAAAAATACCAGTTAATTGAATCTGCTTCTCTAATCCTGGTCTCTAATAGTACTTTACATTACTTGAATTTCTGCTTTCAAGACTAGAGCTGCAGAAATGCAAACTCTGCCCATCATGCATAATTCAAGACATAAAGAAAAACCCTCAATAATGTTCAAATCTGAAATTTTTGTCTCCTCCCCATCTACAAATCTAAATTCCTATTACAGAAATGATTTTAGAAGTTTGGAATTGCAGAGGAGAGCAGCCCTTTTTCCATTCTGCAATCTGCTATTTATAATATTTGCAAAGGAATTGTTGAGATGAAAGTTTGTTGAAGAAAATATGTCCAATCAATTTTATTTGCTCAAACATTCCAATCTTTTAATTGTTGGAGCATTCTCATTGATTAAGATCTTTTCTTCATATCTCTTCTACTGTTTTCCTGCAAAAAGAAATCAAAATAAATTAAAATGCAATCAATAAAAACAAAATATCATTTCTGGCATTTAAAACAAATCCAATCAAATTCTATTTAAATAAATAATTGAAAATAAAATATAAGCTCTCTATTGATGCCTGGAATGGTTTAATTGGCCAAGGATATTATTGACGAATGGATCTGCAATTAGAAGAGGCTTGGACAAATGAAAAATGCAGAAAATAAATCAAAAAATTGATTTTTCTTTAGAAATTCGGAGCTTGATTTTCTGCATGATTTTTGACCCAATTAATGACCAAATCTATTAGTGGAACCTCCTCAGAAATGTTCTCCTTGATTTTATCTTTCCAATGAGCCGTCTTGGGCCTCATTTGGCCAAGTAAAACTCATTCTATGAGCTTCCAAAGTTGATGAGTCAAATCTGGCATAAATCTGGAAATTCTGTTGCTGGGCTAAAAATCAGAATTTTTAATTAGAAATTTAATCCTAAATTAGATTCTAATTATCTAATAATTAATTCTAAATTAATTATTAACTAACTAATATATACAATCAATTTTAATTAATTATCATCTAATTTAGAAATTAATTAAGTTACAAAATTAAATTAATATACGAATGATTTGAAAAAGTTAATTTAAATATGATTAATGTTATAATTAAAATTATATTAAAATTATAATAAACATTATAATTATAATATAAATATAAAAATATAAAAATTAATTTACAAACCATTGGAATCAATCCAAACCCAAAATCCATAAAACAAACCATTGAAATCAATCAAAACTCATTAATTCATCCATGTAAGTTTGTGGAAGGATATGGTGAGTGGAGTGTGAGGTGAAACAAAAACTTTATATTAAATTTTTTTTAACACATCTCATATCGGAAGAACCTTGGATCGGGGTTTTTTAAATGTGCATGTTCTAAAAATTGCGATGGATCCGAAATTGCGAAATTGCGATCTTGCGATCTGCGATGGATCCGAAATTTGTGATCTGCGATCTGCGATGAATCTGAAATTTGCGATCTGCGATCTGCGATGAATCTGAAATTTGCGATCTGCAATCTGCGACAGATTCGAATTTGCGATTTGCGATCTGCGATGGATCTGAAATTTGCGATGAATCTGAAATTTGTGATTTGCGATCTGCGACGGATCCGATGATGTAATAATTTTTTTTTATTTTTTTTTTATTTTGGTTTTATTTTAATGATGTTTAGTTTAGCTATGAAATTTTCTAAACTACAGCCACTCCGAAAAAGAATAAAAAATAGCATTTTTAACCCAGACTAGAAAAATGATGGTACTTCAAAGGAGTACCATTTTTAAATCAGTTGACCAAATGAGGCGAAACAAACGTCAATGGGAGGCTTATAAAAAATCGATTCACTCAAAACAAGAATCCAAAGAAAATGAAAAATTAACAAAAGCGTAGGATAATCAACTAAAATAACAATCCTAAAAGGTGTTTAGCCAAAATTTTATAAAAAGGGTCCCCATTATTTGAAGTGAACAAGTCAAAAATGGGGGGGTTGTGTTTTACCACAACAATATGTTAGTAACATTTCCATAAGTGTGTTGGATTTTCACCGTTCTCCAAGCTAGAGCTCCGATTTTCCCAATTCTTAAGATCTACATGAATGCATCTAACTCAACTCGATTAAAATTTGTGATATTAATCTATGTGAAAATTAATATTTTATGATTCAATTCGATAATTAGACAGATCTGTACTATGTCATAAATGAAGTACCATGGTGTTGGGGAAGGGAAGGTATTTTTGTCATTTCATGGATTTTTTTGGGTGTGTGTTATATTCTTTCCATGACTAAGGGGCAATAGCCCACCCTTTGCGCTGGGCACAACGGGGGGGTCAAAGGGGGGGCGGTAACCCCCCCTGTCCGGGTCCGGGGCAGCGCCCCAGCGAAACTTTTTTGGTCCTTAATTTCCGGTGGGTAGTCTGCGCGCATGGTTTTGTGCATGGTTTTGCACATGGTTTTGGGGTACGATGGTTTTCGGCCCTTGGTATTTTTGGAGATCCGGTCAAGGGAACTATGGTTATGTTCTAATGCAGGGTTAATGGATTAGGGTTTATGTATGCTTTGGCATGTATATATATGTGTTGTAACACTAAAAGGAATATGATGAAATATCAAGTTGGTCATCCCGATTTTGGATCCAAGGGAAAATCTCTGTGTTTGTCTGTTTTATGTTTTATGCTCTCGTTATTGTTTATTTTTTGTTATAAGATTCATGTGTAGATAATTTATGTTCAGGGTTAAAACCTACAATTTTTAGCTTTTGATGCCACAATAATGGTAGCTAAAAAGATGTTGGTATGGGTAAGGTTGAATAATATCTTGCTTTCCTTTTGGAACCATCAATTTTTAGAAGGCATTGGAAATTCATTGCGAATATTTCTAAATATGGATTGAGAAATAATGGACAAAGGTATATTTACTATTTTTGGCATATGTGTAGAGATATACCTAAGCAAAGGCCTACTAGATCACATCCATCTGAGTCATCAAGATTTCAAGGGTATATAGTGGATATACTTTGAAAATGTTGCATCCAGGAGTTGTTTCTTCCATAAGACAAGCCACCTGCATAACTCATGCCCTCAAGTGAAAAAGAGGAAAAAAAAAATATCACAAAAGCCAAAGGGATGGAAATTTTTAGGTCCACCTTCTTTAGATGAAAAAGATAAATAAATCGATGAGAGTCTTCAACAACCAAACACATAGAATCAACAAGGATTTCAAGTGGATGACGGAGAAGAGAAGCAGAAAGATCATGCCTAACATGCTGAAAAATCCACTAATTTAGTTGTGATCCAAACTTTAAGAAATCAACCTGAGAGAAATGGCAACATCCAAGTAGCAGTAGAGATCATAGTAGCAGAGTAGTAGAAGGTCGTCGTACCCTTTCAAAAGGAAGCATGGGGCATAAAGCAAACCGATACATCTGAGAGTTCGAATTCAGACAAATAATTTCCCCCGAAGGTGCAAGGAATCCAATTCAAAATAGTATCAGTCATTCCTAACCATGGAGTTTCGTGAAAGGTGGGAAAAAAGGAAGTAAAAAATGGGAAACTAACTAATTATTATCACACTAATTCCAAACAATATTATGTAATTTTATTTTTTCATTTTTTTCTCTTTTTGTGCATTGTTCGAAAGGTTGATCTGATTGAATTCTTTTTAGCATATGCAAAACGTAATTGTGTTCCCAGGTTTTTAGGATGAATAAAATTATGATTTTTTATTTAAAAAAAATACAATAATAATGATTTTCTTTGGAGAATCGAAGAGCAATATAAGAAAGGATAGATACTAAGGTTTGTTGTAAATCAATCAAAAGGAAGCAAGTAAAATATCTCTTTTTAGGAGGATTTTTCACGCTGTCTCTTCAAATAGGAGTAAATTTTAGTTAGGGCTAGGGATTTGGCCTCAAAATAATTGATTGGGTACTCTATAAATCCAATACCTAACATATCCAAGCTAGATAGATTCATGTTTGGAAAAGGTTGCAAAGGCTAAGGTGAAAATCTCCCCTCTTTAATGTGGTTTTTAAACCTTCTATTTGATAATGCTAAAAACAAGGTCACAATATTAAAAGGAGGTCCTTGATTTTACCAAAACTCAATTCCAATGCTTAATCCACAGTGTTATTCTTTATATTTTCGTTTGGCCTTGAATGATGAGATTTATCTTTGGGTTAATTTATTATTTTGTCTTTTAATTTATGTGTTTGAGAAGGACTTGACGGTTATGGGGGATAAAATGGTTGTTTTCAATAACCCTCCCTTGAAACCCTGTAACGAGATTGTGTGACCCATCTTTTTGTCGTAATATTTCAACCATGAACTCTTCCTGCAAGCATTCCCTTGAAAGGAGTGTATGTAAAGGAAGTGGAAATATATGTCTCTAGAGGTTTTGAAAAAGTCGAAGGGGAATGAATTTCACCTCCTACTGAAACACATTTTATTCCACCATTCGAGGTGCTAGAGGGCATTGAATTTAAGGGTCATAGGTGAAATCTAAAATAGATATTAAAAATTATAAGATAGGTGTTCTTTAGCATAGGATTGATTCTTCAATAGTTGACTTTTTGGGTGATATTTCCTAACATTTGTTTCCATTGAACCCTAGTGGACATCCTGTAATATTATGGCCATGCTTGTGAAATATTCATCATCTGAATGGAATTTCCTCATAGTCTAAATTTTGAAGAGAAGTGATGCCTTGATGCTAGAGTTTCATTTCACCCCATAATCCTTGTGTTATATCCATATTTACCAATACCCTTTCCACCTTCATCTCCATAGAATATTTGAAAGTGAGGTCAACCTCCAAGAATTTTGTCCAGCTTGTTTCCAATTTCCTTGAGAGTCTGGTCTGACCAAAATTGTACTTTTAGTCCCAGAAGCTGAACCAAAACAAGGTCCTTGTCTATTTTCTACCAAGTGGGATAAAAAAAGGGGGTCCAATTCTCAAGCATGAAAGGGGTGGAGTCAATAATACAAACCTTAATCATAGCCCAATGAACCTCTTCATCCTTGATGAAAAATAAAATGAGCCAACCTCTTACTAGTATCTTGAGGTTGACAATGAACTGATGTGATCACCCCACTCCTTTGTTATCCATTATGATATTGTCTTCCCACTAAAACACTAGCCACAAGTACAACCCACCAATGCAAACTCAAACATTTAAATGACTTTATGCATCTTGATCCTATCACCCAGAATGAAGGATAGTTGGCCCTTATTATCATTCACAGAGGGGTTCTTTCATTTTCTAGTAGTAGATCAACGATTGGGCTTGGGGAAATGAATGGGCTCCTACAAAGGGGGGATGAGGATTTTGGTCGAGGGAGGAGGTGTCGATGAGATCATTGGGGAGACTATGGGAGAAGAAAAGGGAATGGAGGCAAGAATATTGGGTGGAGGAATGATTTATGGAGAACTAGAAGGAATGAATCCTTCAAAAATGACATGCAAGATAAAGAGATAGAGGTGAGGAGGGGGAAGAGAGCCCATGAGTGAAAAAGGGTAGTTAGGTATTTTAATGGCAGTGGAATACTTCCACAAAGGTAGGGCTCCTTAATGGAAATTGGTAACCTATGAGGAGAAGTACACAGGGCAGATAACCATGACGAGAAGGGCCTCGATTAGTGGCCCATAAGAAAGCAGATCATCAAAAGCAGAAAAAACGAGGGGGTAAAAGGTGGAAATGAAAAACCCTTCGAGGAATGAAAACCCAAACTTTTGGAAGAGTCCATAAATTTGGTGACTCTTGTGTGAGGACCCAAATTTCCAATTGTACTGATGCCACTACTTTGAAAACCCTCTGTGAGAAAATATTTACAAAGAGGCAAAACCTCGTTAGAAAGTGGAGCCACAAAACCATATACCATGCTTCCTTCAAGCCTCGATATTTTAGGTGGAGCCAGAAAACCCTATTCCATGATTCCTTAAAGCCTAAATTTGTTAATTGGATACACAAAACCATGTTCCATGCTTCCTTCAAGCCCCAATTTTCCAACTAGACACAAAAATGTTGCATTTTGGCACTAGGTCCTCCCATTAATCAGCCACCTAGATCTCTTCCATGATAGCAACCAAGACCCAAGGAAAACATAATTACAAAATATGGAAATGAGTTGCAACCAAAGGGAAAATACTACTCATGGCAGACTGTAAAAAGAGGGAAAATGCTACAATTTTTAGCCAAAGGGGGGTAAGCTGAACCACAAGCTTATAAAGCATCTGGAGAGATGTATGACCTTTATGTGAGAATCATGATAGTGCACATAGAAAAAAATGTGTCATGGCTATGTGGGTTTAAAGGTCATAGTTTCTTCTAACAAGGCATGGCTCTCATGAATTCCAATATTTAAAGGAGTATAAAATTGTTTCATGGCTTCAAATATGGCTCCCATGAATTCCATTGAGGGATATTGAAGAGGAAAGGAAAGAAAAAGAAGTACTTGAAGGAAGAATTGATGAGAAATAAAAAAAAAAATTTATATTTATTTTCTTAATAGAAGAATACCAAAGGAAACAATTTGAAGTCATTGTCGTAGAGAAATAAAATACTTGCACTGCAACTGCAAAAACTATCAAAGAATAAAAATAAACAAGTATTTCCTTCGAAACAAATCTCAAGGAGAAGAAATTATCCTTTTAAGTTCTATGTCAAAGGTAAGGAAGATGAATTGAAACATAAGTATCTATTGCAGGCAAATGTGCAGAAGTTGAATATGGTTGTCAAGATCATGCAAATCTACACACAAACCATTGAAAATTAAAATAAAATAGAGGTTGTTGAGTTTGTGAAAAGATGCATGGATGCATCATTGGAGTTGGAACACAGGGTGATGAAGAAAATGCAGTAGAATTTGTTAAGGTGATGAATGAAATCCCCAAAAGGGTATACTTAAAAATGAAATCACAATAATGTAGCATGGAAGATGCGACATGGAATTCAAAGTTTGCCAATTTTCAAAATGCTCAGTAAACCTGATGTAGGAGAAAATACTACAACAAATCGACAAACAATATTCTGCCAAAACATCCATTACAAGGTCTTGAATATTATGAGTATCAGTTTAAGGCATAGGTTCATCTTCATATTGTAGATCTCTTTTGCTAGTTGATCTAATGCAAAAATATTGCACTCATTCTAAACATTTATACAAATGTATGTTTTGATTACAATTGCAATAGAGATTTCCCTTTCCATATTCTTCACAGTTGTGACTCATGTATAGGATGCTTTCAATTTTTAGTTTAATGAATATAGTACGCAGCTACAAAGACTTGTTGGAACATTAATCTAAGACCTCAAAAAATCCACCCACCTCTCCTTGATTGTGGCATGTTGAAGTGTGTTTTATATCCCTTTTGACATAAAACTGAGGGTTTCTCTGTCATAAATTTTTGGCCATATATTCTATAAGGGATTTTAAAAAAAAAATTCCATGCCATGATATATGTCATTGCATGATATATGGATTTTAAAAAAATACTGAATATGATTAAAAATATTTGAAAAGGAAGTAAGAAAATGTAGTAGAAGCTTCCAGGTATATTATCATTGATAAGATGATGCATTTTTTATCCAAACAAGGTATCATCTATTCCATCTATAGCTCGCACCCAAAAAAATATGATGATGACTGTTTCGGGAAATAACTCCCTAGAGGTCGTTGGGTCAGAAACCTCCACAGATCGGGGCATACTATTCAAGAAGGACTCACACAACCAAAATTGTATGCTAAAAACTAGATATTATCAGTTGTAGAACTCACCCGTAGATCCTACGTTTGATGTAGATCCTGCGGGGTCCAAACCCCCAGCAACTCTTCTTCCTCTTCAACCTGAAAATCAAGAAGAAACGTGTACGGAAATCTAGTTGTACAGCATATAGCTTTCCTGAATGTCAGTATAATCCATGTGAAACATCATATAAACAATAATAAGTGTTTAATTAACATTCTTTTCACATATATAAGCAGATATTAACATGTGAATTCAGAAACAAGATGGTTCTTCTTCATTACGAACATCATGTACAATAATAGAAAGGTGGAGAGATCACCTGAATCCTTCCACGATCTTCGAACAGACCGTCGTCTGGATCCGTCCAGCCCTTGCCTCGCTAGGATTCTTCCAAGACTTGTGCACACGAGATGACATATAAGCTGATGAACATCTCCAGGAAACAAGGGTGTCCTATAAATACCTGGGAAGTGCAGGAGGCACGGGAAATCAGACTTGACTTGGGCTCCAACAGAGTATAATGTCTATAATTTTTCTCTCCCCCTTAGGCCATGCATATAATGGGCTTTTATACTCCCTCAAAGTATTTTCAATCAGTTGGAAACAATTGGCCACGGGCTGGGGTGGTTGAAATAGATTGTTGGCAATTTACTTGGAATGACGCTCAGAATTTATGTGCTCTTTGTTGGAGTTTTGGGTGCATTCAACACTCAATTTTCAACACTTCATTGATTCTTTCTTGGTATGAAATTCATATGGTAACTTAGTGTGCTTCTCCTTTGTTTTAATTTCATCATTTGCAGGGTATCATGTGATTAACATAGTATGTTTTCATGTTGGCATTTGTCATTTGAACCTGATGTTTCTTTTTCTTATTGGTACTCGCCATAAAAACCTTGTTAGATATTGTGGACTTTCATATAAATTAGTGTGGCATCCTTTATACCTCAACTTCTAACATTTATCACTTGAATTGACAGTTGGTTGCTCTCATGGACATTAGTGTGTTTTTTCCGTGATAGATGGAAAATTTGCATGGCTTCAAGGGAAATTTGGAAAAAGAGATATTTGGTGTGCACTTAGCTCCAATATTTTCCGTGTAACCTTGCACACATCCTAATAAAACTCTCTCAGACACATTGTTCATCAAATATTGTTGAATCAGTAAGGGTCTAGATGTGCCTAAATTTTGTCCATTGATTTATTTTGATGCATAGGATGTTGAAACATCACAAAATTCTTGATATTTATATGATCACTTGGGAATTTAAATTGTAGGCTTAATAATATGTATATCAAATTGTATTTCATAATCTATTCCTTTTGTTTATGTTGTCAAGGTCTTGTTTACTAGACATCAAAATTTTAAATGTGCCAGTCTCAACAGTTTTCCTTCAATGCTTTTAATCTAGACATATCTCCTTAGTTATCGACATCATGTACATCAATTTGGGTGCGTCAAAAGGTTGTGCCATTTTCTTGTGCATTGGAAACAATCCCACATGCAGAAAGAATAATCCTAGGGAATCTCTATGCATGCCAACACTTGTCAAGTGCCAACATGTGACAACTTGTGCTAATGTGTGTTAGGGAGCTTTAGGGCATGTTACGGAGTGGAGTATGTCATGCTAAGGAGTTCCAGGTGTTTTCAAGGAGTGTTAGGTAGTGCCAAGCCAACATAAGGGATAACCCAGTAAAAATTAATTTAATTGAACAAATAAGAGGTTGTGTCAATGAGCGACAAGCGTTCAAAGGAGGGAGTGACAAGGCATATTTGTAGGAAATTCCAAGGCATGCTACGAAGTGCCAAGTTGTGTTAGGGAGCATAAAGGGGTGCTCATACATGCTAGATGGCACCAACACATGCCAATGCATGTCAATACATGTTGGGTGCTAAGGCATGGCAGTACATGATAGGTGTTAAGGCATGCCAAGATGTGTCAAGTGCAAGTATGTGCCAATGCATGCCATGGAGTGTTAGGAAAAAAAAAGGAGCACAATTTTTATAAAATTCAAGGAAATGAACACATCAAAGGGTTGATACATTAGGAATTTATCTTTTTCTTGAGGGGCATGGCTAGGTCACCTTGTATATTGGTAGGGTGTGTCAGGGAGTGCTAAGGTGAACTATAGAGTGATGCATGCAAGGTAGTGTTAGGGAGTGCCAAGGAAACATAAGTGAGAACAAATTGAAAATGAATGGAAATGAATGAATAAGAAGGTGTTTCAGTGAGTGTCATCAATGAGTGTCATGCATGCCAAGGAGGAGTGACAAGGCTTGATAGGAAGTGCTAGGGTGTGTTATGGAATGTCAGGGCATGATAAGATGTGTCATATAGTGTCAAGGCATGCCAATATGTGTCATGTGCTAAGGGATGCCAATATGTGTTAGGTGTAAAGGTGCACTAAAGCATGCCAGGGAGTTTTAGGGAACGAAAATGGAGCACCAACTCAAAATGCAAGGAAATAAACACATAAGAGGGTTAATAAGTTATACTTTAGCATATTAGGCACACCAACGCTAAGGGCCAACATGTACCAAATTCTAGTCCATATCAAGTGTTAATGTGTGTCAATGCATGCCAAGGAGTACCAAGGCATGCTAGCTGGGAGTATGCGTGTGTGAAAACACATGCTAGGGAGTTCTAGGGCATGCCTGATCTGAATATGGGAAAACTTTTTAATGCTATGCAAGCTCCCTCATGAGTATTAAAAATGTGTTTCTTATGTGCATAGGAATCTTACTGAGTTTTCATATTATCACAAGAATTTATTTTTTTTGTCTTTCAATGTATAATTCCATGAAACAATTGTAGACATGAAACCATTATGCGCATGAAAGGAAAATACATCATACAACAACACACAAACCATTTGATGGAGTTTTCCCGGCCTGGGCTACATCTCCTTCAATCATCTCTAAGGCATAATTCATTGTTATTATGCTCCAAATTCAAAATGAAGAGTACATCAATGTGTTGAAATGAAATGGTAAGTTTCTCCTAAAAAGAAAAAACTCCTACAAAGTCCCTTTACCACACACTTATTGACCTATAGTCAAGCCTGAAACTATCAGCAACACAAGGGCATCTTAACAAGATCCCTTACTCAAATATGAAAGAACATCAAATTTGTACTTAAATAAATGTAAGTACATCAACAATATTTTTCTCTAAAACACATAAAGAGAAAACATGAGAAAAATGCTACAGAACTGCTACAAAGGCTGCTACTGCAAACATATGTAGGATGGAATATCCCTACAAGATCATCTCCATCTCAAAATCCTCCAAGAACTGGCTCAATATCTTAATGATCCATACACCCTCCCATTTCAACCTATAATTTGAACTTGAATATGTGTTATAAATAGAAAACATAAGTTACCAATGGATTCAGAAGATCCATAAACCCTTGAGTAGCCTCTTCTGGTTCTTGAATTGGTCCACAGGTCCTCTAGGCATGACCTCCTCTCTTGGTGGCCCTAGGTTTCTTTTATCTTCAAGTGGAGAAAGCACCATCAAGAGATGCTCCTCTGCCTATGAAACCTATTCCAATGATTCCATAATGATAAAAGTGGCTACATAGCCTCTTCTTGTACTCAATTTGGTCGAAAAATGCCCAAATTAGTACATCTGACAGTTTCTCTTAGAAAACCTCCACTAAATTTGACAAACTAGAGTTAAATGGAGTTATTTTAGCAAATTCCTCCAGATTTGGCGCTCGTCCAAAAACTCTGCTGAATTAAACTCAGATTTAATTAGTGCTATTCGTGGGTTAGTGGGCTACTTAATGTGCTAATAGTGAAATTCGTACTAGTCTATTCCTCTGGTTATGCTCTGCGGTCGTATGGTGAAGGGTTGGGCCCATGGAGCTGGCCCCATTCACTCCCCGCCCATTTCAAATTGAAAACATAAATATTTCTTCCACCCATAGTCTATTAAGACTCATGGTGCGGCCATAGTGGTAGACCTTGGTGCTTGTCTGCGAGAGGTTGTGGGGTCAAGCCCTGCTCCTTCATAAAATTTTACCATACCATATATTTAAAATTTTCCCCTCCGACTTAACCAAAATTTCAATCTTGGGAGGGGCACATGGTGGCCTCCAGGCTAGCCACATGTCATCATCCCATTGGCTCTCTATCAACCAATCAAAATTTTCTAGCACACCCAGAAATAGCCAATCACAACAAGACAAGTGTTAGGACCTGAGCGGCCCACCTAGGGAATGTTCCCTTGAATATACCTTTTGTTGACTAGGCTATACAGATGCCTAGTTAGCATCCCTGTTAGCATTTTGTCCAAATTTTCCCTGTTCTGCATGGTGGTCAACAGGCTCTAACACCTTCATACAGAGTCGGTTTTTGACGAAACGAATTACGTTGGAATCAGGGCAACAAGCCTTTCGTGGTCATTTAGGCTCCACACCTTTCTAAACACTTTTAATTTGAGCAAATTTTTTCCCCTGATTCAGATTCTGATCACACCTTCCCACTGACATGCTTTTGGAACCATAAAATTTGGTTCTCTCTGAGAGCTCAATATTCTTATGTCTCCCAAGTTCTATCATATTGATTCTACTTGGAGAAATCATCATGACAGACACTTCGGTCACTAACATGCCCTGCCTTGCCAATGGCTTGGCTCTTCAATCATTGTTCTCCTTTTGTTGCTGACCCAATTCCAACACTTGTTGGTTGCTTGCTGACATAACTCTTTTGTTGTACCAAATCAATTCCTTGGTGCCTTCCCATTGATAATCATGTTCCTCCTTTGCACAATGAGTGAAATACAACAAATAGGTTCTAACATCAGTAAAAAAACAAGAAAATAAATGACCATTCTTTTACGTCGACGGTTCCAAATTCCACATCTAGAAGAATGCATTCACCGTCTCCTTATCCTCTTGGTGTCAACACATAACATGGTCTACAATGGCTGCAAAATTTTTCTGGCTGAAATTTCTTGGACTTCTTCTCACAAACACAACCATCAATCTGAAAAATGCATCATGCAGGAAACATAACTTGATGACATATCCTCTTGCGCCTCAAAAGGAAACAAATTTCACATCATGAAAATTGCCATGTCTTCTCACATCTTGATGTAAAACACCAATCAACCACAAGTCAACAAAACATGCTTATTCAACAGCTGACTCACAAGTCAAGCATAGGCATGCATAATGATTTGATGGTTCTTTTCGAAAACAAAATAATTTCACGTTTCATGAAAACACTTCGTCAACATCTCCCTTTTCTCATTTGGATACAAAATCAACTCTTCCAAGTCGATATGAAATTCATTTTCACACATTCAACCAACACAAGTCGACACTTATTCATGTTCAAACAAAATGAAATCATCAAAATTCCATTATTCATACACACATCTCTCATGCATGCATATGATTCCTCAACTCTCTCACATAAGTACAATCATAGTACAAGAACCACATTCATATGTACATGTACTCAAAGAGTGGAAATAAACAAATTTTCTGCAATAAAGTGAGTCTCAACATAATCCTCTTTCAAACACCTTCTTGGTGCAAACATGCAACATACAATGTAAAGGAAAAAACCATTTTAGTGGCATCTATCCAGAGAACCAAACAGGTACAAGCTCTAGATGCAAAGTTCAACACCTTGCTTCTTCATGTCCTCTTCTTTGACATTTGGTACATGACACCCAATCATTTTCATCGAAAGACCATTCTTCTGTTGCAACATACCCCAAACTTTCATGCTTAGGCCTTTCTTTCTCCTCTATTGGGTTCTTCATTCTTGTCTAATTTACACCAAAACCTAAGCCTCCTTGGTATAACATCTTTTCCAAGATATTTGACCCAATACCTTTATTGTTTCTTTCAAAGGTTGCAAAATATTTTTCATCAATATATGCATATAAATAAGAAGCATATGTATTCCCACCATTTGTCTCATCTCTTTATTGAGACACAAATATGGTTTCATACTCCTTCCGGATTCTCAAAGTGTTCTCTTGGACTCTTTTGTCTTCTTCTTTCAGCTCCTCAACACAAGGTGTCGATTGAACCTCTTCCACATCATGTGGAAAAAAATCACAAATATTTCCATCTTCCATCTTGGAAGGATTTTATACAACACCAAATTGCATCAAATTTTTAGAAAACAAAGAAGTTTGTGGTGAAGATGGTAGTGAAACACCATTATTTTTACCTTCTTCCCTTCTGAGACAAGTAGGCTATTCTCCTTGAGATATGCTCTTCGAAACCTCAATACTCTCTGGAGGTGAATCTTGAGGTGGAACTTGTGGCAGCCCTAGCCTCCTTCTTCTTATTCCTACTTGGGAAGCTATACCAACAAGTTTTCCTTCACCTCTCCGGAGCTTCAACCTGGTAAGAATTTTCACCTTAAAAATAGACAACCCTCTTTGCACAAAGAAACACAAGCAACAATGAACTTGAAGCTTTGATACCAACTTGATCTAAATATGGGAAAACTTGTTAATGCTATGCAAGCTCCTCATTATTATTAAAAATGTGTTTCTTATGTGCATAGGAATCTTACTGAGTTTTCAGATTATCATAAGAATTTCTTTTTGTTGTCTTTCAATGTATAATTTCATGAAACAATTGTAGGCATGAAACCATTATGCACATGAAAGGAGAATAATTCATATAGCAAGAAACAAGACATTTGATGAAGGATTTTTCCCTGCCTGTGCTACATCTCCTTGAATCATATCTAAGGCATGATTCACTGTTACTATGCTCCAAATTCAAAATGAAGGGTACATCAATGTGCTGAAATAAAATGGAAAGTTTCTCCTAAAAAGAAACAACTCATGCAAAGTCCCTTTACCACACACTTACTGTCCTATAGTCAAGCCTGAAACCATCAGCAACACATGAGCATATTACCAAGATCCTTTACTCATATATGAAAGAGCATCAAATTTGTACTTCAATAAATGTAAGTACATCAACAGTATTTTTCTGTAAAACACATAAAGAGAAAATATGAGTAAAATGCTATAGCATTGTTGTAAAGGTTGCTACTAAAAACATATGGAGGCTGGAAGATCCCTGCAAGATCATCTCCATCTCAAAATCCTCCAAGAACTAGCTTAATATCTAAATGATCCATACACCCTCCTAGTTCAACCTGGAATTTGAATTGAAATATGTGCTCTAAACAAAAAAAAATATTACCAATGGATTCATAGCATCCATAAACCCCTGAGTAGCCTCTTCTGGTTCTTCAATTGGTCCACAGGTCCTCTAGGCATGGCCTCCTCTCCTGTTGACCCAGAGCATATTTTATATTCAAGTGGGTAAAACGCCATCAAGAAGTTCTCCTCTACCTCTGAAACCTATTTAAATGGGTCCAGAATTCTCAAAAATGGTTACCTAGCCTCTTCCTATACTCAATTTGGTTGAAAATTGTCCAAGTTATGACATATGATAGTTTCTCCTAGAAAAACTCCACCAAATCTGGCAGACTGGAGTTGACTGGAGTTAGTTTAGCAAATTCCGCCAAATTTGGCACTCCTCCAAAAACTCTACCGAATTGAAGTCAAAGTTAATTAGTTCTAATCGTGGGTTATTCAATGGCTTAATGTGCAAATGACGCAATTAGTGCTGGTCTTTGCCTCAAGTTATGCTCTGTGGTCATATGGTGAGGGGCTAGCCCCACAAGGCTATCCCCATTCTCTCCCCACCCATTTCAAATTGAAAACATAAATATGTCCATCGCCCATATTCTATTAAGACTCATGGTGTGGGTATGGTGGTAGACCGTGGCGCTTGTGTCTCGGAAGTCGCGGGGTCGACCCCTGCGCCTCCATAAAATTTTACCATAACATATATTTAAAATTTGACCCTCTGACTTAACCAAATTTTCAATATTGGTAGGGGCACGTGGTGGCCTCCGAGCTAGCCACGTGTTAGTATCCCATTGGCTCTCTAGCAGCCAATCATCCAACACATCCATAAATAGCCAATCACAACAAGACAAGTGTCAGCACCTGAGTGGCCTACCTGGAGAATATTCTGGGAATATTCCATGGAATATACCTTTTTCTGACTAGGCTATATAGATGCATAGTCAACATCCTTGTCAACATTCTGTCCAAATTTTGTTTGTTCTGCATGATGGTCAGCAAGCTCTAACTCCTTCATACAGAGTAGGTTTTCGACGAAACGAATTGCGTCGAAAACAGGGTGACGAGCTAGTTTCATTCGTTCAGGTTCCACACCTTTCTAAACACTTTGAATTTTGAGCAATATTTTTCCCCTAATTTAGATTCCATTCAATGCCAATATGTTCTCGGGCATACTAGGCATGCTAATATGTTCCAAGGCATATCACTAGGTTCCAAGGCATTTTTGTGTGTGTCATTGCATGCTAAGTGCCAAGGAATGTTAGGGACAATAGAGGAGTGTTAGCTCTTGGTTATTATCATAATTAACCAATATTTATTAATTCGATGAGGGGAATGCTAGGAACACTAACAGTAGGTACCAATACGTGCTAGGTGCCAAATGTTAGTGCATTCTAAGTGCCAAATATTCCTCTATTACTTCTCTCTTTCTTTCCAATAATTGATCTCAAATAAATTTAATCTTAAACCATGCCAAAACCATTCCAACATGTGCCAAAGCAGACCAAGGTATCTCAATGTATGTCAGGCATGCTAATACTTTCCAAATGCCAATGTGCGCTAGGGAGTGTTATTCATGTTATGGAGTGGCACGATACGTCGAAGAGTGATAAGGTGTTCCAAAGAGTGCTAATGCATGCCAAGGAGTGTTAGGGAGTACTAGGAAAACACAAGGGAAAACTAGGTAAAAAGTCATGGAAATGAATGAATATGAGGGTATGCTAGGGAGTGTCAATGAGTGTTAGGCATGCCAAGGAGGAAGTAACAAGGTATGATAGGCAGTGGTAAGGCATTCTAGGGAATAACATGGCATGTCAAGAGTTTATAGAGTGACATAGAGAGTTACAAGGTGTGCTAAGGCATGCCAAGACATGTCAGGTGCTAAGGCATGGTAGGATGTGTAAGGTGTTAGAGTGTTCCAACAGGTGTCAAGGAAATGAAAGGGAGAACCAAGATCAAATGTAAGGAAATGAACACATAAGAGGGTTAATAAGTCATGACTTTACCTTTTTAAAAAGGGGCATGCTATGCACATTAAGAAAATGGTTTGAATACATGCCAAGTGCCAATGTGTTCCAAGTGATAATATATGTCAATGCCTTCCAAGGTGCTCCATGACATGCTAAGGACTACGGGGCATCCCAACACATTCTAGGGGAGTGCAATGTCGTTCTAGGGCATGCAAAAATGTGCTTGGGGATCCTAGTCATGGAAATATATTTAGGTAGAAAGATGTTCCAATACATGCAAGGTTCCAAGGAATGTTATTGTGTGCCAAATCATGTCAAGGTGTGCCAGGAGTGTTGATGAGTTCTAGGTATCTCTCATTAATATAATTTACATAGCTTTTTATGTATTAAAGGATTTGGTTCCTACACACACTAGATAAAATTCATCTAAAGGGAATTTTCTAGATAATAAACCTAATAGATATAAATCATTTTACTAGATTTTTGGCTTCTGTGATCCATCAATAAATTAGGAAGAAATCTTTCGGTAAAAATCACATTATCATGAACATGCTGTCACAGTGGTTCATCATCAGGACTAGGTGAGAGATCAGATCAGTCGTTAAGTTTAAATAGATGTAGGAGAGGAAAGAAAACCGTTAAAATCAACTAGTTTAACTATAAAACGGTTAGTTCAATAATTAAAAATCAAAAACGGCTAGTTTGAATATTTAAATTAAAAGTCAAATTAAAATTTTTTATAAATAAAAATAAAAAATTATAATTTGACTTTTAATTTAAATATTCAAACTAGCCGTTTTTTATTTTTAATTATTGAACTAACCATTTTATAGTTAAACTAGTTGATTTTAACGGTTTTCTTTCCTCTCCTACATCTATTTAAACTTAACGACTGATCTGATCTCTCACCTAGTCCTGATGATGAACCACACTGGTTGGTTCGAAACGCGTCGACTTTGTTCATGATAATGTGATTTTTACCGAAAGATTTCTTCCTAAGATATAAATCATGTGTTGACTCATAGGAAAACTGTATTCTCATTACTTAAGGGAAATGATACACACTAATTACTTCTTAAAAATTTCGTTGACTCTAAGCATTACGGCCTTAGAAAAATAAGTAAAAATAATCCTTAACAATGATCTTAAATTGTTAACTTTTGATAAAAAAAAAGTATAATAACAATCACATAACGCCATAAAAAACTCATTGGAATGATCAATGATGATGAAAAGTTTTTGACCATCACTAAAAGTAACCAAAAACAACATTGGTGAGGGCCAAAAAAATATCGTCACTATAAGTGTCACCGAAGAGAGAAATAGTGATGGGCCTTTAACAACCCTTACCAAAAGTTTCATTGAAAATTATTTTAGTGACAAACATTAAATGATCGTCACTATATGCACTTACAACAATGTTTTTTTAAGGATTTTCACCATATGCAAAACTTTTGATGAACCTTGAAGATTCGTCATAGGCACGAACCTCACCAATTACCTTTTTGTTGTAGTGGCTCCAACCTAAATTATCCAAATAATTACATAAATTATTGTGGGAAATAATGTCTAGTAGATGTGTTTAATTACCAAATTAATATTAAGAATGTAGTGCATAGTTACTTTTTCATTCTACCTAAATTTATGCAAAGACTAGCATAAATTATGCAGGAACAATTTAACAAATTCAAACATTATGTGGGTGGAACATAACCTAATTCTTGTTGATCTTTGGGTAGTTGTGGGAGGTATTTGTTGGCGAGGAAACAGGTCTCGCAGGCAAGACCTAGCTTCAAGGGTTGGGGCCAACAAAGGAATCTGATGTAGTCTATAACCACGCAGACATTATCACCCTACTCCGGAGAGCAGAGAGTCTCACCCGAGGCATGTCACAACCACATGCAAAAGGGGAATAGATCAATAGCAGTGAAAGGATCCGCAACTCATGATTAACATTGAATTGATTGCATAAACATAGTTATATACGCAAGAACATTCAGAGAGTGAACAGGTATTAAGAAAATAAAATTTTGAATCATCACAACCATCATGCATGCATATGAATCACACAATAGGACAGCAACTTGCAAGTGTATTGATATCTTTAGCCAAATCCATAGTTACATAGCTTCCGCAAGGAGAGTTTACAAGTCTGATACAGATGCCTTATAGAACAGAAAGGTAAATAAGAGAAACCTAGGAACTACAGAGATGTCATGCCCGATCTCCTTCAGTCACTCTACGTTCCTTCTCCTATCGCATCCTCCCTTCTTTCAGCCGGGTGACTACTATTTATTCACCCGCTATCGCAATTTTTAGTTCCTCTTTGCGTTCTTCTTCATCTGCTTCTAGCTTCTCTCTTGTTGTTTGTGTGTTCTGCTTTCTGTCTTCTACTGTATATTCTCTTCATCTGTACTCATGCATCTTCTTGCTTCAGCTATCTCTTGCTTCTTCCACCTTGATAGCTCCGTGACTTACTGTAGTTACGACTTGGTCGCGATTGCCATGTGTCATCATGCCACAACCCAAAAATCCATTCTTTATTAAAAATTCAAAATATTCAAAATAAGTTTTCAAAACAAGGGCCCCAACAGGCCCCGACCACAGTTTCTTGACTCATCCCCGAGTCAATCACAAATGACAGTCTCTATCTCCATCACCCCGCTGGATCATGTGCCCTATTCGCACTGTGTGCCTTCAGCTTGTTCCTATTCTCGCTGTGCGCCTTCAACTTGTTCCTGTTCTCGCTGTGCACCTCCAGCCTATTATTCAAACAAGGGCCCCAACTCCGGGACTCTGTGGAATGTTGTAGCTTTAAGCACAGTGAAGGCCGACAAAGCTTGATGCCACCCCTGCAGCATGGAATCTATTTCTTTGGCAATCTTGGTGACATCGGCCTCTTCTATGTGCGCCGGTATAGCCCCGAACACTGTGCTAATCTAGGTTTCGACCTCGGTGGCGAGCTGTTGCACTGTCCTGGCGCTGGATTGAAGGGGTGGGCAGAGCTCATGAATTACCCATTTGGCCATTGCTGAGTTGGCCTCTGTTTGCTGGATCTGCACCTCGAGATCATCTGCCTGGGCATATAACTGATCCAGCCATGTGGGGTCCGCGGTCTCTTGGATTTCCCTCGAAATCTGTTGTAGCTGCGCAGAAATTGGCTGCTTTTTGACTGTAAGGGCCAGGGAGCACTCCTGAAGACCCTTCAGGAGGTCGTAAGCCTCGCGCGCCGCAGAGTTAAGAGTTTCCTGCATTTGAGTGGCCTGGCCCTGCTTTGCTGCAACTTGTGCTGAATAGACAACCTCTGGATCGGGCAGCACTGGCCATGCGGCTAACGCTACTTGGAGCTCCTGGTTTTCCCTGTGGAGACCATTATACGTGATCTGGAGGTGGAATTATTTTCTACAATAATCGTGCGATCAATCACGTGCCAATGCGTATTCTGACAGTTGCTGAAGGTGGCATGGGGAAATGGGTGGACGCGACGGCTGAGGTAACTGCGGATGATGGAAAAATGATTATGGCGAGGTTACTTCCAATTATGGTAATTTATGGTGCAAATCTAGACAATCCTATGGACTGACACAAGTACTAACTGAAATTACCTGGACTGACCTTGACACGTTTATGAATCCTACGGGGATGACACGCTGGACGCGCCCCTCCCCGACCACAGTCGGTTGCGGTGCGGTCCTGCAACAGAGCGTTTATTGACAAACTATGCA
Source organism: Pinus albicaulis (assembly GCA_034641835.2). Classification (NCBI taxonomy): domain Eukaryota; kingdom Viridiplantae; phylum Streptophyta; class Pinopsida; order Pinales; family Pinaceae; genus Pinus; species Pinus albicaulis. Next base: position 1,184,303,324 of record CM076581.1, on the reverse strand, counting down.
TGAGAAAAAAATACTACCTATGCTCATCCTGGGTGCGGGAGAGTTATTCAACTACGCTACTCTACGGGTGCTCTCGGTTGCGAGAGTTATTGATGAAGAGTGAAATAAACTTACTCCTGGTAGGGTTTCAGGTGTGCACCATTCACCCACCCTGGTAAAACAGTACCGTCCAACTGAGCCAACTGAATGGCTCCGGACTCTCTAATCTCGATGACAAAGTAAGGTCCTAACCAGTGCATCTGCAGCTTTCCTGGGAACTTCTGGAACTTTTTGTCATATAAGAGGACCTTGCCGCCAACCTGGAACATTTTTTTCTTGATGTCGCGGTCGTGCCATGCTTTCTGCCTGTCCTTTTGAACCTTCTGGTGAAATTCGGCCAGGAACTGGGCTTTGTCCAGTTCCTGTAATTCATGTAGGCGCTGCTGGAGCAATGCTTCTTCCAAGAACTTGAGAGACGTGGCAATTAAAAGACTTGGTACAGTGAACTCGGCGGGAATCACAGCTTCCCGGCCATACACCAACTAGAACGGTGTCTGATTGGTCAAGCGCTTCACCGTAGTCTGATAGGCCCAGAGTGCAGCTGGTAGCCACTCATCCCAGTCATCCCGCTGGGCATTGCAGATCTTCGTTAACCCATTTTCAAGAATTTTATTAAACGCTTCAACAGTACCATTGGCCTACGGGTGGTACGAGCTGATTTTGTGATGCTGAATCATAAATGTGTCCAGCAGCGACTTGACCATGTCATTAATGAAATGCGTACCTTGATCGCTGGTTAAAATTCGTGGGCAGCCAAACCTACTGATGATGTGTTCAAAGATGAACCGTGCTGCTGTATCTGTTGTGCAGTCTCATACCGCCACGGCCTCAGCCCACCTGGTGAGGTAGTCGATTGCGGTAATGATGTAGCGGGCCTTGGAGTGCCTAGCAACCGGGGCTATGGGGCCTACGAATTCAACAACCCACTTCTCAAACAATCGCAACACATGCACTGGGTGTAGCGTAAGTTCGTCCCTGTGAGAGGGCCTCCCCGTTCACTGACAGATATCGCATCTCTTAACAAATGTTTTACAGTCTGCATGGACCATCGGCCACCATAGTCCAGCCTGGAGTACCTTCCTCGCGGTGGGTTTTTCCCCCACATGCCCTCTCGCAACGCCGCTGTGGCATTCCCACATCACAGCTTCACGTTCGTGGTCAAGTCCGCATCGGCGCAGAACCTCATGGAGGCCCAGTTTGTATAGCTTCCCCACAATCAGTTGGTATTCGGCGGCGTGGACGACCAAATCGTTTATGGAGCGGGGTGTAGTCCTGAGGGCACTACCCTGTGGTCGAATAGGTGGCAATGTCGGCCAAGTAATCTAGTACAACTTTGACTTGGAAAAGGTCACCATCCAGCAGCTGATCATCAAGAGAGACATCGTTATCCCCCGTCTCCAGCCTAGATAAATGATCGGGCCCAACGTTCAACCTCTCGGGCATGAAAATCACCTCAAACGTGAATTCTTGGAAGAGTAGAAGCCAGCGACAGATCCGTCCTTCCAACACAGGCTTATTGACCAGGTACTTCAATGCAGAGTGGTCCGTAAAGAACTTGAATTTTCCTCCTGGAAGGTAGTGGCAGAACTTCTGGAGTGAGTACACCATTGCCAGGGCCTCCCTCTCGATAGTGGTGTAGTTCTTCTCCGCATTAGACAATTTGCGGCTGGAGAAGTAGACTGGATGGTTGACTGTCGTCTCTTCGGGTTGCGCCAAGACAGCCCCAAGTGCAATGCTGGAAGCATCAATATGCACATGAAACTGCTTATCCCAGTCTGGGTGAACAAGAATAGGCATCGTCGCTAGCTTTTCCTTCAGAGTGTCGAGGGCCATCCGGCACTCCTCCATCCACTGGAATACTTCTGACTTCCACAACAGCTTTTCTAACGGGGCAATGATCTTTGCGTAGTTTCGGATAAACCACCTGTAATATCTTGTGTGCCCAAGCAGTGCCCGCAATTGCTTCACCGTTTCGGGGGCTTCCATATGGACGATCATTACTACCTTGGCGGGGTCGACACAGACCCCTTGCTTGCATACCACGTGTCCCAACAGCGTGCCGAAAGGAACTACAAAAATACATTTCTTCAAGTTCAAGGAAATCTGCAACTGGCGAAACCGATCAAACATGATACGCAACAGGGTGGCGTGTTTCTTCAGCAAACTGTAGACGGTCCAATCGTCCATGTAGACTTCCAGGAACTTGTGGATATACTCTCGGAAAGCCGCGATGACAATCCAGGAAAACACGGCCGGGGCATTCTTCAATCCAAATGACATTACGTGGTATGCGAACGATCCCCACTCGATGGTGAATGTCATCTTCGGCTTGTCTTCTTCCGCAATGCACACCTGATGATAACCCAAAAAACCATCAGTGAAGGAGTAAGCTTCATTTCCCGCAACATGATCCAATACTTCATCGCTAAAAGGAGTGGGAAACGGATCATGGATGCAGGCATTGTTCAGACTCCGGTAGTCGAGACAGACGTGTATCTCCGCCTTGTCCTTCTTATTTTGAATGACAATAGGACTCAACCACTCTGCTTCTTCCACCGGAAATATGAGACCTCTGGCTAGCATCTTGTCAATCTCCATATTGACCTTTTCTTTGATCCATGGGTTCAACCGATAGGGACGATGCTTTACGGTCCTGGCATTCGGTTTCAGCACAATACGCATTTATCCGAGGTCACCTTTGATACCCTTCAAATCTGCAACCGACGAAGGGAATAAGTCTTCGTATTCCTGGAGGAGGTTGAAAATTTCTTTTTTTGTCTCCTCGTCCCAATAATCCCCAACTGTAGCCAGCTTTGGTTTGTCCTCCGTACCTATGTTCAACTTCTTTGTCTTTAGTGGCTGTAGATGGACACCTTTGGTGGTCGGTTCTTCATTGATGTTATGCTCGCCTTCCTTCTCTTTGAAATATAGGTGCCTATGGTCCTCCAGACCATCATCGTTTGGATCGCCGTCAATCCGTTGGCAAGCCAACCCACACCTAGCCTCAGGACGTGAGGAAAACGTGCCCCCATCGGGCTCTGGGTCATGGAGAAACAGTACCCCCTTGATAGCTTGTAGTGCCCGGGACACCAGCTCTATCTCCCCTTCGAACGAGAAGCACCGAACAAACTTGTTCATGACTTCCTGCCAGGAGCTGGTTCCTCGTTTCCGCTCTTCTTCCAAGTACCAGGCTTGGGGGATAGTATCTAAGGAGTGGATGAACCGGTGTACCCACAGCTCTTGCAGGTATCCTAGACTTTTCCACTGCTCCTCATAGGTCCTTAGGTGGTCCCGCAGATCGGAAGTCCCTTTGTACCTGTGCTCGCTTCGAGGGCCTTCATCTTCTTTAAACTGCGCCCTCAAAGCCTCCGCCATGCAACTCCACCACGACAGGGTGTTGCGGTGGTTCCTCCACCACCTAGCTGATGTGGACTGTAGTGCGACATCCAAAAGTGATATCCTGCTACCTTCTGGTACCATGTCCTCGACCTTTGCAATAAAGGTATTGACAGCTTGCATGTTCAACAAGGTGGGGTATTCTCTGAACTCATCACCAATCCAACGGACTCGGGAAATGGCAGCACATCTCCACGTACAGGTCTCATACCCACCCTGCTGCCAATCTTCCCAAGCGATTTCTAATCCCAGCTCCGAGCTCTGGACACTGCGCTAGCTGACGGAGCCGGTTGCGGTCGGGTTGATATAGTCCTCCCGCTTCCCTGTAGTCATCTGATAAAGGTGGTCCATCATTTGAGCATCCTCCCGGTTGTCCATAGTTTCGGTATATCATGGGCCTTGATATAGGTCAAGGGACTGAGTGACCTGGACCTCTCCATCCTCGAATATCATCAACTCCTTTTTGAGGTCAATGATGGCGTAATTCTCAAAAGCCCAGTCGATGCCTAGCAGGGCAGGGTAAGGATCCTTGTCTCCCATAATATCAATAACCTCAAAATCTGTGTAAGTCTTCACCCCCACAATGTCGACCTCGACACATTCGAGTCGGCCGATCGGCACAATGCAGTACTGGTTCACCATTCTGAGTTGAATGGGTGAGTAGGTTAGCTGTGGCCTTCCAAGAGCCTGCCACGTCTTCCGCGGCAGGATGTTGACGTCAGACCCTAAATCAAGCATGGTATCGCTGATTTGGAATCCTGCAACCTGTGTGTTAAGCCGGAACTCTTTTCCTATGCGGCACTTGTTCCGCTGGACCCGATGCATGTACTGTGGTGTTGTGTCCACAGGTTCCCTTAGCCCTGTATTCCCCTGCAGTGCATCCTGCAGAGTACGCTTGAGCTGGTCCCACATCGAAGAATTATCAACAATCTTGAGGAACAGCTAAAGCCATTCCTCAATCAAGGTCCCCGTAGCACTCTGTTCTCCAGAGCCAGTCGTCGGGGGTACCTGGAGGCCCCCGGCTTCCCTCAGCTGAGCAAAATCCTCCACCGCCTCTTGGAAGTACCTCTTCTGCGCGTCCGGCCAGATCAGTTGTTTCGGGGAGGCGTGCCGAATAGCCCGGACCGGCTCCTTTCCATGAGCATCCTCTCCCGTCTTCTTGCTGCCCTGCATGATGATCGCTACATTCTGCATGGCCGGAGTTGCGGTTCCTCATGGCTCGGAGTTTACCAAATTTGTGCCCCTTTGCCGTGCCCGTTCCTCCCACTTCTTAATGAGTTCTAGACAGTCCTCTATTGCATGGGCATTCACGCAGCACTGGGAACACCAAGGACGTCGGGGAAGGGGACATTCCCGTGCCATGTGACCCTCCTGGTCACAGTTGTAACATTTCACCGGACCTCGCCCCCCTGTGCGGCCTCCGCGCATACCGCCGCCTCTTTCCCTAGAAGCCTCGTTCACCCTCTAGGAGGGTCATTCCAACCAGTCCGCGAGTGCATCGAGAGCCCTGCACTGCTCAATGTTGTGAGTCATGGAAACACAAAACTCACAGTATACATTGTTTGGGACATTTGAGTACTTATGTAGTATCGGGCACATCCGAGGTGGATGCCCCATCATCTGAAAAATCTCGCAGTACTCCGTGGTGGTTGGGTTTGGTTGAGATGGGAACCCTGCATAAGGCTGTTGCGGATGGTATACCCCTTGTGGATTCATCGCCACGCCACCCCCCGTGGGTGGACCCCCCTAGATTGCCGCGACAGGGGGTCCCACACTCATGCCACGCAGCCGAGGACATTCGGTTGCGACGTGGCCTTCAACCAGGCAGTGAGTGCACCAAACGTTCGGCCTGGCTGGTCTTATAGGTTGCATCTCCTTGAGCTTTTTAGTCAGACTAGTGATTTGATGCTGCAGTCCCACCAAGGAGGGATCCTGCAAGGCCGGCCCTCCTCGATATTCCTAAGGGTAGCCCGCCATGGCCTCTATCTTCATGCCCTGTTCCAAAGCATCCTGCAAGTTGTCAATCTTCTGATGGGTGAGGGGGGTTTGCGTCAAGGGAAGCAGAGCCTTGATGAACCAGTCCCTCTAATGGTTTGGATCGATCGGGTAGCTGAGTTTCCCGATTACGTCCTTGAATCGCCGCATCATCTCCCATGCAGTCTCTCCTTCTTTATGCTTAATCTCCCAGAGCTCGGACAAACCCTGCTAGTCCGTCTGGGGAAGTTTAAATTCTCGGACAAAATCCCGCTTTACGTCCGCAATTACTGGATTAGGATGGGCCTCAGACCACTTGATAAACCATCATAGAGCCCTCTCTCTGAGCATGGTTTGGAACTCTATTAGCTTCCTGGTGTCTGGCATCTGCCGAGCCCTCCATATGGCTTCGCAGAGATACCGATGCTGCTCTACATCATCGTTGCCCCGGCCAGAGAATTTTGGATACTGGGTGAATGACCCAACCATATTGACTTGTGAAGGGGTAACCAGGATAAACCCTCTGGGTCCTGGTTGCATGACTGTACCGCTGGAAAATGCAATACTACTAGTGACGCTGCTATTAACGTATGTTGTTGTCGACAATGAACTGTTGTGCAATTGAATCAATGCTTGTAACTTAACGAAAATATTACTTAAAGGTTGATAGAGTACCAGGGGAAGGTAGGGATCCTTGCCGTGTAAATTTTGGAAGTAGGACTACCTGGAGAGATGAATTTCATCCGCTCTTGAAACAACCGTTGCATTACGACATACCATTCGCCATCGGAACTTTCTTCGGGCTGCCCACCTGCATCGTCTTCGTCAGTCGTCGTCTCCCCTTTTCTCTTAGTCGGGCTCCCATGCACCCGCCGCACTCCCACAATGGTCCCTTCCCTTTCCAGGGTATCCGCCTGAGTGTCCATAATTCCTATCCTCTGAGGTGCCTCCTCTTGATTCTTCCTGTCATTTTCTCGTCGTCTTAACTCCTGCATCACCCTTTCTCGCCACCTGTTGGTGATCTACGCCCGCCGATGCGCACGTCGCTCCCTCAATCTCCTCACAGCCTCAGAATCCATCCCCCACTCCCTGCTTCACACTTCATGTAGCATCTGTCCCTTCAGCCCTTCCCCCAGCACAGGAGGTTTACGCTTCCATGCTCGACTTTTGAAATTCCATCAGCCCTTCGTCCACCATCAGGGCCTTAATCCACAGTGGAATCTCCTTAAGCAACTTCCCTCTTAACCCGGAATAGAAGGTAGCTTCAGCCTTCGAGAAGGATTGGTAGCACTCTGCAAAAAACTCCACAATATATCCGACCAAAGTGGTCTCTACCCAAAAATCCACCGCGTGGGTCAAGTCAGTGTCCAACCGATGCAGAGCCACCAGATCCCCGTGCACCCAATTGCGGTTTATCTTCCGCGAGCTATCCCTAGGCACCTTTTTCTGTAACCTCTGCAACCAATTTTAGAGGTCGCTAGTGAATTTTCCCCAGAGGATCTCGTAAGTATCACTGGCGGAATCTAAGAAAAGGACGAGATCCTTAAGCACCCTTTCTTTTTGATTCGTCAACTCCACTTGCTGAGCAACGAACTGGTTCAGATGGTTATCCCACCATCTCTGTATTTCACCTTCGAAGATCCTTGATACCATGATCTAGTTCCCCTCATAACATGTAGGTCCTGACAACGGAAACATTTTTTGGCGAGGAAATAGGTCTTGCAGGCAAGATCCAGGTTCAGGGGTTGGGGCCAACAAAGGAATTCGCTGTAGTCTAGAACCACGCCGGCATTATCACCCTACTCTGGAGAGCAGAGAGTCTCACCCGAGGCGTGCCGCAACCACATGCAGAAGGGGAATAGATCGATAGCAGTGAAAGGATCTGCAACTCATGATTAACATTGAATTGATTGCATAAACATAGTTATATACGCAAGAACATTCAGAGAGTGAACAGGTATTAAGCAAATAAAATTTTGAATCATCACAACCATCATGCATGCATATGAATCACACAATAGGAAAACAACCTGCAAGTGTATTGATATCTTCAGCCAAATCCATAGTTATATAGCTTCTGCAAGGAGAGCTTACAAGTCTGATACAGATGCCTTATAGAACAGAAAGGTAAATAAGAGAAACCTAGGAGCTACAGAGATGTCATGCTCGATCTCCTTCAGTCGCTCTGTGTTCCTTCTCCTGTCGCATCCTCCCTTCTTTCGGCTGGGTGACTGCTATTTATTCACCCGCTATCGCAACTTTTAGTTCCTCTTTGCGTTCTTCTTCATCTGCTTCCGGCTTCTCTCTTATTGTCTGTGTGTTCTGCTTTCTGTCTTCTGTTTCATATTCTCTTCGTCTGTACTCATGCATCTGCTTGCTTCAGCTATCTCTTGCTTCTTCCACCTTGATAGCTCCACGACTTACTGTAGTTGCGACTTGGTCGCGATTGCCATGTGTCATCATTCTGCAACCCAAAAAGCCATTCTTTATTCAAAATTCAAAATATTCAAAATAAGTTTTCAAAACAAGGGCCCCAACAGTATTCCCCAACTATTTAGAAGAAATAAAATTTAATTTAATTTTAAATTTAATTTTCAAAAAGAATCGCATATTTTGGAACCCTAATATCACTCTAAAAATACACTTGAACTTATAATTTACTCACTCATCACTCACATTTCTCTCTCCCTCTCTCTCATGTGGGAAGCTACTTGAAGAAGAGGCTGAAGTTTCTAAGGAGACAAATTTATGAGACAATCAATGTTTTACAGACTGAATTTTCTAAGTGTAATTATTTAATTATGTTTATGAGTGTGTTAAATTAATATAATATATATCATTTGAAACGATTATTAGTTGCAAAAAAATGTTCTTGTCTAATTAGCACTAGAAAATCAACACCAACATTAAGACTAGGTACATTACATAGTGGTATCATAATTGTACTTGGTAGTAACATGACCCACATGGGAATTGAGTATGTTACACGTACCACCTAATAAGTGCAAATATCAATTATTATTAGCAAGGTAATTAGAGGAGAACTTAAAAAATAACTGAAACTATTATGTTATGAGAACATACATAAAATTATCTTGTGAATAATCACTTTAACTTCATTATCCTATCATGTCATTCAACATATTCTCTTGAGCATGGATTCACTTCATTTCATTTCATACCATCAAAAATTTATAATATATGTATAAAGCAACCCTTTTTTCCCTTTATAACATAGCTACCCTCTATTTTATTTGGTGCATGCACTTCTAGGGTATCATAGTTTAATTTGATGTGATTCAATTCCATACTAATGTCGTGTACTTGGTTCATTTTTCGTTCTTATTTTCTTTTTGTCACCATGATTTTCCAATGTCTGTAGAATAATTTCCATCTCTGTGGCACTCTTGGTTTTTTTTTCATCAAATATAACTTCCTGATTGACAAAAACATTTCCATTGGAAATAATACAATATGATTCCCTTTATTTCATTAGAATATCCAATAAATATACACTACAAAATTCATGAATTTAGCTTAGTTCACATTTATTTCGGAACTAAGGCATATCATACTGAACCAAAAGCTCGAGATTTTTAACTTGAGGTTTAAAACCAAACCATGTTTCATATTGTGTATTTCCATACATAGAAGTAGTGGAAGATATGTTCCTTAAGTAGACTGCAATATGTACTACTTCTGCCTAGTATGAAGTACTCAAAATTTTTAAAGTTAACATGGATCTCACCATATATAATAGTGTAATTAATTATTTTTGTTACTCCATTCTATTTGGGAGTGTAGGAATTTGTAAATTATATTTTGATACCGTTGTCCGTGCAATAAGCTTGGGATTCATTGGGTGTTAATCCCCCTTTGTTATCTTTCCTAAGATTTCCATTTTTTTCTTTAACTTCATGTTCAACCCGTCAGTGAAATTTTTTGAATTTTTTAATTTTTTTCTGGCTTTTATTTCAAAAAATAAACCCAATTCATTTGACTAAAATCATCAATGAAAAGTAAAAAATATTTACAACCTCCCATAGAAGGCTGTAGAGGTCCATAAATGTCAATGTGAACCAATATCAAACATTTGTTTGCATGCCATGAACTTGTTTTTTTGTAAGTCAAAGTTTTTTCATTTATAGATAAAAATTAGATCCACAAATTGAAAAAATTGTACGAGCCTCGCTCCTACCATATTTGTTGGCCAGTAGAAAATTTCCAAAAATGCTAACTTTGAGCCATTTCCATTTGGTTGTCTAAAAAAGGAGAAGGACTTAGTACCAAAAACTAGTAATATTAAGACACAACAAATTACCATTAGGATGTGGAACTAGGGGGGAGGTGGTTGAAACTCACAATGCACATGTTTTTCCATATGGCCCAAGAAACCATCCATATGATCCAAGCTTTCCTATGGATGTAATTGATGTTGAAACCTTAGTTAAACCGAGAGGCGGGGGGTAAATCATTTTAATACATTTATGGAATTTTAAAACTTTCTTTTAAACTTATTTACACCTATTTCATGATCAACTTAATGTATAATGAAACAACAATCTTAATATGCGAGTAGAAAGTAATAAGCAGATTAAATACAGAACATCAACACAGAATCATCATGCATATAGAAAACAGATATAAGTGGAAACTCATAAGGGAGAGCACCACATATTATTATTGTTGTGATTCAAAGGCAAGCTCCAACTCACTCTCACCGCTTATTTTCTGTAGGCTCCAACCTACAGGAGGCTACTACCTCAAATTCTACAAGCTACTACTTACAAGGAAGCTCCAACTCCCGTCTATTTTCTACAGGCTACAACCCACAGGAGGCTCCTACCTCAGCCGGCTACAACTTGACATCTATCAAGCTACAACTTGATATGGAAGCACCAACTTCCTCACACTACAATAAAACCATATGTTGATTTACCTGGATATCAGGTCTATTTTACTCCTTCTTCACTGTTGTCCTTCCAGCCTTCAAATCTACTTTATATTAGCTCTAGATCTTCATAGCTTCTCTATCTGCTCTTTCTTATTCTTCCACTCTCTAACATATTTATGCACATTACAATAACATCATTTACATAGATTACTTCATGACTTTTTTTATTCTATATGGGAATATGAAGTGAACATGCATGATTCTTCCCTTCCACCCATTCATTTCCTCACTCAGCATATTCAAGATGTTACGACACTAAATACACTCATTTCACTATTAAATTGGAGTTTTTCTTTGCCTACAGAGACTTTCCTTTGCATCACAAACGATATAAAATAATTAATACATTTACAACTACAATAATATTCCAATTCAGTCCTTTCATCTTCTTAGCTTTGTTGTGTGTTTGTCCTCTTCTGCTTGTTTTTCCCTTGTCTTTTCTATTTCTGCAGTTATATTTCAACTGTGCTACATAACTTCCCTTTTTTCCCGACTTGACCCATGCTGTTGCACTATTCTTTACGAGGTCAGGTCCTCTTACTTACCCGAGCCTTTAATTGTTGTGTTCACTATTTTCCTTTTGTTACCTAAGTCTTTTCTTCCATGTTCAGCCTTTTCTCTCAACCCACATAGAATCCCTTCTGACACAGCAGAGTACAATATCATATTTTATTCCACATACATACTTTAACAATCAAACGTCAGTGCATACCTTATTAACGGAGCACACATAACAGATGTGGAATAGGGGTTATCGGGTCCCACACTACTTGACCAATCACAATACATTGCACATTTCTTTCCTGCAGCTTTTAATGTTTTACACATATATCAGAATACACGCGGAATCACAAACTATTACTTGAAGCTCGATTATACATAAATCGAAAAGCAATTACATACACAGGGAACTTATTTACTGGAGGGTCCCAAAACACTTTCCACCAATCACAGGCGATCGCACTTCGCAACCTTTATGATTTAACTTAGCAGCTAAACCTTATTTCTTTCGATCTGCGATATTTGCGCTGGTGTGCAGTGCTGACACATCAATATTTCCTCATCGCATCACATACAACTTACCATACCGAGTGAAATATTAACGGTAACCTCTAAGATCTACGGCGTGCGATCGTGCACAATGCTGACACATGGCTCTTCCCTCATTGCATCGCATTCAACTTACCATACCGAGTGAACTCTTAATAGGTAACCTTTAAGATCTGCGATGTGCGCTCATGCATAGTGCTTGCACGTGGCTCCTCTATTTCGCATCGTAACCAACTTAACTTACCATGCGACGTGTTAACGCTAAACTCTTAAAAGTTTTGATTTTCGAAATTTCTCCTGATGCGATTCGATCTCCTTCGTCCATCTCTTGCCTTTAATTTTGTGATCTAATCTTGATCATCTGTTCACCACATTTGGAAATTTTCTAAGTGTTCTCTGCATTATTCAATTTTTATTTGCTTATCATGTCACCGCTCTACAACATCGGCACCTCCACGCTACTACTCCTGAGCTTGTTCTATATTCTTCAATGTGATTCTCTCCTGAGCTTTATACTGTCACCACTCTGTAACACTGGTTCCTCCACGCTACTCCTCCTGATCTTGTTTTGTATTCTTCATTCACTCTAATTTGAGATTATTATGCTTGTTGATGCCTTTGATTCTTCTCTGCTGCATTTGCTACTTATCTACTGCCTTTGCTACTTCTTTACTACCTTTGGTTCTTCTATGCTGCCTTTGCTGCTTCTCTGCTACTTTTTATGCTTCTTTGCCATCAATGACAATATTTCCAACAATTGATTACATTGGAGATGAGTCAAGATATCTTTCATGTTCCATTTATTCTGTTTGATGTCACTCATGAAGGAAATGGGTTTGTTTTTGTCATCATGTCATGCCTTTGAGAGTTTATCCATAGACACTTGATGTTTCCTATGCATGGTAACCATTTTTTGATACTTCAAAATTTGAGGCATGATGTATGGAACGACATGAAAACTTGTCCAAGAAGTGGTGTTATTCATTTCAATTACAATAACTAGGTTTCTGGGTTGTCGTAGGTTCTGTTGGAGTTGTCGCCTATGGAAGAGAGTGGTTGGATTGACACCTTTCCCCAACACCCCAACGGGCATAGTCACATTGGAATGGCATTTCGTGACTAACAAGAACCCCAGGGAAAGTGAAACTACAAAGAGTATCAAATATTTTCCATTGAATCAAATGATGTGTAGCTAAGATAGAGCAAGAGTCATAGTGTTTGGGAATTTCCCAATTTTGAATGCACCCAACCCACTCAGGCATATCAAGTAAGTAGTCTAATTGAATTCCATATAAACCAGGAAGAAAAAACACATAAATAGTAGAGCCAGGGTGTATAACATATAGCTACTTGTTTCGTGTCTATCCTCCATTCATAAAGAAAAGCTAAATTCATAATTTAAAATACTCGATGAGCCTCGCGGCTGCATTCCCATAGAAAAACTGAAAACCCATGAAAGGTAATCAACATGGAAAACTCCCAAAGGACCACAACGACTGGCATCAAACATGCACCCCCCATTATATTTACTAGATGACATTGAAGGAGAAGTCCTGGGAAGGGAAAGCTAAAGACCCAAGACTGTACCCACAATATTTTCTCCATCATAGAGGACAGGGAATTCACTAGGCCATAGAAACCATACTAAATATAAAACCACTAAAGGGACTCCAACTGAACACAAAATATATATAAAACCAAAACAAAAAGAAAAGAGCCAACTAGAACAAGGATCAAACTTACCTCCAAGGTTAAATGACATTGAGGAGAGAGGCACCACTACAAGCACATCACTAGTGGAGGAAGCGTGGTGTCACTACTCTACAACTCCCCAAAACACACAAAATTTCCAGGTCTTCGATCAAAAATTTTACTCACATGTCCCTTTTTCCCTTGATCACGCAAGAAAAATAGGAAATAGAGCAAGAACATACAATTTATGATGAACCTTAACTGTCTTGGAGGGCATCCATAAGGTCGAACCTTATACTCCTCCTAAAACAATTCTGACATCGACAACCAGCAACCACAACAGAGGACCTACAACAACCAACATGACTCCAGCATGCTTAATGTAACTTTTTTTCACTCACTTTACCTGGGAGAGCATGTCACATTGACCTTCTCCCCAATTATTTACCTTGGGGTCTAGTGAGGTGGTTGGCATTCCCCCTAATCTCATTAGAAATTTTATTTTCTGGCCCCATCAAGGTTGCATACCATGAATTTGTTAGAAAAATATCTTTAGTTTGTTTCCAGTAAATTCAAGCTTTACTTCTTACCTTTTCTTTCTTAAAAGTTGGAAGTCCTATTATGATTACCTACTTTTGAATTTGAGAGAGACTTTGAGTTTGAATTCCCATATCTAATATGCCACAACCTTATAACTGAAATATCTAAACTCATTGCTCCTGCAAAATATGACTTCCACGGGATGAATGTCCTTTTAATCCTTATAAGCTTCGTATCTTAATACCCAATCATGATTTTCATCAAAAAAAAAAAATAATGGAGTTGTTTTTTATCAATCCATATTGCATAATGACTTGATTTCCTACTTGGAAAATCATGACCAATGACACAAAATTATTCTTCGATGTTTGTACATACTAAACATTCAAAAATAGTTTTTCTCCAATGCCAGGAACAGAAAATTTTACTTCGCCTTTTCCATAAGGAGTGTGTGTCATATCATCTCTCTCTCTCTCTCTCTCTCTCTCTCTCTCTCCCCTCCTTCTCTCTCTCCCCTCGTATCCTCTCTAACTTACTCTCTCTCCATCTCTCCCTTGTCACTCCCTCTCTCTTTGGACATCTATCTCTTTATGTCTTTTTTCTTCCCTCTCTCTCTCTTGCACCCCCTCCCTCCCTCCAAATCTATCTCTTCTTCTCTCTCTCAAGTCCTCTCTCTCTCTCTCTCTCTCTCTCTCTTCCTTTATATTTATCCCTTTCTCTCCCACCTCCCTCTATCTCTACCCCATCTCTCTCACTCCACCCTCTAACTTTTTCACTATCTCCCTCCCTCCCTCCTTCTCTCTCTTCCCCTCTCTCCCCCTCCATCTCTATGTCTCCCTCTCTCTCTTCCCTTTCTCTCCCTCTCTCACTTGTCACTCCCTCTCTCTCTACCTTTATCTCTTTATGTGTTTGTTCTTCCCTCCCTCTCTCTCCCCCTCCAACTCCATATTCCCCTCTCTCTGTCACTCCTCTCTCTCTTCATTACTCTCTCTCTCTCTCTCTCTGTGTCTCTATCTACATCCATATGATAGGGAAATTCACTCTATGTAATCAATGCTATATGTAATGTCAAAAATATTTTACATTTTAATTTTTTATTGTGAAATGAGTTATGTATTTTTTCCATGTGGTGCATTGATAAGCCAGGGTATTTTCTCATGGTATTGTAACATAACATATTTACAAGTTAATAACATCCATGGTAAAGTGGTGGTGGATATTAGTGGTTAAGAAACTTGTTATATTTTCAGTATTAAGTTTTTATGTGCTTATTAATTATATTTAAATATGGTTATGGAATTATTATTAGTCCTTGCCGAGGAAAGAATATAACAATCCATCACAATTAGTTTAGCAATGGCCAAAGAAAATTATAACATTTAACTTTAAAAAATAAAGATTTATTTCTTCAATATTATGAAAAAAAATTAAAACATTTGATTGGACCACAACTTGAATGTCTTATTGCAACCTTTGCACAATATAATATCATGTGGATAACTTCCTTACATATTTTTATGCCATAATTTATGGATATGGTTGGTACATTCATGCATGATTTTTAGATATTTGTGTACAATGATATATTATTCTTAAACTTTGCAACAATCCAAAAATTAAATACTTGAAAATAACTTAAAAACTCAAGTAAATAACATATCTACCATGAATTACTTCCCACATAATTTAAGGAAGCTTTTCTATAAAAAAATGGATAGGAATAAGATGTACAAAATAGTTTTCTATATTACTTTTAACCTTTTGTTATTTTTGTTTTTTAATTGAGCAAACATATAAATCTTAAATTTTAATGTTAAATGCTAAACATCTACGTCTACACATCTACCCCTATATTGGATCCAATAGAATTTTTGCTAAAACATAAATGGGTTCCACCCTATATGAGTCGGTATATGGTGACTTGGCCACCGAAGGCTACTGATCTTGAATTAATTCCAGAAACGTGAGTGAGTTGGGCAATGATGTCGATGGAGTCTTCTTGTTGGAATGGATGTCTCTAGCAACTACATAATTGCCTTTCTTGCACACCTTAAATCTTCCCAACCATCTGTGAAACTTATACTATTGATTTCTTTTAAATTCCTCTAAGGGACTATTACACGCTCGATTTTTAATCATTAATGGGAATATCATGTCATGCAAATTCGTTCATGGTTTAAAAATGATATCGGAGTTGGATTTGTAGTAACATGATTTAGACCGAGTTTTGGGTATGTCACATAGTGGTATCAAAGTTAGATTGGTCAATAACATAATTTAACATGGGAGTTAAGTACATTATATATTAATGTCAAAATTGTATTTGGTATTAACATTACTAGATGATGGAATTGTGTATGTTACACACCTCACCTTATAAGTGTAAATATCAATGCTGATGACAAGGTAAATTAGAGGAGAATTAATTTTGTGGACAATCTTAGGGTCGGGCACTAGATTTGAGTGGTAGGAAGTGATCCATTTAAGTAGATCTACTTGATATAAATATTTAGGGAATGTAGCCATTGGTAAACCATATAGAAAAATAAAATAAATTTAAATAAAAATTAGAAGAGAACTTAAAAATAATTAAAACTTTTAATTTTGAAAACATAATAGAATATAATAGAATTTATGGTACAAATAAAAAGATATATAAAATTTCATATATCTATGAACAATCACTCTTATTTACCTCATTACAAACCAATTTTTTTTTAATAATGAAAATGAATCAAACTGCATTACTAAGACATGAAAACCCATACATCTATACAAGAAAGAAAGAAAGAAAGAATTTTTAATGTCCACGAGGCTAAAAATAGCCTATGGGACAGATTGCTTCTCTATCTGACTCTTGTATTCGGCCCTTTTCCTGTGAAGTTTTACAATGACCGCTCCCAGCTTATCGACAAACTCTTCACTGAATAACTTATCCCAAGAATTAGCCGCCGAAAATACTCGTATAGTTTCTCTCGGTGTCTTTGAAGGCCTCACATTCTAGAATGAAATGTTTTTCCGTTTCCACTTTTTCCGGAGGAGAAAAAAAATACATACTCTTTTCTTCACACATTTCTTTTGGCCTTTTTCCAGTACTCTGTTTCACAACATGTAGTTGATGAGAATTAGTCCTTAATTGAGCAAAAATAATTTTAGATCTCCAAGAAATATTATCCCCTATGTACGCCTTTTGTTGATGGTTATGCGTGGGGTTAAACTCTTCTATGTAGTACTTCTTCTTTCTCTCTAAATCTTTCTTCCAAGTATGTTTGTGGAATTTATCCATAACAAAATTTTATATCTCTTTCATCGTTTGTAGGACACATGTTCATAGCAAAATACCCCATTTACTAAACCATTTGTTATTTTTTCCGCATCCAAGTCTTTTGTCTTTTGCACAATCTGTCACTAAACACCACCTTAGGCCATCTACCCTCTTCCATTTGCTCAATACGGATACCTTATGACTCGCACCATAGAAATTGCTTCAATAGGAGCGGCCTGTTTCACTTAACAGGATAGCATAAGGAACTCGCACTTTTAATTTTGAATCTGTTTGTAATCAAACGTTTCGAATTTTCTCAATTTGTTTTCCACCGTATCTTGGTTGTGATGCTGCCCACAATTCACAACCGTAGAGAATCCCCTGGAATCACTAGAAGCCCAAAAAGAGTTAGAGTGGTTTTCCAGGTCTCACGACTCTGCCCTCTCTACACTGCTTTTGAAGAGCATAAAATGCTTTCCAACCCCTAAAGTTCTTTTTCTTTTCTACAACCATCCCAACTTAAATTTCATTTGAAGTCAATTCCGAGGTATTTGTAGTCCGCAAATTCTTTCCGAATCGTTGCCTTCAAAATAGAACTTATGTTGGTTATGCTTTCTTTTGTTAGAGAAAACCACTACTTTCGTTTTGCTAATATTGACTTGCATCCCAACCCTTCTACAAAAAATGCTCAAGGGAACGTAAATGCTCTTGCAGAACCAAGAGCCGATTTAGCAATCAATATAAGGTCATCTGCATACAAAAGAAGCTTGATAACGAACTTGCCCAAAATGGATACCATCACCCCCTTTCGCGAATTTAGCTACTCTTCAAGCTTGTCAATATATAACCCAAAAAGGGTAGGAGACAATGGGCAACCTTGCTTGACCCCGATATCACTTCTAAAACTTTCGTAAATGCCACTGAAGTTCTGATTGACTTTCACCTCTTCTATACAACCTATGCCACATGTGCTCTCAAATGCTTGGGAACTACGAGTCTCCTCCATTCTGCCCCAAAGCTTATCCCTAGGAACTGTGTCAAAGGCTTTTTCCGAAATCAACAAAGCAACAGAAAACTTCTTCCTTTTTTTTCCCAAACTTTTTCAATGATGTGCCTTAAAGTTATACAATGATCAAGCTGTGGAATGTTTAGGTCTAAAACCTCGCTTTCCCTTTAGCACGTTTATCTCTTTCTTCTACCCACTTGCTGATTTTCTTTTCTAACATGCTTCCAAACAACTTTGCAAACAAGGGGTTTATCATTATGGTTCTATAATTGGAGGGATTATTGACGTCACCACTCTTGAAAAGAGGTATTGCCATACTAGTTGTCCAAATCTGTAGGGGAACCCTCTGCTGTAAGATGTTGTTGAAAATTTTTTGTGATGTGAGGTGAAAGAATTTTTTAAGCCCCACTTTAGATACTCGCTTGGAGTTCATCTAAGTCTTTTTGCTTTTCCAACGCCCAACTTCTTGATACCCATCTCTACCTCTTGCACCGTGAAGAGTTTTGTGTACGTGTTGACCAAGGGAGGAGGGTCAACCTTGGGATCCTCGCTCATAAAGATGTCTTGCATAGTCAAACCATTTAGAAGCTGTAATGTTTTTTTCATTTTGCACCTTTTTCGATTGGAGCTCCTTCCAAAATAATTTGGGGTTATTTTTCTCGAGGAAGATTAATTCTTCTCTCCTTGAAACCATGAAATCGGCTTTTTTCTTTTTCACTATCTGCTTGTAAGCTTTGAGCTTTATTTTATCCATGTATAATTCCTTCCACCTTCTCCTTGCCTTTTTTCATTCCTCGTCAAACCAGGCATTAATTGGAAAATAATTTGTTTCAGACTTCTTAATTTTTGCTCTTTTGCACTCCGAGTGCGCTTTGAATTAAATGTGTTAATCTATGACTATGAAGGCCATGAGATGGGATTTCCTCCTTCTTGAAGAGCCTCTCTAGCATTATTTTGAAGGTATTACAATTCTCGGATTCAAGAGATTCTCGCACTTTGGGGGGTTTTGTTGAACACACTAATTTTTTTGACCCTAATTGCTTCTTTTCTAGGTCCAAGAGAAACTTAAATAGATTGGCTTGTGATCTGATTTTAAGTCCCAAATTTGATCTCCAATCAACACTTCCTCCATTTTCTCACATAGACTATGCGAGAAAAATTACATAATCTACTACACTTGCTCCATTGCAAGTATTGCTAGTGAAATTACCGGACTTTTCCCATCTAGTCAAACCATTACAAATGACTAAATCGAAAGCCCCACATAGCATAAGCAATTGTTCTCCAAAGAGGTTGCAGCCTTTATCCTCCAAATTCGTTCCCACCGATGATTACTCTCTCCGTAGCTCGATAGGGTCACCATCTTCTTTACAACAAAGAATGTTAGCTTGTTCACTTTCGGGTCCTAGCATTGAAATCCCCCACTATAAGGACTTCACCTAGCTAAGAATATATTTCAATATCTCGTTTTTTAGGGCTGCAAAGGGATCTTTGTGGTCATGCCCTCTACTTTTGTAGATTTTTGAAACTTGCGCGCAAAACTAGCATGTTGCAATTCTAATGTGATTTCCATTTTCTGATATTTTAAGCCACACAAATTGCTTATTTGGGTCTTCTTTTTCTAGCTGAATGAAACGAACTTCTTTTTTCTCTTACTAATACCATGATACTCCCCGTGCCCTTTTGCCATTCCCCGCTCGCCTTGTTCCACACTGCTATCTTCCAGTACTCCTTCAAACAAAGGTGTCTTACACCCTTCATGCTCATGTGTTTCTATGAGGCAAATTATGTCTCTACCTTCCGCAATAGGCCCTAACCCAGTCCTCGTCTCCATGGGTAACCTCCCTGAGTTCCAACAAACTAATCTTAATGGAAACCTCGGGTAAGAAACTTTGATTGCTATTTGTTTTTGACATGCAAGACTCAGAGTTGAGTCTTTGTCCTCGCTTGCCCATAATGACCTTGCTTCCTCATTTCTTGCTAAAGAGTTTGTTGCCTCTTCTTTGTTATCATTTTGTCTTCTTGCTTTGGAAGGAGGTCCAAATTGCGCAATCACGGCTTTACCTTTATAAATCCATGCTCTTTTTCCCTCATCTCTTGCTGCCCTAACATTTGTCATTTCATCCCTCCTTTCCTCTTGTTGTCTTACAGTTAAATCTTCTTCTAGAAAAAATCAAGAACCCCTTAAGAGTTGTTTCTTGCTTAGAATGATATCTTTATCATGCAAGTTGGGCATGATGACTTTTATGGGCCTGGATCTCTCACCGTTAGGCTTACCTACTCTCCATGCTTGACATATTTGTCCTTGCCATTGGAGCTTGTCTTTCAAGAAGTCTCTTGCAAGGTCAAGAGTACATTCATTTTTTCCCATACTCCTTCACCCCTTTAATAATTATGTTTGTTGCTCTATCCAGTCTTTCCTTGCTTTCTCTATCTTGCATGTTGTTAACCTGAATGTTTGTTTCTCCTTCCCTCTTAGTAGAATTGCTAATAACTTGAGCCCAAGTTTTGGAAATTTTTGTGGGATCTCCTTTTCTCCCTTCTGTTGATGTTTCTTCATTGTTGTCTATTTGAGCAATCTGCTTTCCCCCTTATCCTAGAGATGGCTTTGCATTCATCACCTCTGTATTCTCCACTGCAAATTTCTTCATGTTTTTCACCTCTTCTTTCATGCGTTTCCATTCCTGTTTTCCCTATTCATAGAGCTTCCCGCATTAATGACACTTGTTCCTTCGAAAACTTTGTTGCTTTCTGCTAAAGCTCGATTTTTTAGATGTTATGGCGACACATGGCATCGAAGGCCAATGATCTCGAATTAGTTCCAAGAAACGTACATTAGTTACTTTGTACGGGAATGATAGTGGAGTCTTCGGGTTGGAATGGGACGTCTCGGCTAGCTTACGTCGTTGCCTTCTCGCACACCTTAAATCTTCCCAAATCTACACAACATTCACGAGTTGAATTGATTTCTTTCCCACCAATTCAATTCAACGTCATCAGTTTATTCACAATTGAATTGATTTCTTTCCCACCAATTCAATTCAACTCATCCAATATATTCACGATTGTTGATTTCTTTCCCACCAATTAAATTCAACCGTCCAAAGTATATTCATAGTTGAATTGATTTCTTTTCCCCAATTCAATTGTCCAGTTTACAATCTGTGCGAGAATGTTTAACATAATCATAAGCGGGGAAAGGGAAAGGAAAGAAGAAATGTTGTTCAACAAGTGAAGGAGAAGGGAAAGTATAAAGCAAAGGAAAGAGTGGGACGCCGGCGCTGATTACGAAGATCGTAAAGACGAAGGAGAATGAGTCGAGCCTCGTCCTGTCCAGCCACAATATTTACGGCCAAGTTGATTCGAAAGGTTATGGACGCCTCGACCGACGATCCGGATCGGGTAACCGGGGGCTTTCGAGGGAAATCGGGGCATGGCGGTAAGTACACGTGGAAGGGACCCCGCGGGAGAGGAGGAAGAGGATGATTATGTGCCGACCCGCCATAGATGAGCACGATCCCAACTTCATCGACAACAACGAGCAAAAAACAAACCTGAGAATGAGAGTGACAGTGAGAGTGAGGCAAAGCGTATGCCGAGAGTAAGTTGCCATGGTCACAATTACTTGAGAGTGAGGCATGGGAAAATGAATCTAAGGTTGATGGAGAGTCGAGTCGAACTTGAGAGTGAGAAATGGTACTCGTAACCTCGATCTTTCGGATTAACACGCTTCCCATCATTATTTATGCTCTCTAGTGTAACGACATCAAGTTTTGTAATGGAATGATCTAATTATACCTGCTCCTCCTCAATATATGCTACTCCATGTGCTACTCCTCTCATGTTCTAATTATATTTGTTATTTTATTTCGTTGAATGGATTTTCGGGAAATATTTGTTATTTTATTTGTCGAATGGATTTTTTGGGAGGTTCAAATTTCATTACCATTAGAGTGCATGCATAATATGAATTTATTTGTACGTGTATTTAATTTTTTTCAAAACCAACTACCATTAGGAGTGCATGCATAATATGAATTTATTTGTATGTGTATTTAGTTTATGCATGGTATGAATTTATTTGCACTTGTTGTTCTTTGTGATGTCAAGGGTGGCGGTTTTGGATTGAGGAGGTAAAAAATTGGTCCTTACCTTTTAAAAAAAAACTGGAGAAGTTAATTTCGAACATTATATTTATAATAATAATACTAATAATATAATTTTGTCATATGTAAGTTAGAAAAATTTCGAATATTATATTTATAATAATAATACTAATAATCTAATTTGGTCATATGTAAGTTAGACACTAAATTGATGTATGAAGTTAATTTTTTGTGTTTTTTATTTTTGTTGAGTTATCTTTGTGCTTTATTTCTATTGAGTTATGTGTGTTTTATTGCTAAATTGTAATCATGAATGTGTCTAAGTTATGATTAGTGAAAATTATTTTTGAAATGATTGTTACCTTAAAATACTAAATCAAAAATATTAGTATATGTTTGAAGAAGTTGCATGTATTTCTCCATGATTTTTGAAAGGATTGTTACCCTAAAATACTAAATTGCAAGTATTAGTATGTGTTTAAAGAAGTTGCATGTATTTATCCATCATTGCAAATTTTGTCCATGGATTTTCCAATTGTCTTATAGTGGGGATTCAAATTCTTGAATTAGGATTGTCCAATTCTCTTATAGGGGGGATTCGAATTCTCAAATTTTTTCCATGGATTGTCCAATTCTTTTTATAGGGGGATTCAAATTCTCGAATTATGACATACTAAAAATACCAATGTAACAATTCATCCCATGTAAATTCATCATTATGCAATGTAAAAAATAAAAAATAAAAATTATGCAATGTAAAAAATTAAAAAAGTAAAAAATGGTGAAATGATAAAAACATGAATCATGGTTTATCAATTCATTGTTATTATGCTTTATCATTTATAATATTTGAAATTTATTTTATAGAGGTCATCTTTGCAACACTTGTAGGTTATTTGCAACACTTGTAAGTTCTCTTGTAGGTTCTTATTTTACAAAAACGTTGAAGCCAATAGCTTCACCATTTACCTTTCAACATTTACTACTTCCCTTGTTTTCCCCCATATAAATGGAAACTTATTTTACAAAAAAATGTTGAAGCCAATAGCTTCATGTGTAAAGGAAATACTATGGAAATAGCTTTCATGTACAAAAAAAATATAGAGGATGCAAACTATGATAACTTTGTTGTTGTATGGGCTAGAGCTTTGGGTTTCTTGGAAAAAAATTATGGGGGATGCCCAGGTGTCCCGGGAGGGTGTGCCTACAAGTCTCCCTCACACTGTAAAGGAAATACTACGGATGTGCCCACGAGTCTCCCTTTTTTTGAAACGTGTCCCACTCATTGAGAGAATACTTTGGTTCATTGTTGACAACTTCACTTGTCAAGGAAATACTACGGAAATAACTTTTATATACAAAAAAAATATAGAGGATGCAAACTATTATAAATTTGTTGTAGTGTGGGCTAGGCCTCGGAAATAGGTGTCATATACAAAAAAAATAGTGTGGGCTAGGCATTTTACTTCTGAACACATTGTTGTAGTTGTTTTGATGCAGAAAAATGAGGAATGATTTGAACAGCCCCTATTGCATTTTTTCGATAAGGCTTTAAGAGATGCATCTTTGAGATATAATATCATGGAAAAAAATCCTTTGCATTGGTTAAAGCAATAAAATATTTGTATGCATATTTGTTGTATGTTTTATTCAATTTAAGATGTTGGTGGAATTTTAAAGTGCTTGTTGAAGCATGATAAGGATGATGCGAGAGAAAATCATGAAAGAGTTCCATGAAGGTGATTTTGGTGGCCAACTCTATTAGAAAACGACTGCTAATAAAATCCATGGTGGCCAACTCTATTAGAAAACGATCGCTAATAAAATCCTCGTGTACATGGTTTTTACTATCTAACCCTTTTCCCTGACATTTATAAGAAGGTAACTTGATGCCATTAAAGCCTATTTTAGTTGAGATCCCTTTTTACAGTGGATCGGATTTCATTGGCAAAATTCATCCTCTTTCCTTTGGCCAACATAAGTGGATTCTCACGGCCACACATTACTTTACTAAATGGATAGAGACCACCCCTTCTAGATCTGCTAATGATGCTATCATTATTAAATTTCTTGAGACCAATATCCTTTCTAGATTTGGTTGTCCTAGAAAACTTATTATTGATAATGCAACAAATTTTAAATCTAAGAAAATGATTGAATTCTGCAATAAATACCACATTACTTTGGGACATTCAATAGCTTACTACAAGGTAATGGGCTGGATGAATCCTCAAATAAGAGTCACGGTAAATATCATTAAATGTTTTTTTGGAAGAAAATAAGAAATCATGGCACAACAAGTTGGTTAATGCACTTTGGGCTAACGTAATCACTACGGACTCACTACAAAGAAGTAAATTGGTATGTCACCATACCAATTGTTCTATGGAATGGATGATCTCTTTCCATTATCTTTAGGAGTACCAGTCATGAAGATAATACAATAATTACGAGGTTGAGCCAAATGACATACATAGAAGAATCAATCAAACCATTCGATTGGAGCGAGTCAAGGAGGAGGTCTACAACAAAGCTCAAGTAATTCAGAAAATTTCAAAAAATATTTTTTGACAAAAGGACTAAAGAAGATGACTTTGACATTGGAGACAAATTTCTAAGGTGGGATTCCAGGGAGAGAAGACAAAGGTAAAAATGGTAAATTTGATAAACTTTGGAAATGGCTATACATTATTAATTCTTTCGTGGGAAACAATGCATTCTTCCTTAAGGACTTGGATGGAGCAAGAATTAGCTGGTGGTCCCTGTCATGTCAATGGAAGGATGTTGAAGCACTACTTTTTTTGCATAAATATTTTTTCTTACATCATTGTAAATATAACAACCTATATTGATTTGATTGGGTAACTTGCAGATTGGAGTTGAAGCCCACGAGAGAAGGCCCTATGTAATATTCCCAACTTAGCTCATAGCTAAGTGGAATATTAAATTTTTGTCAATAAATCCAAATGCATGAATAATTGAGCGAGGAGGCTCATAAAACTACTTAAGCATGAATTCAAACCCTCACAATGTGAAAAGGGACCATGAAATAAATAGCTCAAGCGTCCACATGTGTGAACAAGGTTAAGTTGACCAAGTCAACTCAGCTCTGCCTTTAAAAGAGTGGATCCATGAATAAGGCGACTCAATGTGAATGGAGGCAAATTCGACAAAACAATTTGAAGACTCCTTAAATGTGAAAAGGGGCAAGGCTCAATCAAGAAGATTCTTAGAAGATGTATTTAGTCACATTGACTAAATCAAACCATGCAACACCTAGTTTCTCTCCACTTAATGAGACAAGCGTAATCCTAGAGGAGGGAAGCTTGGCAAGAAGCAAACCCTAGTGGGAGTGGGGTCCTTGGAGGAGAAGCACATTTTCTATATAATGAAGGAAGGGAAACCATTTGGGTTTAGATTGGAGATGATATTTTCATGAGGTCCGCTTAGACTTCCTTCATACTTATTTTTTTTAGCTAATTTTCTACACTTGTTAGTGCAAGGGTCTTCTCATGTAGGGATGCCCACGCTTTTTTCTTGGAGATCTTGTAGCAAGAGATCTAAGGGGAAGCTTCTAATCTGAAATTTCCACTTTCAGGTGTTAGGCCAAGCACTTGGACTCCATGTCTGCACATTCCCTTGAGGATACTGCGTTATTCTTTAGAGGTGCAGTGGAAGGGGTTAAAACCCCATTGTTTTTTAGCTAGTTTCCCAAACGGAAGCTCAATCCTTCTTCCTGGAGCTTATTAATAGCATTTCAGCCATTTCTCATGTATATTCAGCCATTTCAAGTAGATCTATATCCATACTACGTTATTTCAGTTTATATCTGTAGCTACTTCCTTGTATTTTCATTGCATGTGGGAAAACCCTTGTCGGGTGATCATAATATCATTGTAAAGGAGATTAGATCTATGATTATTTGTCTCATTTAGTAATATAATATGAATATCAGATTTATTTCACCATTTTCTAAGTATTTACTTCAGTAGACTCATGAGTTGTCTTATGCAACAACATTCTGGCATTTTACGAGTTTAGGGTTTTTGTCCGAGTTTTCGACTATTTGAGCATGGGAGGCATGTTCAACATTGGTATTTTTTTTCGAAACCCTCTTGCATGAAACACCTATATTTTTCTAATATAAGGGAAAAAACCTTTATTTTATACCGTTGTAACTCAATACTCGGGAAAACAACGTTTTTGGGTCACTAGTGGTGCTTTTCCTCACTTGGTTGTCTTTCCGAAGAAATTTTTGTTGTAGTTTTTTGTCCAATGATGAGATATGCATCTGATATGCCCTTTGATCTGATAATTTTCTGATTCCTCTTGATTTTTTTGAATAAATTATGCAAATTCTGAAGTAGGATTTCCATTTTTCTACAACCTTCCTCTTTCAGCTAGCTTTTTCAGCCTAGACTAGTTTGTGGGAGATTTTTTTAAGGTCTCTAAGCTCATTTTTGTTTCAGCTAAAATTCCATACATAAGTCACATACAACAAATATGAGAGGAAAAAAAGCATTAATCTATGTTTATGTTGCATATTTTTTTCTTATACAACATTTTCCTTGAGCTCGCTTGTCGATAGTCCCTGAAAGGGAAATATTAGCCTTCGAAATAGTTATATAGAAAGAGTCCGCTAATGGGCTAGGTAGCCTCTAGATCTCACCCTCTTTTCGAGAGGTGACATATCCGATAAATTCCCCTCATGATCAATCTCCGGAATAGATCCGATTGTTGATTGTTAATATTTTCATGAAAAAGGATTTTCATTTTCGCTAGATTCATGAGAATTTCCCGATTTGGAATATTACGGTGGTATTAGAGCATGATCTATTGCTCATCTTGTGAGATCAAGCTATCGGAGGAGTGTTGAAGAGAATAAGCAAGCGAGCGAGAAAGTATGGAGAGGATGAGATTACTCTCATCAAATATTCGAGATCCAAGAAGAGCCTCTCAAAGGGGTTGAACGGTTGGAAGAAGAAAGATGCAGTGAAACTCCAAGAGGGTTTCAAGGAGAAGAGGACTGAAGTGAAACCTTTATGAGGTTTTAAGAAGAAGAAGAAGAAGAAGACATGGGAATTCCTCCTTCAAGGGAAGACCAAGATCTAGGGTCCCCTATTGAGGATGGGACATTTCCTATAATCGCAGAAAGAGCTGGGGTTACGGCGTAGTCATAACAAAGGCACCTCTAGCATCTCAAGCGAGAAGAAGTGGTGAGGGACAGTTGCACCAAGGAGAGAAGCTCTTGCACCTTTGCAAGGAGTTTCGAGAGAATCTCATGTATATAGATTGTGGCACAATCCATGTGCATTATGTGCCATCATTATCAAATGGTGAGATCCGGAATATTACACGATTTCATGGGGGTAAGCAATATCTACCCCCTCTATATTTCACGAAGAATGATGCACAAGGAAGGTAGGAAGATCCATGCACATCAGCTCATCCATCTCTCCATGATGATATTTTCCTTGATGCCTCTTTATTTGAAGAGGGGTCATTAGGGCAATCCCCCGATGAGAAGAAAAAAAACGTGTTCCCTCAACATGATACAATGAAGACACCAGAGGTCGGAGGGAGACACTATCACGATGATGGAAGTTGTCGATAAGAAGCATATTTATGAAAATAACACTTTATTTTATGATTGAATGTGCTCTCTCACCTTATATGTACAGGCCATAACTCCCAAGGGGAGTGTTCTACCTTATAAGCTTCATGGCCAACTATGGGCCAAGATTTCTTTCAAGTATGGCCACCTCCTTGATGAGTTGAGGGAGGTGATGCACTATGATGGGTGCTTCCCTAAAGCCCCAAATATACATGTCACCTTTAGCCATGGTGAAGTGATAAGAGCAGAAAGTAGGTGGCATGAAAACCACTTACCATATCCTCATATGAAGCAGGGAGAAGGAAACCTGCATCATGAGCATTTCCTGATTTGGAATATTATAGTGGTATCAAGCATGATATCTAGCTCAACCCTGTGAGATCAAGCTATCATATGAGTGCTGAGGAGAAGAAGCAAGAAAAAAAGTAGAAAGTATGGAGAGGATGAGCTTACTCTCATCAATATTCAGATCCAAGAAGAGCCTCTCAAAGGGGGTTGAACAGTTGGAAGCAGAAAGATGCAGTGAAACTCCAAGAGGGTTTAAAGGAGAAGAGGACTGAAGTGAAACCTTTATGAGGTTTCAAGAAGAAGAAGAAGAAGACATGGGAATTCCTCATTCAAGGGAAGACCAAGAGCTAGGGTACCCTATTGAGGATGGGAAATTTCCTATAATTAGAGAAAGAGCTGGGGGTGACAGCGCAGTCATAACAAAGGCACCTCTAGCATCTCAAGAAGAAGTGGTGAGGACAGTTGCACCAAGGAGAGAAGCTCTTGCACCTTTGCAAGGAGTTTCAGAGAATCTCACATATAGAGATTGTGGCACAATCCATGTGCAGTATATGCCATCATTATCAAATGGTGAGATATGGAATATTACACGATTTCATGGGGTAAGCAATATCTACCCCTCTATATTTATGAAGAATGATGCACAAGGAAGGCAAGAAGATCCATGCACATCAGTTCATCCATCTCTCCATGATGATATTTGCCTTGCATGCCTCCTTATTTGAAGAGGGGCCATTAGGGCAATCCCCTAATGAGAAGAAAAACAAAGTGTTCCCTCAACATGATACAATGAAGACACCGTAGGTTAGAGGAGACACTATCACAAAGGTCTTTGGGAGGTTGCTCGGTAAGAAGCATATTTAGGAAATAACACTTTATTTTATGATTGCATGTGCTCTCTCACCTTATATGTGCAGAGCCATAACTCCCAAGGGGAGTGTTCTACCTTATAAGCTTCATGGCCAACTATGGGCCAAGATTGTTTTCAAGTATGGCCACCTCCTTAATGAGTTGAGGGAGGTGATGCACTATTATGGGTGCTTCCCCTAAAGCCCCAAATATACATGTCACCTTTAGTAATGGTGAATTGATAAGAGCAGCAAGTAGGTGGCATGAAAACCACTTACCATATCCTCATATGAAGCAGGGAGAACGAAACCTACATCATGAGCATTTCCCGATTTGGAATATTACGGTGGTATCACAGCATGATCTCCGGCTCATCTCGTGAGATCAAGCTATAATAGGAGTGCTGAGGAGAAGAAGCAAGAAGAAAGCAGAAAGTATGGAGAGGATGAGATTACTCTCATCAATATTCAGATCCAAGAAGATCCTCTCAAAGGGGGTTGAACAGTTGGAAGCAGAAAGATGCAGTGAAACTCCAAGAGGGTTTCAAGGAGAAGAGGACTGAAGTGAAACCTTTATGAGGTTTCAAGAAGAATAAGAAGAAGACATGGGAATTCCTCCTTCAAGGGAAGACCAAGATCTAGGGTCCCCTATTCAGGATGGGACATTTCCTATAATTAGAGAAAGAGATGGGGGGTGACGGTGCAGTCATAACAAAGGCACCTCTAGCATCTCAAGAAGAAGAAGTGGTGAGGACAGCTTGGACCAAGGAAAGAAGCTCTTGCACCTTTGCAAGGAGTTTCAGAGAATCTAACATATAGAGATTATGGCACAATCCATGTGCGATATGTGCCATCATTATCAAATAGTGAGATCCGGAATATTACACGTTTCATGGGGTAAGCAATATCTACCCCTCTATATTTCTAAAGAATGATGCACAAAGGAAGGAAGGAGGATCCATGCACATAAGTTCATCCACCTCTCCGTGATGATATTTTTCCTTGGTGCCTCCTTATTTGAAGAGGGGCCATTAGGGCAATCCCCCGATGAGAAGAAAAACAAAGTGTTCCCTCAACATGATACAATGAAGACACCAGAGGTCGGAGGAGACACTATCACACAGACTGGAGGTTGTTGGTAAGAAGAATATTTATGAAAAAACACTTTATTTTATGATTTCATGTGCTCTCTCACCTTATATGTGCAGCCATAACTCCCAAGGGGAGTGTTCTACCTTATAAGCTTCATGACCAACTATGGGCCAAGATTTCTTTCAAGTATGGCCACCTCCTTGATGAGTTGAGGGAGGTGATGAACTATGATGGGTGCTTCCCTAAAGCCCCAAATATACATGTCACCTTTAGCCATGGTGAAGTGATAAGAGCAGCAAGTAGGTGGCATGCAAACCACTTACCATATCCTCATATGAATCAGGGAGAAGGAAACCTGCATCATGAGAATTTCCTGATTTGGAATATTACAGTGGTATCAGAGCATGATCTCTGGCTCAAACTGTGAGATCAAGCTATCAGAGGAGTGCTGAGGAGAAGAAGCAAGCATAAAGCAGAAAGTATGGAGAGGATGAGATTACTCTCATCAATATTCAGATCCAAGAAGAGCCTCTCAAAGGGGGTTGAACAGTTGGAAGCAGAAAGATGCAGTGAAACTCCAAGAGGGTTTCAAGGAGAAGAGGACTGAAGTGAAACCTTTATGAGGTTTCAATAAGAATAAGAAGAAGACATGGGAATTCCTCCTTCAAGGGAAGACCAAGATCTAGGGTCCCCTATTGAGGATGGGACATTTCCTATAATCAGAGAAAGAGCTGGGGGTGACAGCGCAGTCATAAGAAAGGCACCTCTAGCATCTCAAGAAGAAGAAGTGGTGAGGACAGTTGCACCAAGGAGAGAAGCTCTTGCACCTTTACAAGGAGTTTTAGAGACTCTCACATACAGAGATTGTGGCACAATCCATGTGCAGTATGTGCCATTATTATCAAATGGTGAGATCTGGAATATTACACAGTTTCATGGGGTAAGCAATATCTACCCCTCTATATTTCTGAAGAATGATGCACAAGGAAGGCAGGAAGATCCATACACATCAGTTCATCCATCTCTCCATGACTATATTTTCCTTGATGCCTCCTTATTTGAAGAGGGGCCATTAGGGAAATCCCCTGATGAGAAGAAAAACAAAGTGTTCCCTCAACATGATACAATGAAGACACCAGAGGTTAGAGGAGACATTATCACAGCGCTGGAGGTTGTCGGTAAGAAGAATATTTATGAAAATAACACTTTATTTTATGATTGCATGTGCTCTCTCACCTTATATGTGCAGGCCATAACTCCCAAGGGGAGTGTTCTACCTTATAAGCTTCATGGCCAACTATGGGCCAAGATTGCTTTCAAGTATGGCCACCTCCTTGATGAGTTGAGGGAGGTGATGAACTATGATGGGTGCTTCCCTAAAGCCCCAAATATACATGTCACCTTTAGCCATGGTAAAGTGATAAGAGCAACAAGTAGGTGTCATGAAAACCACTTACCATATCCTCATATGAATTAGGGAGAAGGAAACCTGCACTGGTTTCTATTGGGTGAGTGTGGGTACTCCCCAAAATTTCTGATTCTCATGACTCATGCCTCGTATTCCAAGAGAAGGTTGCATAATGGGAAGGCATGGTTGTTATGTCTATCACAAGGAGGTTTTGGACATTATATGGTGAATCTTATGTCCAAATATTTACCCATGTTTGAATTATGTCTCATGCATTCACATGTATTTTGGGTTGAGATGTATTTCAAGTATGAATCATGGTTTGGGAGGAGGAACAAATCCCACATGGTGTGGAATGGGAGCTAGCTTGCACTTGTTGATGGAGCACCCCACATGTCCATCATTACATCATTGCTCCATGATCCACACATTGATAATATAAGGAAGCAACAAGAGACCTTGTTGCTATGGCTACTTATGGGGGAGTATGGGCTGAAAACTCTCCATACTCAACACAACATTCCAAGAGGAATGCATGGCACATACAAAGTGCAAGAGGGCTACCTTTCAGCAATGATGGAAGGGAGGGAGATCGTCTCACATAGTAGCATAAGGGTGAATGGGTTTTACATGTGGAATGTCAAGAAGAAGAGTCATGGAGTGACAAGAGCATTGCTACTTAAGCCTACAGCACTGTCCTCTAAGAGAAAGTTTCTAATGATGGATTATTTCCAAAGAAGTGTGCATCCTTTCATTTTTCATAAATTTATGAGGAGATTGTTATGGGAGGGCTCACACATGAGGCATGGTAAGAAATACATCTATGTGCTTATTGATCATTCTATTAAAAATTTGTATCCTCTCACCAATTGTAACCAATGCATTGCTTTGCAAGAGAGCAAGATTATTCATGGGTGTTATGGTCACTTTAGGGCCACATTTTTTAATGATGATAACCCATCTCTACATGACTTGGAGCAAGTGCCTTGTTCTTTTGATTGTATGCAGCTGATATATATTGTTGCTCACTACTTTCTAGTAGATGAGTTGACATGCATAGCTGAAAATTCTTTGGGAGGAAACTTGCCACTTGATGTTCTAAATCAGCAGTTGGGAACACTGCATTGTAACCACCTTGGAGGCCATATGTATCATCTTCACTTGCACATAAACTTCAGCAACTTTCTGATTTGGATGGCATACGGTGGTGATGTGCCATTCACTTTGAATGGAATGATTTGGGCCAGCAAGATCCATGACTTTGGAGGAATTATCTTTGGAGATCCAACCTTGGTTTTGCCATCAAAGGGCAGCCTTACTACAGCCCAAAATCAGTATGTGCTCTACTCTTGCCATGAGTGGAGAGGGAGACAGTGTGGGATAGGATATTTTTCCTATCATGTTCAACCATTCAGCCCACCTTCTTTGCAAGAGCTTGAGGTGGAGGAGATTTACCATGAGTTGCCATCTTGGGAGGCAAAAAATTGTAGAAATTATATAAATAATGCATTATACATCCAAGATTCTCCTGATCACACACTATTTGACTTCATGCACAATACAGAATCTCTTCTACTATTGATCATCATATGTGGAAATTAAATCAATTGCATGCACACATTGAAACCATAAAAAATTCACACATATGAACACAGTGTTTTAACGGGAAAGCCTAAAGCTAAAAACCCCAACTATCTGTATATAATATATGTAATAGAGAACATGTAACAATCCTCATAGAAAGCTTCTCACAAGCTCTCAGTACAATACAATCGCTACACACTAATCAGGTCCTGATCTAGCAAATCCATGCACCGATCTCTGCCACCTGCTAGCCTTTGCCTCTCTACTGTGCAATCCCTGCTAAAGAATGGCTCTGAATGAAATCAAATTGGTCCAGACTTGCTCATGCAATCATCATTGGCAACTCTACTCTGTGTTGGATGCAATCCATGCATCACTATAGTCACAACTAATAGTCAACTTTCCCTTTCACCTATCTCTCCACTGGTCTCCACTGAAACTATCCATGCACTATAGTTAACTGATGTATTCTTCAGTTTATTAATGAGTTAATATTTAGGGAATTAATTATTAATTAATTTACACCACTCTCACTAGTGTATCAATCAGTTAGACTAGATACAACTAGCTCAACTATGTCTAACTGAGTTAAACTGAACACAACTCCACCAACTACTTCTACAACTCCACCAAACTTCTGTCGCATGAGTTCTAATCGAAGTCTCCATGCAATAGCTCCATTTAACCCTCGTGAAAAGCGTAATTCCTTCGTCACCTCCCTGTGCCACATCCGTGCACTTAATCGAAGTGCTCCAAGGGAATAAGTTAATGTTTATAGTATAAATATTATTAAGAGCTAATAATATTCAACATATCTATTTTTAGACCGGCAATCTAAAAATAGATTCCGCCCAATATGTCTAAAAATATAAGTCCGTCTAATTTTCCAACTTGACCAACCATCAACAAATAACATCTTGCAACTCATAGAATATGATCGACATGTCTAAAAATAGACTTGCGCCAAAAATAGCCTGCGGTCCCACTTAGTGAAGGCGACTCTTTTCACTAAGCTCATCATCTTATTGCAATCTCAACACTCCCTCTCAACAAGATAGGGATTATCTTCCACCCCGATCCTGCCTCTATGGTATTCGAATTTGCTCCTGGTGAGCGCCTTTGTGAAGATATCAACATCCTGATCCTCCGTAGGAATGTAATAAAGTAACATGATCTACCGCTGCACACAATCTATGATATGATGATACCGGTCTGTGAAGCCATGCCGCCTCAACTCATCCGGTTGTCTGTACCATAATCCATATCCCAATGTGCCTCTGAGATATCTCAATACATGCTTCCCCGCCTTCCAAAAGAGCTTGGTAGGCTTAACCATAGCTTGTGAAAGCTAGTTAACAGCATAATATATGTCCGGTCGTGTATTGACTAGATACATGAGTGAACCAATCAACTGTTGATAAACAGTGGCATCCACTACCACTGTCGATGTAGCATCCTCTTTCCTCCAACCACCAGGAAGAGGAGTGTCGATAGGATTGCAGCCTTGCATGTTGAACTTCTCCAGTATCTCCCGGGCATACTTTCCTTGAGACACAAACAATCCATCACTGCGCTGCCAAATTTCCAATCCCAGGAAATAATGAAGGAGGCCCAAGTCCTTTATCTCAAACTCTTTTGCAAGATCAGCCTTGCATGAGAGTATCAACTATTCATCACTCGTCAAAATCAAATCATCTACATAGAGTACAATGATCAACAACTTACCCTCCACCACAATCTGGTATAGGTTCGGATCCACCTCACTCTTGGTGAATCCAAGACTAGTGAAATAACTATCTATCTATGTGTACCAAGCACGAGGTGCTTGTTTCAACCCATACAATGCTCTTTTAAGCCTGCACACATGTGACTCACTACTGAAGATATCGAAACCTTCGGGCTACTCTATGTGCACCTCCTCCTCAATGACTCCGTTGAGGAACGCAGTCTTCACATCCATCTGATGAATGTGCCATCCCATCTGCGCTGAGAGAGCTAGGATGCTTCGTATGGAAGAATACCTTGTGACAGGTGCAAAGGTTTCCTCATAGTCGATCCCCTCAATCTGTTAGAAGCCCTCGGGGAAAAAAATATTGCCTTGTACTTCTCGACGCTCTCTTCAACAGCTTGCTTCACTTTGTAGATCCATCTCGAACCTACCACCGATTTTCCTTCGGCCTTGGGACAATCTCCCATGCATCGTTTCGACAATCGAATCATACTCTTCCACCATGGCATCTACCCATGCGTGGTCCTCCACGACCTTCCTCGAAAGAAGATGGTTCTGTCATGATACACTTGCTCATCGTAGCCATGTATCCGATATATCGATCGGTGACTGTCTCTGTCTGCGATGTGATGTAGGTGCTCCTACAATCTTCTCTACATCAAGATTCAGTCGCTCAGCTTTTGTAGTGCGCTTCTACCCTCTGATGGTTGGTGCTGCATGAATGGTTTCTTCACTCCATGAACCTCCTCTTGTGGCTAATCCACATCATGAGGCTCATCCTTAGGAACTAATAGCTCCTCATCTACATGCAAGTGTGGCTCCCTCTCAAGCAAACACTTCATGGCTTTCTCCTCATGAAATTTGATATCCCGTCGCACAACAATCTTCCGACCGTCCGGAAAATACACACGATAGTTGTGGGGTGTTTCTGTGTACCCCACAAATATCCCAACCTCTGCGGTCGGCTCCAACTTCTTCCTGGCATCCTTCGTCACATGAATGTAAACAGGTGAGCCAAAAAGATTCAAATGAGAAATATCAAACTTCTTACCAGAAAATGCCTCTTCGGGTGTACTCATGCAAAGTAATCTATGAGGACAACGGTTTTGCACATAAACCGCAGTGTTGCAAGCTTCAGCCCACAAGTGTATGGGAAGGCCCCGATCATGCAACATCACCCATGCAACACCCACGATCATTTCGTTTCTTTCACTCCACGACCCCCATTCTCTGTTGTGGGTTATGAGGTGCTATGAGCTCTTTTCGAATTCCTTCATGTCGCAAAAGTCTTTGAATTCACTAGAGATGAATTCACCACTGTTATCGCTCCTAAGAGCCTTCACTCGCTTCCCTCGACTCTTTCTCCACCAGTGCCTTGAACTCATAGAACTTTGAGAATGTCTCGCTCTTCTTCTGCATGAAGAATATCCAACACTTACGAGAAAAGTCATCAACAAATATCACATAATACCTGTGCTTTGTTGTCGAAGCTACTGAGAAAGGTCCACACACATCTGTGTGAATTCTCTCAAGTATCATCGTCGCACGACTATCCTTCTCATGAAAGGTGGCTTTCAAAAATTTTCCCAAAGTACATCCCTTGCACTGATCTGATTGCGCAAGTGTACCTTTGGCAAGCGCGGTAGAAATATGCTGCAAAGTTTTCAAAGCACCATGGTGCCATAGTTTGCCCTCATCCTGGTTCACCACTCCTTTTGCTTTGCCTACCATTGTTGCGCAGCCATCTACCTGTAATTGATAAAGGTTCTTAACTCAAACCCCTATCCTCCGAGTTTCACCAGTTGCCTTCATCGTGCGTGGAAAGCCTTCCCTCGCTAAAGACAACATCATATCCCTTGTCTTCCAACATCTCCACAGAGATAAAATTCTTCTTCAATCCTGAAACATGCATGACATCCTTCAAGATGAAAGGTTTTCCAGAATCCCTCTCAAAGGAAATGGTCTTGATACCATTCGCACTGTATCTACCATCATAGGCCATCTCGATGTGCACTCCAAGATCCTTCTCATCCAGATTAGTAAACAAATCTTTGTCTTCGGTCATATGGAAAGACGAACCACTCGTCAAGAAACCACACTCGATCCCATCACACTTGAGACCAAGCATGCGATCAGCGAAAAAATCTAAAGCTCAAGCGTGAGGCTAAGGCCTCTCCAACTCAGATCGAGCGACCTCGCTTTATTTTTCTTCTTATATGGACAATTAGTGGCATAATGCCCGTGTTGGTGATAGTGAAAGCACTTCACCTTGGACATGTCCTGCTTCTTGCCTTTTGCACCAGATTGAGAAGGATTTTTCTTTCCCTTCCTCTTCCTTGCTTTGGCAGCCAAAGCGAAATTTTCTTCATCTTCATTCTTCGATGAACATCCATCCCTGGTACTCCGCCTTATCTCCTCCTACACAAGATCTGACCAAATTCACTCCCATCCCGGCAGTTTCTCCCGACCATTGACAGAGTCCTCATAGGAATGCCAACTCTTCGGAAGCCTAAGGAGAGACAAACTCACCAAGTCCTCTTCATCTACAGTAACCCTCACACTTCCCAACTCATCCCTGCACTAGACAAACTTCATGAGGTACTTGGGTATACTTTCGCCCTTCTCCATTTTTATTTTCCTGAGTTTATCTTTGAGCACCAACTTCCTCTAGTCACTCTTGCTTTGGAACAAGTTTGTCAAAGCTTTCCACATCAAGAATGGAGAAGCTTTACCATGAAGGCTGGACACTATGTGATCCTTCACACCTTCCAATAGAATCCTTCGACATTTTTCTGTGTTCCTTTTCCATGCGGAAGCATCGTTAGAAGTAGGTTTTGGAATTTATGCATCTATGAACTCCTTCAACCCATTATCCTCCAGCACCGCCTCCATCCTGTACTTCCATGAAATATAATTTGAGTTGCCCTCAAGGGAATACTCCAATCACAATCCGTTGAAAGACATCTCAAATTTGACACCAAGAAAACACTGCTACAAATTCGAATTCCACCGAAAGACAAAACTCAACCTCTTCAATGATTTTCAATTGCTCCAATGATCAATACTGCTTCGATACCATGTATAAATTATATAACTAATGCGTTATACATCCAAGATTCTCCTGATCACACACTATTTGACTTCATGCACAATACAAAATCTCTTCTACTATTGATCATCATATGCGGAAATTAAATCAATTGCATGCACACATTGAAACCATAAAAAATTCACACATATGAACACAGTGTTTTAACGGGAAAGCATGAAGCTAAAAACCCCAACTATCTGTATATAATATATTTCATATAGATCTTGTAACAATCCTCATACAAAACTTCTCACAAGCTCTCAGTACAATACAATCGCTACACACTAATTAGGTCCTGATCTATCAAATCCATGCACCGATCTTCGCCACCTTGCTATCTCGCCTCTACTACGCAATCCTCGCTGAAATAATGGCTTCGAATGAAGTCAAATTGGTCCAGCCTTTCTCAAGCAATCCTCATTGGAAACTCTACTCTATTTTGGATGCAATCAAGGCATCACTATAGTCATAACCGATAGTCAACTTGCCCTTTCACCTATCTCTCCATCGGTATCCACCGAAATTGTCCATGCACCGTAGTTAATCGATGTATTCTTCGGTTGATTAATGAGTTAATATTTAGTGAATTAATTTTTAATTAATTCACACCACTCTCACTAGTGTATCAATCAGTTAGACTAGATACAACTAGCTCAATTGTGTCTAATCGAGTTAAACTGAACGCAACTCCACCAACTACTTCTACAACTCCACCAAACTCTATCACATGAGTTCTAACTGACGTCTCCATGCAATAGCTCCACTTAACCCTCAGGAATAGTGTAATTCCTTCTGTCATGTCCTATGCCACATTTGTGCACTTAACTAAAGTGCTCCAAGAGAATAAGTTAATGTTTATAGTCCAAATATTATTAAGAGCTAATAATATTCGACATATCTATTTTTAGACTGGCAATCTAAAAACAGATTCTGCCCAATATGTCTAAAAATAGAAGTCCATCTATTTTTCCAACTTGACCAACCATCCACAAATAGCATCCTGCAACTCATAGAATATGATCAACATGTCTAAAAATAGACATAGTCTAAAAATAGACTTGCGCCAAAAATAGCTTGCAGGCCCACTTAGTGAAGGCGGCTATTTTCACTAAGCTCATCATCTTGTTGCAATATCAACAAAAAAATTTCTTGGATGATAGCATGGGGAGGAGAGTCTTTCATTGATGATGAAGTGCTCCATGATTTTCACCACTCCTATCTTGAGGAGGCCTTGGATCAACAAGGAAGTTCCCATGCCGACCTTCCATTCTTCCATGACAAGAGCCATTGGGCTTTTTCACCACAACCCAACTTGTACACTTGGGAGGAACCATTGGAAAACAAACACTTTAGCGGAAAAATCTGATGCAGGGATGGAGGCTATGGATGAGAAGGCCACAAAAGAAGGAGAACAAATTTTGCAGCCCCTTGCAGTTGCTTGAGGACAAGAAACATTTGGGAGAAGGAGACTGTAATATTCCCAACTTAGCTCATAGCTAAGTGGAATATTAAATTTTGTCAATAAATCCAAATGCATGAATAATTGAGCAAGGAGGCTCATAAAAATACTCAAGCATGAATAAAAACCCTCAAAATGTGAAAAGGGACCATGAAATAACTAGCTCAAGAATCCACATGTGTGAACAAGGTTAATTTGACCAAGTCAACTCAAATTTTCTTTAAAAGAGTGGATCCATGAATAAGGCAGTTCAATGTGAATGGAGGCAAATTCAGCAAAACAATTTGAAGACTCCTTAAATGTGAAAAGGGGCAAGGCTCAATCAAGAATATTCTTAGAATATGCATTTAGTCACATTGACTAAATCAAACCACGCAGCACCTAGTTGCTCTCTCTTTAATGAGACAGCGTAATCCTAGAGGAGGGAAGCTTGGCAAGGAAGAAAACCCTAGTGGAGTGGGGCCCTTGGAGGAGAAGCACATTTTCTATATAATGAAAGAAGGGAAA
Organism: Pinus albicaulis; assembly: GCA_034641835.2. Taxonomy (NCBI): domain Eukaryota; kingdom Viridiplantae; phylum Streptophyta; class Pinopsida; order Pinales; family Pinaceae; genus Pinus; species Pinus albicaulis. Next base: position 1,184,263,682 of record CM076581.1, on the reverse strand, counting down.
CCATTTGGGTTTATATTGGAGATGATATTTTCATGAGGTCTCGCTTTATAATTCCTACATACTTAGCTGTTTAGCTAAGTTGTTGCACTTCTTAGTGAAAGGGTCTTCTCATGCGGGGATGCCCTGTTTTTTCTTCGAGATCTTGTAGCAAGAGATCTAAGGAAAGCTTCTGATCTAAAATTTCCACTTTCAGGTGTTAGGCCAAGCACTTGGCCTCCATGTTCATGAGATCCCTTGAAGATACTTTCGCATTATTCTTCGTAGGTGCGATGGAAGGGGTTAAAACCCCATTGTTTTTTGAGCTAGTTTCCCAAAAGGGAAGCTCAATCCTTCTTTCCGAGAGCTGATTAATAGCATTGAAGCCATTTCTCATGTATATTCAGCCATTTCATGCATAGCTATATACATACTCGCATTATTTCGGTCTTATATCTGCAGTCTACTTCCTTGTATTTTTCATTGCATGTGGGAAAACCCTTTCCGGGTGATCATAATTTCATTGTAAAGGAGATTAGACCTTTGTTTCTTTGTCTACTTGAGTAATATAATATGAATATCAGTTTTATTTCTCCATTTTTCCTGAGTATTTACTTCAATATACTTGCGTAGTTGTCTTATGCGACAACATTTACAGCATTTTACAGTTTGGGGTTTTTGTCCATTTTCGACTATTTGAGAATGGGAGGCCCGTTCAACTTTGTTGTTGGTATTTTTTTTCTGAAAAAATATTGCATGCAGCACCTATTTTTTTCTAATATAAAGAAAAAAAATGTTATTTTATACTTCGTAACTCAATACTCGGGAAAACAACGTTTCCGGGTCACTAGTGGTGCTTTTCCCCACTTGGTTGTCTTTCTCGAAGTAATTTTTTTCTATATTTTTTTGTCCAATGATGAGCTATGCATCTGATATGGCCTCTGATCTGATCATTTGATTATTCCTCTTGATTTTTTTGAAGAAATTATGCAAATTTTGAAGTAGGATTTCTATTTTTATCGCAACCTTCCTCTTTGACAATTTTCAGCTAGACTAGTTTGTGGGAGATCTATTTAAGGTCTATAAGCTCATTTTTTTCAGCTTAAATTCCATACATAATTCACATACATCCCATATGAGAGGAACCAAGCATTAATTTGCGTTTATTTTGCATAGTTTTTCTTATATAGCGTTTTCCTTGAGTTGCTTGTCAATAGTCCTGAAAGGGAAATATTAGCCTTCGACATAGTTCTATAGAAAGAGTTTGCTACTAGGCCAGCTAGCCTCTAGATCTCACCGTATTTTTAGAGGTGACATATCCAGTAAATTCCCCTGCAGTCAATCTCTGGAATAGATCCATTTGTTGATTTTTAATGTTTTCATGAAAAAGGATTTTGATTTGCCGGATTCATGAGCATTTCCTAATTTGGAATATTACACCCTAAGCCCATATTGAAAATTTACCATTATTACCTTAACAACAAAATAAATCAAATGCAAACACTACAAACATTGGATACTCAAGGCTACTATTCATATGTTCTAGACACTTCACATGGAGAAGTGCCATCCCCAACTGGAGCCACTGTTAGGGTCCTATATTTTATAGGATCTCAAGGTGATGGAGTATTTCATATTTGTAATTTTACATTGTAAATTATTTTCGATTTTCAAATGATTTCCCAAAAAAGTATATATAAAAGAAAAATCAAAAGAGCGTATGTCAAAAGAAAATGAATATGAAGAAAAAAAGTCAAAAATAAAATAGAAAAAAGAATAAAAAGAGAATAAAACCTCACAAAAGAAAAAAAGAAATATATTGAAAGTGCTGCAAATTTAAATTCCACTACTATTAAATTAGTTTCTGTTATGTCAAAATTCAATAAAATTGTGTGCATCTTGTCTTAAAATGCCACAATAACTAGATTTTTGTTCCAATCATATAACTTAATGATGATGGAACAATTGTGAATTTCATGTTAATTAGGTTAGTGAATAAATATTTTCCAAACAATTTAATGTTGGCAAATCAGTAGTTAGGTAGAAAATGAGATTGATTCAACAGTCTAATTTGAATCAATAGGAGAAATAAGTGATAGAGTAGATTAGGCTTTTATAAATAAATAAAATTATGTGGGTTTGTTAGTTTAAATGCACCCTAAGGAAAAGAAGATGAAAAAATGTTAGCTTAGAAAAAGAATTGAAAATGAAAGGGTAGGTAGAAGTTGTTTTATAGCTTTGAAAAACCATGAAATTTTTATCCTAAGTTTTTAACTTGCAAAGTTATATTTCATGCACATAAGAAGGAAAAGTGGGTAAAGGTTTTTATACTAAGTTTAAAAAGGTCAGGCATATGAATATAAAGTGTGTACATATAATCTATTATCCTAATTTTTCACCTTTATCGAACCCTCTTCTACCTGACAAACCGTCCCATCATATCACGTTAACTCACCTCCATCTGTCCCATCATCTGATCTCCCTGTCCCTCATCCGATGGCCCTTATCACTTTTCGCCACCCCCCCCTCTCCATCCGATCTTTGGCGTCAGGGGGTGGAAAGGGGGGGGGGGTCCAAAAAAATTTGTTTTGTGTTTCGGGCCCACGCTAACATGGCGCCCTCCCGTCAATTCATACCCCCCTGCTTAAACCACTTACCACTTCAGACCCTCTTCGAAAAGCAGTTTCCATGCTATGTCAAAAACCATTAATCCACCCTGCTAAGTGCCCATCATTTCATGCCACCTAGACCATATCGTTTCCAATTAAATTTCTTCCCACTGGTAGTGCAACCATTGGTGAATTTAATTCATCACTAACTGTTAATCCAGTAGGTCCGTACCACCATCAATGGGAAATAGATCAAATTGTGTATAAATCCATGCCCGTTTAAACTTTTAAACCTTTACCTTGTTTGTTAATTTTCTCTCGTAGATGTTTATTGTAGGTTGACAAAAATGCCAAAAATTCTAATCTAGCCTCTCGTCAAAGTACTCTACTTGCAATGATCACAGTTTCTTCCCAATCCCAGTACTTTTTACACATTCCCCAGCACCCATTTGTCTACCGAAACCGTCTCATTCACCATAAAACCTAATCCAAACATGCCTCTTAAGAAGAAGGGAAAAGAAGAGCCTATAAATCCACTACTCCATCCCCCAATTGACCTTGATCACCTACCTTTGGCAGATAGGGATTATAAAATCCATGAAATCTTGTGTGAGTTCGAGTTATTTGAAATGTACTACTGACTAGAAGACAATTTCATCAAAAAATCTGATGATATTGGACTGTGGGAGTCCAATTTTCCCCATTACATATTTCCCCACACCCAAAATTCCCTTAAATTCATCATGAAATTACAAGCTTGTTATGTACCCAACTAGAGAGCTATAATTTCCCCTGCAGGAGAGATTTTACTTAACATAACTACCCAATCCATAGATCAAATGATGTAGGCCCCTTTCGCAGAAAATGGAACCCCTTTCTCTCAAGAATTACTCACTGAATTATATCAGAAGCTAGATTTTTCAAAAAGGGCTAAAAACCTTGATATTTTTTCTCGTCTGAAGATTCCCAACTACTCGAGAGGAATCCTACAAGAGAGATTTTATTTCACATAAATTCCCATTCCATGGATCAAATGATGCGAGTCCCCTATCACATAAAATGAAACCCCTTTCTCTTAAGAATCACTCACTAAATTATATGAAAAGCTAGATTTTTTAGAAAAGGGCTAAAACCCTTGATATGTTTCTAGTCGAAGATGCCCAACTACCCAAGAGGAATTCCCTATTCATCCTCCATTTTACCCGATAGAGCCAAACAAATCATTACATTTATCTCATACACGCTTGGTTATTACTCGGATTAGTGGGTAGATGATGCCATTATATGATCCCTTTTCATTTTCTCCAGTATTCTAAGCCTTCCATCTTAGTCAACTTTAGCCAATTCCTTGTAGATGCCATCCATGACCAGCTTTTTCGGATTCCAAACTGAAGAGGTATTTAACTATGCCTCTGTTCTAGTATATATGTTTTTGTATTTTCAAGGAGACATGTTCAGGTTCGCAATACAGAAGTTGGATGATGATGGAAATCGACAATCTGTTATCTTTTGGACTATAATAGTGATGAAGGAACAAAAATAATACTCATACAAACAGTTCATAGAATTGTTTGTACATCCAACACTCAGTCTTATAAGCAACACTTCATAATCGATAATCAGTGAAGACATAAGGAATGTTTTGCAGTTATTAGAACAAACCAAAATAGGAGACTGGTATCTTTACCAAAATTACACATAATTGAGAATCTGTGGATGTGATCTTGCCCCATATAAGCTCCCAAAATCCCCCCCAATGAGGATTTTTTCTCTAGAGTACATCAGCCAAATTCTTAATTCCGATGAGGTCCATTTTGTGTCTAAAAAGAAGAAATCTCAATTCAGGGATCAAAACACGAGATATGACCTTTCATTTTGTAACAACAGAACACTAGGGTAGGAAGTAGATAAATTTCTAAAAGAAATGAAATTCAGCATCTATTTTACATGGTCATATGATCGATTGGGTACCATTTCCAATTTAAGGGTAGAGAAAAAAATATACACCTTATATCCATACACACGGACCAGAAATTGAGAGATACATGAACTAGCTAGAGTGGACTGAGAACACTCTACAAGAGGTTGAGGAACAATTGGTTTCAACTTCAACATCACGGACTCATGTCCCATAGGAGAAAGCAGGGAAAAAAGGATGAGGGGAGAAGATTCACCTTCGTGATCGACACTTCCATCAAAGAATTTAAAATAATGTACAGAGGGAAGATGACTAAGCTCAATCCCAAGGTAAAACCAAGCAAGGATTCAAAGAAGGAATTCATCATCATCACTAAATAAACACCTACTTCCTCACAAGTAGGTGGTCGGATCACATTATCTCCTACCACCTCAACAGTTTCACAGTATTAGCAACAAGAAATTGAAACCAATATAATTATCACATGGGAGAAAGAGAAGAGCATATTTTATACATTTAGAGAGATTAAATTGAGGAATGAAGGTTTGAAGACCAATAGATATAACCAATTCTAGAATCAGACTTCCAGCTCTCAGAGTAGACTGCTATCATCCTTCGACTCTGAGGAAGGAAAAATGTAGATAGATTTTCTCCAAGCACAGATTCTACAGCCCAAGATAGAAATACATTATAAAAGTACTGCATTTTAATTTGATATTAAATACATACTTCCCATTGACCAAATGGAGATGCACAATCATACATGTGAAATGATTTCATATACACTCACTATCACTCGCTATGATTTTGTCCAAGTTGCGAGTTTCCTTAGCTAATATCCAGGTCACAACTCAAAATGGAAAAAAATATCTTCTTTGGCCAAGGATTCAAGGATTAAGTCTCTAGAAGACTTAATGGTCGTAGTTAGATATGATCCCTCCAACATCAAAGCTACAAAAGAGGTGATAAGGAAGAAAAAAGTCGACATAGCGAGTTGTTGGGTAAAATTAATTGCTTAATAAAAACAACTAATCACCTAATCATTAATTATCAACCAAGGAATGTATTTTTTGTTTCAAGGAAATCAGAAAAAATACATGCATAGAAAATATCAACAAATAACACTAGTACTATATGACTATGTTCTACACTATCAAGCTCATTCGAAAAGAAATAAAATGCAAGACTTGAAAAACAATACTAAATCTCAAAAACAGAAAGTAAATGATAGGAAAATAATTATGCTAATCACACGGCTTGAATCAATACTATATTAAATCACACATTGTTGAATTGTGAGTTTAACCTATTGCACCCAACATAATTAAAATGTTAATCTAGGACAATAAATGAAATGTAATCTAGAAATTGCAGGAAACAACAAATATGGAAAATGCAACAAACAACAAATTACTTTTAAAGAAAGGAAATCTACTTTAAAGAAAAATAATTGAAATTCAAATAAAAAAGCATGCGACTAAACTACTTGAGATGTTCATTAAGTCACAAATATCATATAAAAGTATAGTTTACCATGCACATTGGTTAATATAGATATAAACTCTATTCAAATGGAAAATTTGTCTTTGGAAATAAATCAATGGGAAATATTGGGATATAGAATAATTGGAAATGTAACATAGAACTTCAATACCATAAGCAGAGCCACTGCTTCCATCAGGGTGTCCATAGCCTCGACAGGGGTTCCTTTCTAACCCAAAAAATGAGCCAGGGATCCTCTATTTAGTATTTAGATAACTATTTATTTTTATAAAGAGTTCATCTGTAGTAGACATGGTAACCAGATAGTCACGAGTGCCATTCAATAGGATATAACAAAGTGATCATGTCGACTCGTGATGAGACCTCTTATCCTTCCGATGACTTTGAATGTCTAAAAGGCCATTACCCCGGTGTGGTGGCCATAATGGGAATGTCACTTGTTACATCCTTATGATCGAGGGTAGGCTGGCTCATGCTAAGACCCCTTATCCTCTCTAAGAAGATTTATATTAAATTTTCATATTTTTATTATAAATGGAGGGAGGCTCATTAACTCCTTAAGAGCTAGGGATGGCGTGACAAGTAAAAGAATGCCAATAAAGTTATTCTTTTATCCCCATATCATCATACCAAAGGAAATTATCAATTGAAAGCGTGAAAGATAAACCAGCATGGTATGGAGATAGTAAATCATTTTATGATATGTCCAAAGAGGAGATATTCAACAAGTCATATATAGATGAACCATGTCATTTTTCGAATAAAGAAAAACAACCAAAGTTTTTTAAAAGTCATAATGTTGTTAATATCATTGTTTTTTTATTTATATTGGATACAAATTTCCAATAAAAAAGATGGTTTTCATGGAAAAATTTATGAAGGAAAAAATGGTTATTTGATTGAGATGAAAAGACAACAAAAAATCGTAAAAGTTCATTTTATTGAATAACAACTATTCAATCTATTGAACAACGAATTGTTCAATTGATTGAACAAAAAAAACACACTAAAAAAAATTGCATCTTTTCAATTTATTGAATAGCATTTGTTCAATTGATTGAACAACAAAAATACACCCAAAAAAAATTGTGGTAGTTCAATTGATCGAACAACAAAAACCCACCAAAAAAATGTGGTTGTTTATTTTTCTGAACAACAGTTGTTCAATTGATTGAACAACAACTGTTCAATTGATTAAACAACAAAAACACAAAAAAAATAATTACGACTGTTCAATTGATTGAACAACAAAAACACACCAAAAAAATTGCGACTATTCAATTGATTGAACAACAACTCTTCAATCGATTGAACAACAAAAACACACCAAAAAAAATTGTGATTGTTCAATGGATTGAACAACAATTGTTCAATCCATTAAACAATAAAAGCACACCAAAAAAATTTTGGTCGTTCATTTTTATGAATAGTAGTTTTTCAATTGATTGAACAACAACTATTCAATTTATCGAATAGTAAAAACACACCAAAATAATTGCGGTTGGTCAATTGATTGAACAACAAAAAACACAACAACAACAAAATTGATGTTGTTTAATTGATTGAACAATAATTGTTCAATTGATTGAATAACAAAAACACACCGAAAAAATTGTGGTTGTTCATTTATCTGAATAACAACTGTTCAATTGATTGAAAAACAAAAACACACAAAAAAAATTGGCGGTTGTTCAATTGATTTAACAACAACTGTTTAATTGATTGAACAACAAAAACACACAAAAACGATTGCGGCTATTCAGTTGATTGAACAACAAAAACACGCCAAAACAATTGAAGTTGTTCAATTGATTAAACAACAATTGTTCAAATTGATTGAAACAACAAAATCACACCAAAAAAAATTGGGGGTTGTTCATTTTTTTGAACAATAGATGTTCAATCGATTGAACAACAATTATTAAACACACAAAAGAAAAAGAAAACATGACTGTTCATTTGATCGAACGGTAGTTGTTCAATTGATCGAACAACAATCGTTCAATTGATTGAACAAAATTTTTTAAACACACCCAAAAGAAACACGGTTGTTCATTTGATCAAACATCGGTTATTCAATTGATCGAACAACAAATGCTCAATTGATTGAACAATTTTTATTAAACACACACAAAATAAATCAAAGTTGTTCGTTCTACTGAACAATGACTACACGATCAAAGACAAAACAACAAATGTGCGATCGGGAATGGAACAACAATCTGTTCATTTGATAAAACAACAATTGTTCGTTGGACGGAAAAACAACTATTTATTTTTATAGCAGTTACACATTCGCCAACAAAATGGAAACCATAACTTTGAAGGAAGAAACATCTAAAACACAAAAACATAAGAGAAATAAGAAAAGAAACAACACTTTAAAAAAAGAGTAAATAAATAAATAAAACAAGTTACAACGAAACTTTGTGATTTAAGTTGCAGTAATGTTGTTTCCTAAGGAAACATCAATCTGTTTCCAAGAACAACAATTTTTCAATGATGAATGAATGGGAAAAAACGATCTTTTGAAAAAAAAATGCTTTGGTGGAAATGACTTAAATTTTCAATTCTTCATTTTTCCTGTTATGAATCCATTAGGTAATGAAAAATTCTTCATGTTGTTTTCTTCATGTTGGTGAGAAATAGTTGGGAAAATTTTGCAAAAAGCTCTTACAACACCTAGAAAGACTCAAAATCCTATTATGTTAGATTTCTTAATAGATGATTGGATGAAAATATCTTATGTCATTATCATTTCCTTCAAGAATCACTCGGTCATAAATTGACTTCCTTTATTCTCCCGAGACCTACAAACAAATGAGCGTCTACTTGCAATAAAACATGAAATCATGGACCAAGAGAGGCGATCGGGCTCTCCTAATCCAAGACATATGAAAAAAAATAACAATTAGTTACTCATAAAACAAATCCACAGAAAAAAATAAACAAAAGTAAAATTAATTTGTTACCTACTGGGGGAGCGATGGCCAACCATATTAACCGGTAGTATTTAATCATAACTTCTTTGTTTTTGATCTGATGTGAGTGATTAAAAAAGGAAAATGAAAGTGATTTCATAGGGATATCTCCAAAATAAATAGGTTCTAAAAACTCCATGAGATGATATGTCAAGTTTACTTATAAGAACTGCATATACGAGTCATTTTCAATTTCTCAACTTATACCAACAGTTAGTATTTTAAGCATAACATTTTCATTTGATGATGGATTCAAATTATTAAAATTGGAGATGAAATTGGATTCATTTATATATCTCCAATATAAAAATGTTTTAAAATCAAGAAGAATTGATGGGTCAAATACGCTAGTGAACAGCTAGAAAAATAGAGTTTTGAGAATGATGATTTACGATAGGTAGTCAGTATTTTGGTCATAAATTTCTCATACGATATCGAAATAGATTGAATAAAATTGACTTGTAAACTATATTCATAGAGGAATATACCATAGAAACATGTTTGCATTATGTAGTCATTTGGGCCTCCAAAATCAGACTGTCCCAACTTTTTCCCTGAGCTTCCAACTAGACACCATGTCAATGTTCTGGTTATAATTATTTTTTTTCAAATTCAAATTGAGTGATTTAAATTGGGTTGGAATGTATACATAAAGGCCTAATTTGGATATAAACAAGATTAAAAAATATTCCCTTTTGGTCTCTCAAAACATGACTGTCTCAACTATGTTTTGAAAATTTTTATCAAGCCCACAAGCCAAAAAATATGATATTCAAGAAATTTTTTCAAATTGGTGAAAAAAATGAATATGAGTGTCTGTATAAACATACATATTCAATATAATACATCTACATGAATAAATAAATTCAAACATTTATCACCGATGTTGATTTCTACAGCATGTTGCAACAATTTTTATTTTATTTTATTTTTTTATTTTTTATTTTTATTTTACAAATAAAGAAATTTATTTATTTATTTTCTTATTTATTATATTTTATACACTAACATACTCTACTTTGAAAAATAAAATATACTTACGTGTAATATTACTTTCAAAGGAACCATTTACGAAACAAGGCCTCAAGTGTGTACATACCCAAATTTGAGAAATAAATGTTAATAAATAATTAGGTATGAGAGACCAACTTCCCCTGAAACGATGGTGTTAAGAATTGCTGAAGTGTGGAATGTTGCTACAAGAAAATGATGGAGTGAAACCAGTCTTCAATATATCCTTTACTCTCTTGCTTTCCCACAATTTTCATTTCTTGAAATTCTTGAGTTTCTAATGTCTTATTGATCTCGATGGCTTGTTGATGTAGACTAGAAGAAACCTCATTTTCTTCCATAATTTCTACATATTTTTTTTATTATTTGAAACCTTTCTTATCTCAATACAAGTTTGTTGTAATAGTGCATGTGAGATATAATTGGTGGGAAGGGTGGGTATTATTTGCGGTTTAGCACTGTAAGCATGATGTACTCATTTACTACTATGAGGGTGTGGAATGGATTGAGCGAGGAAATTGTGTAGGGCATGGAGGATTTTGATGATGTAGCTGATCAAGTTGTGTGAATGATTTTTGATAGGTAATCAAGATGTTGTTGAAGAAGTCTGGAAAATAATATGAATGATATGTTTGTGCTACAATATGTGGAAGAGTATTAATGTACTCATAAGATGAACCATGCCAAGCTTGTGGACAAGATTGGTGAGGGTTATATTGAGATTGACATGGCTTCCCTAACACAAGAGTATGCAAGTAAGAAAATGGAAATGAAGTGTTTCGAAACATACATCTATGCCATGGTTTCCATGGTTGCGAGCTTGTAGCTTCTTGATCTCTTGGATACATTGTTTTCATCCCAAGTAAGAAAGAGAAATTATCCATGGGATGCTCCGTTTGGGAATGAGGAAATAAAACTTCAAATTACATCCGATTTCTCTTAACACGCAAAAACATGCAATTGTGAATTTAGAGAGCTAATAAAACCAATTTTAAAATATTCAAATAAATCATTGATTTCATCTCTTTTATCTCGAGTTCTTGCAACAGATTGGGAAAGGAAAGAAGAAAAAATCTCTAGAATTCTTACCAGACCTTGAAGATTCCTCTTGAATACCTTATGCATAAATCACAAACATCATCATATGATAGCTGAAAAGCATCACCTTTTCCTATCAGATTTAAGAGTTCTAAAAATTCGTCTTTGATTCTTTTTTGTAGGAGTGAGTTCAAGACCTCTTTTTCCAAATGTTTATACTTTGATTTTTGAAGGTTGTATTTAAATCGCCCCACATAGTCCTTCAAGCTTTCATCTCCCCCCTGTATCATACTGAAAATATCTTCAATGGCTTTGCAATAGTTTTGGAACTTCTTCAAGAATACATTCTTCATTTCCTCCCATTTTTTTAATTCGACTCCCACCAAGGCTCATGAACCATCGAAGAGTTTCTCCTTTTTTAGAGTAAGAGGAAACACTTTCAACCTTTTATTATTAATACAATAATCATATCCTCTACAAAGTACTTCAAACTCAAATAAGAATGTATCTCGATCCTCATTTTCCAAACCATGAAAATTTGGTAGAGAAGATGGGGGAATTATGTGTATTTGTGTGACTCCTCCTAGATATCTGATAGGGAATTCGAAAGTAGCAGTGTGTAACATTTCTTCCCAAAATAGAAGATGTTCTTCATGTGCTACTTTGAAGCTTCTTCTTTAAAATTTCCTGTCAATTGGTTAGTGGAATGGGTGCTGCTTACATCACCACTTAAGTGAAATCATAATATTTCTTCAAATTTCTACATTTTTATTCTTATTCATTCATAAAAAACCCTATTCCTATTTAACCTCTATAAATTTTCCGAAAAGTGGGTTGTTGAGCAAGCATTTTACTTGCTGGTTACATAGGTTCTTACCTCATGTTTTTAATACCCAATTATTTTACAGTAAGAAGATAAAAAGAAATTACTTTTAAACACTCTTCCCAGAATGAGGTATGTATCTACAACTAGATATTAGTGTGGTGGTGCTATTTTATTGCCTTCCCCGATATGACGCCAAAATTTTGGGTAAAATTAATTTGTTAATAAAGACAACTAATCACCTAATCATTCATTATCAACCAAGGAATGTCTTTTTGTTTCAAGGAAATTGGAAAAATATATGCATAGAAACTACCAACAAATAACACTGGTTCTATATGATTATGTTCTACACTATCAAGCTCATTCGAAACGAAATAAAATGCAAGACTTGAAAAACAATACTAAATCTAAAAAATAGAAAGAAAATGACAGGAAAATAATTATGCTAATCACATGGCTTGAATCAATACTAAATTAAATCACACATTCTTTGAATTTTAAGTTTAACCTATTGCACCCAACATAATTCAAATTTTAATCTAGGAAAATAAATGAAATGAAATGTAGAAATTGCGAGAAAACAACAAATATGGAAAATGCGAGCAAACAACAAATCACTTTTTAAAGAAAGGAAATCTAGTTTAAAGAAAAAATAATTAAAATTCAAATAAACAAGCACGCGACTAAACTACTTGAGATGTTCGAGGCAACACCTCATCCAAGGTAGTGGGCCCAACTTCCCAAGACTCGATTTCCGCCTTGAGGAATAATTCAGATCGGATTACAAGTAACGAAGATGTAGCACTCAATGGATAACTTCCTTCATTGAAATATATGACAGAAATAATTACATCAGAATGAAGCTCTTGGCTTTGTCTCAAGTTCAACAATTATTCATCACGTATTCAAAAAAATTTCATTCGTTCATCCAACAATTGTTCATTTGTTCCTCCCCTCTCTTTGATCTATTTTTTCATTTAGATACATAGAGAGAAAAGGGAAATTATAACTAAATTGATTACAAAATGATTTACCATTACAATTGGAGATTTTCTACAACAAATTGATCAGCAAGATCAGATCTGAAATATCATGACATAGATGGAACAAGTTGAATCTGGCATTGCAATTGGAAGAATTTAGAAAATGGCCACAACATCAAATATGAGAAAATTTTCTTCAAAAAACCTTCCGTTGCTCTCAATCCCAACCGAATTTTGAAAACCTGCCTATTTGGAAACTGAATTGTTCTGTCTGCACAAAACCCATGTCTCAGATTTTCAGGATTCATCTTTATTTGTCTAAAATATCCAACGCAAAATCATCACTTTTTATCCCAATAAATTTCTGAGTTGGAATAGTTGGAGATGGAATTTTCAATATGGAAGAGATATTGGAGGCTAAAAGCATGAGTGATGTTATAAAAGATTAATAAAACATATTTGACAAAATCATGCATAATAATTATCAATTTATTAGAAATAAAGGAGAATACATATTACTTATCCATAAGAGCATAAATTATTATAAAATGGAATTAAATGATAAATTTTGATAAAAAATGGTAGAAATGAATGAAATAGACATTAGAAAGTGGTAATAATAATGACAATTTAGTGGCCCAATAGTAGCATTAAGGAAGCTACTAAAACTACAAGCTACAGAGGATCCCTTGACCAAAGAAATCGAAGAGACAGAATCCCAGAAATCAGACATGATGAAGTTCATCATGGAGCAAAATGCTCAGTTGAGGAGGATGGAATCAGAGATGGAAAAGAGGATAAAGGAAAAAGAACAGGCTGCCAAACTTTCATTTGTTCCTTTTGTTGGGAAAAATACTGAGAGGGGGGGGGGTGAATCAGTATTTAGGACTTACTCAAAACTTTTTACTTTTCCATTCACTAAAACCCATATGCTACTTTTCTGAAGACAACTAGCGTATACACGCGGATATCCTTCATAAAACTCGCGTATACACAGAGATCTTATTATGCATTTATTTCTTTACTTAGGTCTATGCATCATTCATTCATCAGATGTTTAGTTAACAGTAAGCATGTGCAGTAATAACATATAAAACCATCACACATAAGCAACACACATGAACACCAGGATTTTAGGTGGAAACCCAAGTCGGGAGAAAACCACTGCTACTGTTGTCTCAGCCTTCAATATTTTATTATAGAGAAAACATCATACAACCATGTATTGGCACAGACTCATACCAGCACTTAGGCACCCACCTGCAGAAGGCTACAACCTTCTCTCATTTACCAGCCTCTCCTGGAAGGGAGCTACAACCCCCTGCTCTCGTTTACCAACATCTCCTGGAAGGGAGCTACAACCCCCTGACTGAAGGCTACAACCCTCAGCACCACCATGGACCACGTTTCATCAATTTTCATACTGGATCCAACCCACACAATTAAGCTCAAGGAACATTCATTAAACCAACAACTTGCTCTATAGAAGCATAATCAACATTCAAACAACCCAAATCATCATTGACAGATAGCAATAAAACAACAAAACAGATCAGACATTTCATACCACATGCTTCAGCAAACCCTAAATTACATACGCTCTTTTTATTCACTGAACCTACGTATATACGCACTTTCACAAATACCAACCCGCGTATACATCTGCACACATTTCAAAGATGACTTCAATTCCCATACGCACTTTCGCTGAATACAAGCGGCGTATATACGCGCTTTCACCTCGACGAACCTGCGTATAGATCTTCAAAGATTATGGGGCAACAAAATTCTTCAAAACAGATATATAACTCAGATTTTACCCTTCACTTCAGACAGATGTTCGCCAGATCACAGATCTAATCATTCCATAAACAGATCTAGAAAATACATATACATTTCAAATCTAGAGATCTCTCTTCATCATTTTCTTCATAGGTGCATCACAGATTCAGATCTATCATCAAACTGTTACCCTTTCCATTTAGACATACTTCAGAGTTAATTATACATTCAAACCCAGACTCATGCACACACTGCAAAATGCATTTCTTCTCCTTAAATAGATCTAGCCTTTGACAATACCATGAGCCAAAACCACACAATTTCCGATGGTATTCCTGGATGGGATCACATAGACAATCCAGCGCTCAATACAATGGGTCAATACCATGGTAAAGTCCCTTGGTTTTATTAATTTATAGCGCAATTAAGCATACACTACTTGGCACGTACTTTTCCGCGTACATACGTGACTTAGCCTTAACAAACCCGCGTATGCCTTGTGACATACCTTGTTTAACATTATTCTGGCACTTTTTGATATTTCTTTCTTCTGTTACTTCTGAGCTACTTGTAGAACATCAGATTTACATCATTAATAAACTCATCAAGCATCAAGAACAACTTCATTAAGTAGGTTGCCATCATCTTCATCAAGTGGGTTGCCATCAAGGACAACACTCCGCATCATATTGCCAACAATCTCCCCCTTTGGACTTGATGGCAACCACGATGGTGTTTGATCACCACAACAGATAGATACATTAAGCATAATGATATTCTCCCATATTCAAACACCATGTCACTCTCCCCCTTTGACATCAAGGGCAAAGCGCGGATCAAAACCAACACAAGGTTGTTTTCTCCTCATGTAGATAGAAGAGCGTTGTAGATCTGATGTGCACTGAAGTTACCATGCTCCCCCTAAGTTCATGTTGAATCTTCAAACATATTTTTCAATGAAGTACATGACTCTATGACCTTCCTATCACCAAGGACTCATACTTACATCAAAGATCCAACCAAGTGGATTTACATATGAGACTCAAATACCCAACCAAGTGGGTTTACACAATTTTGACTCAACTCCTTACATGACTGAATATTACAATTTTACATCATTGGTCTCAACATGACCTTTTCATCAAATTAAAAATATGAATTTTTATGACCAGTACCAGAAAGACCTCAAGAGAGAGAGATCTTATTTCAAAATCATCATAATGCCAACAATGCATTATGCTCAGCAAGGCTAATGCTCCCCCTGAAAATGTGCATCCAAGCATCCTTTCCATATGACCAAGGCTCCTCCTTAGCTTGTGCAACCTGAAACTCTTTCAATAGCAAGTTATCAGCAAAAATCTTTGCATGATCTATCCTTATCTTTGAATCATAAGACTTGTATCTCATCCATGTGTGAAAACAAAGAATACTCTTCAGCAAAAAGCAAACAGGGCTCATCCATAATCTCATCATAAGAAACCATGTATCATGTCATCATCATTTAGAACTGAGAAATAAGCAGATACAGTGCCAATAATACAATCATTATTAGTCAGACTGATGCTCCCCCTGAACCTGTGCTCCTAATCTTCAGCTGTCATACTAATTTTCTTATCATAAATGCATACACGACTGTCTCCACTGGAACTCGCGTGTATACGCGGCTTTAGTTCACAGAACCCGCGTATGGAAAGTGAAACATTGAAAAATTCACATTCTTTCATCTCCCCCTGAGTTTGTACCACATGTACCTGTCTCATCAGATGCTCTATTAGAAATAAACATAACCAGAATAACCAAAACCATCATGGGAATCACCATACATCTCTCCCCCTGTGACGATACATTACTAATCCCTATAATGTATCTCACATCACTCCTGCAGTCATTATGAGAAGTAATCTTTTAGAAGAAGATGACTGCAGTAGGGTCAATATTCCCTACGTTTCTGACCGATCCTCCTTCTTTTTCCAACTTTGCTTGAACTTTCGAAATGTGTGCTGGAAATCATCCAATTTCTCATATCTGTTCATCCTGCATTCTTTTTCCACATGTCCATACTTGTTACAAGCATAACATCTCATGTGACCAGAGAAGTAAGAATAAGGATCATAATGTGTTGTTTTATTCTTCCTTCTATTGCAATCAGCTGCTTTATGACCATACTTGCTGCATGAAAAACAATATCCCTTGAAGCAACCAGTGTACCTTTCTGAATAGAATCTATTTGATTGTGACTGAAATGATCTGCTTCTGCAATTTGCTGCAACATGCCCATAATTATGACATTTAAAGCATTCAACATTATTGAATGATTTCCTTTGAGAATTCATGATTGTAGGTTGACCTTTAGTTTCTTTCAACACTTCAAGTTTTTCTTTGACATCCTTTGAATCTTTAGCACTTCCTTGCGAACTAGATTCTCCTTTGATAGTTTCATGAAAACCAAGACCAAGTTTAATAGCAGGAGACCTTTGATTACTAAGAATATTGTCCAGAATCTTAGTACTATCTTGAAACCTCAAGAGTTTATTCTTTTCTTCTAATTTACCTTTGAGAATGTTTACCTCAACCTCCAATTTTTGGCATTGCTTCTTCATGCTTTCTTCGACCCTTTTTCCTTCTTCTACTTGATCATTTAATTTTAAGATTTCTTCCTTCAACCAATTTTCTTGATCTTCACATGTTTGTAGCAGTTCTTCATTCTTCTTATTTGATTTTTCCAGATCTTCATTTATATCATTGATTTCTACTTCAAGTCTTTTATTTCGATTGCTTCCATAATTGTACAACTTTTGATACTTGTCTACCTGTCCATTCAGAATTTCTATATGTCCTTTCAGTTGAGAGATCATCTCATTGTAGATATTGTCTCTTTCTTTAAATGATCTTTGTTGATCTTCAACTTTAATCTTGAGAGCTTCTTCTAGATCCATAACATTACTTTCACTATCTTTACCATTGTATGCACAAGAAAGTGAATCACAAGAACCACATTCAATACCTGTTTTATTTTCCTCATTTTCTGCTGCACATGTTTTCTGAGAAATCTCCTTTTGAGTAACCTTCTTCTTTTGCTTCCTTGCCATGAGCACTAGTAGATCTTGGTTAGAATCTTCTTCATCTTCACTTGAAATTTCATTATTATATTCATTTGCATAATAACTCTTTCCCTTTACAAATTGTTTCCTTTTATCATGATTTTCTCTATAAGGACATTTAGCAGCATAATGACCAACTCTTCCACAATCAAAACATTTGAAGGGAAGCTTACCTTTGAATCTTCCAGTACCTGGTTGGAGTCTTCTCACAAAATTTGCTTCTTCTTCTTCTAATATGTAACTTGATTCCTTGACAACTTCCTTTTCTTTTCCTTTTGCACACGCCTTAAAAGCAGCTTCTTTGATTTGAGAGGGACCTCCTTGTCTCATTTCATAAGCAGTCAGAATACCATGTAGTTGAACAATAGTAAGAGTTTGCAGATCTTGCCTTTCTTCAATAGTTGATACTTTTGACTCAAATTTTGAAGTCAAAGATCTTAAGACTTTTTCCACCATAGTAGTATCGGTTATGGTTTCACCCAAACTTCTCATACAATTTACAATATCATCTAGATGTAAAAAGAAGCTGGCAATACTCTCATCACTATGCATCCTTAAATTTTCATATTCAATTCTGAGAGTTTGGAGTTTTGCACTTTTTACCTTTGTATCTCCTTCATAGCTCAAAATGATTTTGTCCCATATTTCTTTTGCTGAATTTAGCTGCATCACTTTAGCAAATTCTGGTTCAGACATGCTTCCTAATAAGACATTGATTGCTTTGGCATTGATTTCATATTTCTTCCTTTCTGCTGCATCAGTAGGAATACTAGCCAGATACTGATAACCTCCTTCCACGATTGCCCATACTTCTGCACCAAGACTTTGCAGATATGATTTTGTTCGTATCTTCCAGAATAACAGATTATTTCCATTGATTAGAGGTGGCCTTATAGACATTATCCCTTCATGACTCCCCATTGCGACGGATCTCCTTCAAGCGATCAAGCTTCTGGAGAAGGACCTCCTCTGATACCAATTGTTGGGAAAAATACTAAGAGGGGGGGGTGAATCAGTATTTAGGACTTACTCAAAACTTTTTACTTTTCCATTCACTAAAACCCATACGCTACTTTCCTGAAGCCAACTAGCGTATACACGTGGATATCCTTCATAAAACTCGCGTATACACAGAGATCTTATTATGCATTTATTTCTTTACTTAGGTCTATGCATCATTCATTCATCAGATGTTTAGTTAACAGTAAGCATGTGAAGTAATAACAGAATAAACCATCACACATAAGAAACACACATGAACACCAGGATTTTAGGTGGAAACCTAAGTCGAGAGAAAACCACCGCTACCGTTGTCTCAGCCTTCAATATTTTATTATAGAGAAAACATCATACAACCATGTACTGGCACAGACTCATACCAGCACGCAGGCACCCACCTGCAGAAGGCTACAACCTTCTCTCGTTTACCAGCCTCTCCTAGAAGGGAGCTACAACCCCTTGCTCTCGTTTACCAGCCTCTCCTCGAAGGGAGCTACAACCCCGTGACTGAAGGCTACAACCCTCAGCACCACCATGGACCACGTTTCATCAATTTTCATACTGGATCCAACCCACACAATTAAGCTCAAGGAACATTCATCAAACCAACAACTTGTTCTATAGAAGCATAAGCAACATTCGAACAACCCAGATCATCATTGAAAGATAGCAGTAAAACAGCAGAACAGATTAGACATTTCATACCACATGCTTCAGCAAACCCTAAATTACATACGCGCTTTTTATTCACTAAACCTGCGTATATACGCGCTTTCACAAATACCAACCCGCGTATACATCTGCACACATTTCAAAGTTGACTTCAATTCCCATACGTGCTTTCGCTGAATACAAGCCGCGTATATACGCGCTTTCGCCTCGACGAACCTGCGTATAGATATTCAAAGATTATGGGGCAACACAATTCTTCAGAACAGATATATAACTCAGATTTTACCCTTCACTTCAGAAAGATGTTCGCCAGATCACAGATCTAATCATTCCATAAACAGATCTAGAAAATGCATATACATTTCAGATCTAGAGATCCCTCTTCATCATTTTCTTCATAGGTGCATCACAGATTCAGATCTATCATCAAACTGTTACCCTTTCCATTCAGACATACTTCAGAGTGAAGTATACATTCAAACCCAGACTCATGCACACACTGCACAATGAATTTCTTCTCCTTAAATAGATCTAGCCTTTGACAATACCATGGAGCCAAAACCACACAATTTTCAAATTATTCTGGACGGGATCACACGGACAATCAACGCTCAATACAATGGTCAATACCATGGTAAAAGTCCCTTGGTTTTATTAATTTATAGCGCAATTAAGCATACATCGCAACGTACTTTTCCGCGTACATGGCGACTTGTATAACAAACCTGCGTATGCCTTGTGACATACCTTGTTTAACATTAATATGTTTATAGTCTTCTTTCATACATTTGCCAGGCTACTTGTAGAACATCAGATTTACATCATTAATAAACTCATCAAGCATTAAACTTATTCAGGCAGTTTGCCATCATCTTCATGTTAGTGGGTTGCCATCGAGGACAACACTGCATCATATTGCCAACACCTTTGGAGGTTGGCCCCCTTACAACATTCTCCCACAGCCACCTTCTGTGCATTGTTATGCTGTGGTGAACAACTCACCAAAAAGGTCAGAAAATAAATATATTCAGTGAAAAGGGATGAAGATCTGAAGATAGTAAAATTGTTTTGGATGAAGTCAAAGTTTGAGGCTCTGTATCTGAACAAAACCCAAAGAGCACAAAAGTTAATAGAAAGGTTTCGAAGTTTGAGAGGGAATCATATATTGGAAATACCTTGGGCCAAGTCAAAGAAATAATTTTGACATATATCATTGAGTCCATCAATGAAATATGGCCTTGAACACCACGATCATATTTGAGCGGAAGGGAGTTGATAAGAGAAAGCAACTGATGCCATCAAGAGAACTATCAAGGACCTTGGAGACATGCCAATGATTTCCAACAACATTATCAAGTTCTTAAATTCCAGAATAGGTAGAGATGGATTATTTAGGAGTTGAGGACATGAAAGGAACAATCTTAGAGGTAAAATAAGAATATACAAAGAAGTTTAGTTAAATATAGAAGAAAATTTTCATAAGACTTAGAGATAATTGTAAATAGATTTTTTCGGTAGGATAGAACCTTTAACTCGGATCTTCCTTCCCTGTTTGTAATCAATGACAAATTAATGAACATAGAGGATTATGTAAAAGAACTTAATGAAATTTTTATGGAAACGACTAAATTTTCAAATATCAAAGGTACCATGATAGGGAAGGATTTCTTGGAGGCATTGGGTCATGACATTTTCATCAATGAGAGGAAAACCATGTTTTTGTGGTATAACCAAATTTTCTAAGTATACCAAAGTGGATGAAATCTACATGAAATTCATCAAGTTAACTATCCCCAAATGAATATCGATAGGATAAAAGCTAATTGAGTTTCGAGAATTAAGTAATAAAGAACCGGTCGAGTTTCAACCAACACATGGGGTGACACATCGTAACGTTCAGCAATACTGAAGACAGACCCTCAATAATTTATAGAAGAAGAATTTTGACATGCGATCATCGAGCCCATATTTTTAGTCAGGATAAATTTATATAGTTAGAATTAGGCTAATAATACAATACATTGAGACAACATTAATTGTAATCTATATTGTGTAATACTAGAGGTTGATTTCGAACATATTTTTCCCTCTTGCATAATTGTAAATTCGAAGTTTGCATCGGAGGATCAATAATACAAAGACTTCTTTCGGGGATTCATGTGGTGTAATTCTTTGGTGAAGTGTTTCTATTTTTCACATGTTTCCATTATGTTTTCTTTTCTCACATTTATCATAATTCTTAATTGTAAAACATAAAGTGTGATGAATAGGACATGTTATTTAAAAAACCTTATTTTAGCTACTTTTACAATTTAAATGTTTTATACTTGAAGTCAGATTGAAAAATACTTAATTTCTTTTTAGTCTCAACTGAAATTCACTTTTCTTCCATATTCATTGTTCATTTAAAATGTTAAAGAATCCATTGAATACAACCTAACTTTATCGTACAACTCTTTAAAAAATTATACAAAATCCAATTTTATGTTTTGACTCCATTACCCAATGGGAAAATAAATATTTAATCAACTAAATCAATAAAAATCAAACAACAACCAAGTATACTCATAGCTAACCTAATATCTATTCAAAACAAAAGTTAAATCTTAAGAGATCCTCTCTGAAGTTATTGGGAGCTAGATCCCGGCTTCCAAAGTGGTTTTGATGTTGTCCTCTGTGTTTATTCTACAGTGATTCAGATGTGGAATGATAAACCTCGAGAAATCGTAGATCAGGGGTCTAAAACATACCAACTATTACAGTCGTTACCTTTATCCGCCAATCATATACAAAAGTTAAATGCATAATTTGAAATACTAGATAGGTCCTATGATCGCACTCCCTCTGAAACACTCAAAACCCAATGAAGGTAACCAACATGGAAAAATCCCAAACCACCATAATGATTGGCATAAAGCAGAACCCCACCTCCTCATATTTACCGAGATGACAATAAATAAAAATTAAGATGGGTAGCCAAATACAGATAACACAATTTCCCCATCATAGGAAACTGAGAAATTCACTAGGCCATATAAACCATACTACATATAAAACCACTAAGGGACTCAACTAAACACAAAGTTATAGACACCAAAACAAAAAAGAGCAGAGAGATCAACCTACCTCAAGGTTAAATTACATTGAGGGAGAGAGCACCACTACACGTATGTGCATAACTAGTGGAGGAAGTGTAGTTTCATTACTCTATAACTCCCCAAAACACACAAAAATTCCGAATTATTGAATCCCAAAGTTTACTCACATGTCCATTTTCCTTGAGAACTCAAGAAAAACACGAAATGGAGCAAGAAAATACAATTTATGATGAACCTTAAGCTGTCTTGAAAGGCATCTATAAGGTCAAACCTTTTGATCCTCTGAAATTGGACCAACATCAACAACCTGACAACCACGAAGGACCTCCATTAACAACTACCATGAATCTATCATGCTTAATATAACTTTTCATACTCACTCTACATCGGAGAGCATGCCACATTGTTTTGCCCCCACCAATTATATACCTCGGGGTCTAGTGAGGTGGTTGGCACTCCCCCCGATCTCACTAACAATTTTACTTTCACCCCTTATCAGAATTGCACACCATGAATTTCACTTGGAAAATGTAGTTTGTTTCTTGTAAATGCAAGCTTCACTTCTTGGATTTTATTTCTTAAAATTTGGAAGTTCTATTACCATTCCCTACTTTAGTGAGAGAGACTTTGCTAGGTATTTAAATTCCCATATCTAACATGCCACAACCTTATGGCTGAAATATTTGAACATTTCCTCCATAACATCTGACTGCCTAAAATGGATGTCCTTTTCATCCTTAGAAGCTTCATGTCTTCATAGCTCAATCATGATTGTCTTCAAGTTTTTCTTAATGGAGTTGTTTTTACTAAGCCATCTTTCATAATGACTTGATGTCCCTGCTTGGAAAATCATGACCAATGACAACAAAATCTTCTTGGATGTTTGTACATACCCAAACATTCAAAATTAGTTTTCTCAATGCCAAGAAGAGAAACTTTTACTTCTCCTTTTCCATAATAAATGTGTGTATCATCTCTCTCTCTCTTTCCTCCTCTCCTCTCTCCATCTCTCCTTCACTCCCCCTCTCTCTCTCCACCTCTATATCTTTATGTATTTTCATTCCCCTCTGTCTCTCTCTCTCTCTCTCTCTCTCTCCAAATCCATCTCTCTCCCTCCATCTCTCTTTCTCTCTCTCTCAAGTCTTCTCTATCTTCCTTCCTCTTTCTCCCTTTCTCTCCCACCTCCCTCTGTCTCCCTCCCCATCTCTCTCCTCTACCCTCCAACTTTGTCACTATATCTCTCCCTCTCTCCTTCTCTCTTCCCCTCTCTCCCCTTCCATCTCTATGTATCCCTCTCTCTCTCTTCTCTTTCTATCCCTCTCTCTCTCTCTCTCTCTGTCTTCCTTCTCTCCTCTCTTCCCCTCTCTTCATCTCTCTTCATCTATCCCTTGTCACTCGCTTTCTCTTTACCTTCATCTCTTTATGTCTTTGTTCTTCCCTCTCTCTCTTTCCCCATCCAACTCCATCTTCCCTCTCTCTCTCTCTCTACTCATCCATATGATGGAGAAATTCTCCTCCTATGTAATCAATGTTATATGTAATGTGTGAAAAATCTTACATTTTATTGCATTTATTGAAATGAGTTATGGGTTTGGCATGGTGCATTGATAAGCCACTGACCCATGGTATTGTAACAAAACATATTTACAAGTTAATAATATCCATGGTAAAGTGGGGGCGGATATGTGTGGTTAAGGAGAAACATTATATTTGTAATTATTAAGTTTTATGTGCTTGTCAATTATATTTAAATATACAGGTTATGGAGTGTATTAGTCCTTTCCCACGAAAGACTATAAAATCTATGACTATTGAGTTTAGCATTGACCAATGCAAATTATAAGGTTTAACTTTAAAAAATAAATATTTATTTTTCAATATTATTATAAAAAAAAAAAATTGAACATTTGATTGGACCACAACTTGAAGGCCTTATTGCAGCATTTGCACAATATAATACCATATGGATAACTTCCTTACATAATTTTATGCCATAATTTATGGATATGATTTCTATATTCATGCATGATTTTTGGAATATTTGTGTAGTGATATTTTATTCTTAAACTTTGCAACCATCCAAATTAAATACTTGAAAATAGCTTATATATAAGTGGACATCTTTATCTCTATCAATTACTTCCCACACATAATTTAAGCAAAGTTTTCTATAAAAAATGGATAGGAATACGATGTACAAAATATACTTACTAGTTACTTCTCACAATTGTTATGTTTTTACCACCAAAGCAAGACTATAGGATGATTTGTCTATGAATCATTATTAGTTTAGCATTGCCACATATGTAACTTATAATTATTTATGCAATTTTTCCAGATCATGATTTATTTAGCATTTATTTATTTATTTTAAATGTTAGGATTTATTTTATAGTAAAGCCAAGATTTAAATGTTTACACTAACATGATTTTAGACTAGGAGACATAGTCATGTCACATATTGGTATAGTAACATGATTTAGACTAGAGTTTTGAGTATGTCACATAGCGGTATCAAAGTTAGATTGGGCAATAACAGAATCTAACATGAAGATTTAAGTACATTATATATTAATGTCAAAATTGTATTTGGTAGTAACATGACTAGATGATGGAATTGTGTATGTTACGCACCTCACCTTGTAAGTGTAAATATCAATGATGAACAAGAAGGTAAATTAGAGGAAAATTAATTCTGCGACAATCTTAGAGTCGAGCATTAGAATTGAGGCACTAGAAAATTGGTCCATTAAAATAGATCTAGTTGGTATAAATATTACGTGAATGTAACTCTTCTTTGAACCACATAAAAAATAAAATAAGAAACAAAAGTAAAATTAGAAAAAAACTTAAAAAATAATTAAAAAATTTAGTTTTGAAAACATAATAAAATATGATAGAATCCTCAATACAAATAAAAAGATATACAAAATTTCATATATATGAATAATCACTCTTATATTGCTATAATCCAAATATCCAAATATGTCATTCAACCTATAGCATGCACTTCATTTCATTTCATACCATTAAAAAAATATATAATATAGATAAAAAAACTATTTTTTCCTTTTTACCATATATCCAACTTTTATTTTTATTGACACAAACTAATAATTTTGATGAGATAGACTAGATTTTCCAAACTAATACTAATCTTTGTTAATCATGACCAAATCATTTCATATATATATAAGTTTAATTTTGGTGTGATGAGAAAATTTCCAAACTAATAACGATCCTTGTTAATGACAACAAAATTATTACATGAGTAACAAGTATCGATTTATGTCCCGTGAAGCGGAGGTCGGCAAATTGGAGGGAGAAGGTTTTCATCCCATCCACCAAGGTTTCAAATCTTCGTGGAGACATCACGCTGTTGTGTCTTGGCTAAGAAGAGTAGGCGGCCACAGGTGTGAGATGTAAAAATATAGCATTTCAGTTATATTTATCATAAAACAAAGCAGAGCATGCATAAACTCAGTTAGTAAACAGTTGGATTTGAACCCGGGCCTTACTCGGGCAACTCTCACCAATTACCGATTGTCCTAGATCTAATAAAAAAAAAAACAAGTATACAATTTATATATCTTCCTCCCAAGAGGTAAGACAAGTTAGATCCTACTATATAAGACCAGTTAGAGGTTACAAGAAAGTCATGATTTTATCTCAACAACTACCATAATAAGTATTGAATTTCTTATAAATACTATATTCATTAAATCTGCTTTTAGTCTTCAAATAAAACTTAAAACTACTTTTAATTAATTAATAAAAGATATCCAAATAATAATTAAAAAAAAAACAAGTTTACCTCATTGCAAACAATTTTTTTTAATAATGAAAATGAATCAAACTGCATTACTACGACATGACAACTCATACATCTATACATGTTCCATACAAAGTTGACACATGGCGACTGAAGGCCAATGATCTTGAATTAGTTCCAGAAACGCGTACATTGGTTAGTTTGTACGGGAATGATATCGTGGAGTCTTCTAGTTGGAATGGACGTCTCCAGCAGTTACGTCGTTGCCTTCTCGCACACCTTAAATATTCCCAAATCTACACAACATTCACAGTTGAATTGATTTCTTTCTCACCAGTTCAATTCAACTGTCCAGTTTATTCACAGTTGAATTGATTTCTTTCTCCCCAATTCAAATTCCAACTGTCCACCTTCGATACTATGATTTGGTAGATTGTTTGGTGAATTCTTCAATTGAACATGGAACACGATGTTGGAGAATGTCTAACATAAGCATAAGCAGGAAGGGAAAGAAGAAATGTTGTTCAGCAAGTGAAGGAGAAGGGAAAGTATAAGGCAAGGAAAGGAGTGGGACGCCGGCGCTAGAATTACGAAGATCAGAAAGACGAGAGGAATAGTCAGAGCCTCGTCCGGTCCAGCCACAATATTTACCACTGGAAGTTAGTTCGGAAGATTCTTGGGTTCTCCAGTGGCGGACAATCCGGATCCAGAGTAACCATGAAAATAAAAATGAAAGACACGGGCGTGCGTGCCCGTGGAAGGGACCCCGGAGAGGAGGAAAGGGTGGTGTGCCAGCCGCCATGGGTAGGCACGATCCCAACTTCATCGACAACAACGAGCAAAAACAACCTGAGAATGAGAATGAGAGTGAGAGTGAGGTAAGGCAAAGCCAGAAGCTGAGAGTAAGCTGCCATGGTCACAATCACTTGAGAGTGAGGAATGGGCAAAGTAGCTGAGGTTGATGGAGAGTCAGAGTCAAGAACGAGTGAGAACGGACGTGCTCAGAACCTGATCCGCTGGATAACCTGCTTTTCATCCTTCTGCTTCCTGCTTTTGGTTTCTGTAAGAGCATCATGTTTTGTAATGGAATAATCTAATTACACTGCTCTTCAATATATATATGTTTGCCTTTCACATATATTTGTCCTCTCAAATATTCTAATTATATTTGTTATTTTATTTGCTGAATGGATTTCTCGGTTCAAATTTCATTTTCCAAAACCAAGTACCATTAGGAGTGCATGCATAATATGAATTTATTTGTACGTGTATTTAATTCTTTCAAAACCAGCTACCATTAGGAGTGCATGCATAATATGAATTTATTTGTACGTGTTGTTTTTGTGATGCCAAGGGTAGCGGTGGTTTTGGATTAGGGATGAATTTCTTTTTTGAAATGGAGTTAACAGTGCTAAATTGTAGAAGTGCCAGTAGTCAGTTCTAAAATTGACTAGTTGCTAATTCAGCAATATTATCCAAAATATAAACTAAATCTCTATTTTCGTGTGGTTCATTCTAAAAATATCACCAATAACGGGGGAACAATTTGTCAATTCAGGAGGATGCAGTGGATTAAACGCAATGCATTAAAAATTAATGATGAAACCAGGAGTTTAAAAAATGAATATTTATATTTATTTTTATGTCTAAAAGATAAATATCTTATTTTGGATAAAATATTGCATTATCTATTAACTATTTATTTTTATTCTATTTTTTTTCTATCTAATTTTTTATTAAGAAATATTTAAATATCTAAATTTTCTCAATGATAACATATATTTATTCTGAGACTCGTGAGTTAAACAATTTATTTTACATGAGTCATTGGATAGGCAAACCTTAAATGTAGTAGAATCCAACCCTGCGAGAATTTGGAGGATAAGGTGCAAATCGAGAGATCATCAATACATCAAACATTTTTGATATTATTTGATACTCATTTTGTAAATGATAATTCTAAATAAACAAAAGATAAAGTGTCATCCTTCCTCAATGATAATATATATAGTTAAGCGCATGGTTCAACAATTTATATTTCACACCGATTCGTTGGGATTTTCACACATAAGTCATTGGACAAGCAAACGGTGAAATGATAGTTATAAATAAACAAAATATAAACACATACACTCATCAATTCTATTGGAATATAGTTGGATACAAATTCATATTATATTAACCTTCAACAACAACTCTTGAGAATATGAAGCTCAAAAATAGCTTGTACATGACGAATTACACGGTATGAACCGTGGGCTTCCATAACCCTTTCTTTTTGTGGATTTCTTGTTATGGGGTTTCTTATAGAGGCTCTTGGATATTCTTTCTTGATAGGCCGTACATACTTCGTGAAAAAAATGGAGTATGACCAAAGCAGGAAGACATGTATGAGCAACACTCTTTATAATATAAAATAACAACAACATAGGTGAAATTTGGACATATGCTTGACTAAATCATAGAAAATAATAAGTAATAGAAACAAAACATTTGTAGGCCACATGGGTTGATCTTGAAACATTCATATGGGACGTCACAAAGTAGCGAAGGTCTTTGAAGTACGTGGTGCATCGGAGTGGAAGAAGAACCCAAGTGATGGGATGACATAGGCACCCTCTGTTGTGAATTGGGCTGCTTGGTGGATGCATGCTTGTAACACCTACGCAACATGATTTATGAGAGACGGTGGCAATGCGAAGGTTCGAACGATGCTCGAAGGTTTGAGTTTGAATTTGAGATAATCCAGGTTAGTCGGGAAAAGCTTGTTTTAACCTTGGCCTGTTGCTGCTGGACTATTACGGAGAAGTGCCCTGGGATTAGGCATTGTAAGTGGGACCCGTCTTCTATTGAGTTGAGTCAGCATGGCAGTCTTGACCATTCTATGCTCATACGATGCCTAGGGGCAAACATTGTGGAATCCAACAGAGGCAATCATGCATCAGCATTTCTTCATTTTCTTTCCAGCTTCATCTCCATGGCTCTCTGAATAACAAAGGCCCTTTGCTTTGGCAGTGTCAATCCTTCTGTCTTTATTCTCATGATTTCCATCACCATCCCAGAACCGACAACCAGCTGCCTTTGCCCAAGCGTCCTCCTTCTGTATTATTCTCATGATTTTCATCATTGTCTTTGGGCCAAATCAGTGCTTTCATTTTGACCCTCAATTCCTCGGTGAGGGATTTGTTTGATGAGACTGAATGTATCCTAAGCGCGGTGAACATGTTCTCATTCCCCTCTTTGTAACTTGCATCCAATTGTGCCTTGAAATCATGGACAATTCTATTCTTATCATTATCCAAGGTGATGTATCCGAAGTGATGCTGGCATTTCATGGGATCAATATTATAATAACCTCATCTAAGGACATATTACCCTTAAGTTGGGCCTTTAGTCTTTGGCCCGGTTATTTAGATCCTTTATATTCATACACATTTTTTTTTCGACGTGATCATCTCACTGTAGACAAATGCTTCAGGCATTGTTTCCTCATCCGAAGTTGCATTGGCATATGTTTCACAATATCACCGCCGTCAGGAAACATCTTGAGACCTTCAGCTGCAATCGGGAGCCTTTGTCAAGTGCTCGAGGAGTTTGTGGATCTAACTGAACAGGATCAAACAAACAATTTCTTAGCCTATTGCAACTCGGCCACTCTCCTTTTCGGTTATATTATCTCATCACCCATGCAGGAGAGTATCTCAGGGAGGCTTCTTTCTCTGACATTTCAAAGGCAGGGCATTCAGCCTGCTGAATGTATTGTCCGTGGCAGAAATGTTCATCTTACATCGCAACTCTGCACCCAGCTTTCATGTTCTAGAAGGTTCTTACGGTTGTCACAGTCGGCTCCTTCCCCTTTCTCATGGCCTTATACTCCGGCCCGGTGCTTGGAAAAGTTTAAAAGTTCTTCCTTTCCTCTTCAAGGTAGCTACCATCTATCAAACTGATTCGAGTTTTCCAAAGTGAAAGTGTGTTTTAATACTTCATTATGCAACATTTCTCAATTTCTTTGTGAATTTAGCTGTGGTGCATCAGACTGTTGAAATCAAGTATCATTTTCTGATCTTATACTTAGAACCGTGCTAGGTAGAGGATGAGGTTTTGGTGTCCTCTGGTACATGTTGGTGTTGCAAAACATCAGCAGCAAGAAATGCGTATATAGGTTATCATCTTGAGCTAGTTACCTTTGACTTTCTTTGTCCTGCGATTCTTTTCTTGTATCTTTTCCCCTGGACAGTCAATCTGATCTAGTGTATTTTGAGACCTTCCCGGAGATAACTATGCAGCCAGATACCTTTGAAGAGCTTTAATGAAGAAGTTGTTGAAATATTGTCATTGATGGCAAAGGAGGCAGCAAAGACGAGACGGGCAAAGAGAGCGAAACATAAACGGCAAAAGTTGAGAGGGTCGAGCAACGAGAGACGGGGTTATTTAAGAAAGAGAGAGAGAAAAGGAGAATGAAGGAAACAGAGAGCGACGTATTAGACAAGAAGAAGAGAAAGCGAGGAGAGACAACGAAGCGGCAAGAAACCAGCAATAGAGCGAGCGGCAGAAGGAGAGAATTACTTGAAGGCAAAAAAAAAAAAAAACTAAGTAAGGAGCGAGAGGAAGCAAATGTCGAACAAGATTAGATATGCGCATCGTTAGTGTAATATCGATCGGTCGAGAGTGAGTCATATAGATAGCAGTGGATGAATTGTATATTAATTAAACTATGTTGAGGAATTGCACAGGCAATGGAGGCAGCAAAGGCAGAGGCAGGTCGAGCGGCAGAGGCGAGTAGGCAAAGGCACGGGGAAGAACCGTTATCGAAGAGCCGAATGGTCGAATACATAGACACAAGTTTATTTATTGCAAGAGAACCACTGACCATTATTCCGAGAATCACTACCCAGTAGGAAACATTACATATAACATAAACACAAATTCCGGAGATAAACTACCTGTTGGAAGTATATTTGCGGCGCATCATATAATCAAAGGTCTAAATATTGTGAATTCTCATGAGCGCATATTACTGGGGTACATAAAGGCGGGACTCGCAATCTCATGATTTTGTGGCCATTACATGTTTGTCTGGCTCACCATAACTACAATGAAAGCATTATTATTACATTGCATTTTCTTTAATATAATAAACAACATGCAGCATTCATTATCCACAATATCGCAACTTCGCAACATTGCGCCATCGCACCATCGCAATATCGCAACTTCGCAACATTGTGCTGCTGCACCATCGCCGTGTAACATGAACAGCATTGTGCCATCGCCTTGCTCATATCATCGCAACCATCGCAATATAAAGCAACCATCGCAATATCGCAATATCGCAACCATCGCAATACTCCATGATTGGTTGAAACACTGCACGGCAACTATGCGCCAAATTAGAAATTTGCGATTGCGTCAATACGCATTTAGGCAGTAGTCGAGGTGGGCCGAAAGGAGTTCTATATGTTTTAAAGCAGGAAAGACATTGTATGCAAGTATGTTAAAGGTGTATTAAAAGGGCTGGAATATATGATTAAGTGTGTATTAAGCCGAAGTTGGATGGTGTATCATATATGCTAAAAAGTTGTCATATATACTCTCTGACAGTACGATAAACGTATGGAGTGGGGCCCACGGGCCTCGCTTAAGGGAGGGCGATTATTAATGTAATACAATTGTGATATGTATGTTAGGCTGTGGAATGTTCCACATCAACAAGACACTTGCCTGAAGTCGGCCGATCCACGTATTTTTCTAAGGCAGCGATATAAAAGCAACTGTTACATATATACAAAAATTACACCACGATGGGACAAAATAGAATCTGAGAGCGAGAAAAAGTTAAAACACAATCACGAAAAAAGACAAGACACACAGTCAAAGAAAAGACAAATGCGCGGCTAGCCAAGAGGAGTGAATAGTGGCTGAATTCACTTTGTAATTAAGTCTGTCAATGTTTAATTGTTTTTTATTATTTGTGATGCATTGAACGTCTCCAGAGAGAATGGAAATTCCCAGCATAAATGTTAAATTGATTATAATGTATTTTATGATAGGAAGATAAAAGGAGTGAGAAGGCGAGAAGGCGAAGAGACATGACTTTCCATTTCGAATTCCAAGTAGAATACAAACGAGTCATGTGAGGAAATCTATAAATAATATCATCTTGATATGCAAAAAAAAGAGAGAGAGAGTTAATCGAGAAGGCGAGGAATAAAGAAGTGTGAGCGGAGATAAGATTAAGAAAAGCATAACGAGAAGGAGAAGCTACGGAAACGGGGCGATATCGAGAGTAAATCAAGCAAACTTTTAGTTTGATAAATTGAAGTAAGTTGGAGCTTCCCTATCAAGTTGCGGCTTGATAGGCATCGGTGCTGAGCTAGCGAGGTTGGGCCTCTGTAGGTTGGTACTTGTGAAAATTGAAGGGAGTTGGTGCTTCCTTGCAAGTTGTAGCCTTGCGAGAATTGAGGATAGAGCCTCACGTAGGTTGGTGCTGCGGAAAATAGTGGTGAGAGAAGTTGGAGCTTGCCTTTGCATGCAAACAATAATAAGATGTGGTTTTCTCCCTTTATGGGTTTCCACTTACATCTGTCTCTATGTGTGCTTCTTATGTGTTGAAAATTGATTATTTCAATGCAGCAATTGCTTGCTTTCAACTTAAGTATGGTATCACAATAAATTAATATTAGGCATGATACAGTTACTCATAGCAGTTTAACAATAACTTTGGTGAAAATTTTAAAAGGCGAATGTATGTATTAGGCGGATTCACCCCCCTCTCGGTTTAATTAGAATATTCAACAATTGGTATCGGAGCGGAGTTTCCTTTTACAAGTCTAACAACTGAAAGGAGATCTTAGGTTCCCAATATGGCTAGTAAGAAGGATGCTCAACCAATAAAGCCCCTTTCTTCAGCGGTAGAAAGTGCTACCGGAAAATCGGAATGAGGACATACATAATGTCTCTAGGAATAGAAGTACGGGGCTGGCATTGGAATTAGGATATGCCGAGAACTGTGACACGAAAAGGACTCAAAACAAGATTTTGTGGCTAATGCAAAAGCCATGAATGCCATCACGAATGGATTATGTGAAGCGAGTTTATTAAAGTAATGCACAAAGACAACGCAAAAATATGGGATACTCTTGAAAACATACATGAGGGAGACCGGAAAGTAAAAATACACGCCAAACTTAAGTCTATAGAGCCCGGTTGAAAACTTAAAAATGAATGATGATGAAGACATTGCCGGTTCTTCCTAAAAGGCATAGAGGTGTGTAATATGAAATCTCTTGGAAAAAATGCCGGAAGTATAATTGTGCAAGATTCCACAAGATCTCTTCCATCCCGATTTAATCCCAAGGTGTTTGCAATAGAAGAAGCAGTCGATTGGAGACCTTGACCATGAACCGGTTGGCAGGAAATCTAACATTGGCCTATGAAATGAGGCTCCACGAGAAAAATCAAGTACAAAGGAAGCGACCTTTAAAACGAGAAAAGAATAAAGAAGAAGATGGAGACATATGCTCTTGCTGGGATGGAGAAGAGTAAGTTTGTCGAGACATTGGATAGAGGCTCGGGTAAATACAAAG
Organism: Pinus albicaulis; assembly: GCA_034641835.2. NCBI lineage: Eukaryota > Viridiplantae > Streptophyta > Pinopsida > Pinales > Pinaceae > Pinus > Pinus albicaulis. Next base: position 1,184,229,827 of record CM076581.1, on the reverse strand, counting down.
GTAAACTCCCCTTCAAATGCTTTAAGCATGGAAGAGTGGGACACTATGCGCTAAGTGTCCTCACAGAAAGTAAGAAATCAAGCTCAGAATCGAAGACACATCAAAGAGGCGCGAGAAAGGAAAGAAATTCGGCAGAAAATCCTTCTATGCTCGAAAGCTGGTGACGGTGCAATACGAAGACTGAGATGAATCCTTAAGGAAAAGAGGGAACCTCTGAATTTTTATTGATGGCATAGAAGATCTTGAAGGACTCTTGCTAGAAGAAGAAGAAGGGGAAGTCGACCTTGAGGGGGAGCTAAGAGAGTGGCTTCAGGAGAGTTGACGGACTCAAACTAAAATCACGGAAAACAAAAAGGAGATCTAATAAATGGTGGAAAGAACAAATTCAGAGTTCTCACTAAGTAGAGGTAGAGCTTGAGAAGACCAAGAAGATAGAAGACATGTTACTTCAGCAAATCAAGGATAAAACAGAGAACAAAAGCTGAAGAATAAGTAGTATGTCTCGAGGAAGAAACTGAAAATGCTCAAGGACAATGGTTATAAACTCTTCTCAAACGACAAGCTCTAGTAAGTTGAATAAAATCCTAGTTGCTCAAAGATCCCCAATGATAAAAGCAGGAGATAGGCTATGAAGGAGAATCGGAGTAAAGACAAAGAAAAGGAAAAGAAAAGTATAATTTTTGTAAAGCAAAGAAGGCGGTAAACCCCGGATAATTTATACAAAGAAAGAAACATGTAATAACGATGATAGAGATCGGAAAAATCCCTAGTAACAAATAATATAATAAATACTAAGATGACAGAAAAAGAATCATATGCCCCTCAGTATGTCAAATTTGGAAGCCATCAGAGGAGATTCTTCCCTCCTAAGAAGAATGCCACCTGTTATGTCTGCCACAAGCCGGGACACATTTCTGCATATTGTTATGCAAGGAAGAGTAATTCAGACCTAAAAAAGATGCAAACAGTGAAGAGACTGTCTCAAACAAACAAATGGAGAAAACAACCTTACATCAGGTATGCAAATAATTTCTATGGTTATTGTTTTTATTGTAAGGAATTTGGCCATAAAATTATTGAATGTAGAAAGTATGGACAAATATTTATGTTCAACACCTCAAGGAGGTTGATGAATGAAAGAAATTTTGTTCATACTCACAATTCTGCAAAAACTATGATCAAATGTTGTATATGCAATCAAATTGGACATACACCTTCCAAATGTCCTCTGAAAGGATGTGATTCATCAACTCACAAAAGATACCAAACAAAAGGATGCCTCCAGTGGATAAAGAAGGAGAATAAGTGTGACTTAGCTTTAACTGCTCAAGATTTGAAAATTCAATGGTATTTGGACAGTGGCTGCTCTAAACACATGACAGAAGACAAAAGCAAGTTTATAACTCTTGATGGAAAGAAATATGGAAATGTTACCTTTGGCAATGATAAATCGGGAAAAATAAAAGGAAAAGGCTCAGTCAGCATAGACAATGGCAGAGGAAAGGCCCAAGATGTACTATTTGTAGATGGGCTGAAAGAAAATTTACTAAATGTCAGTCAGATGTGTGACAAAGGCTGTGAAGTTCTTTTTAGAGCACAAGACTGTGAAGTCAGATCCAACACCACAGGTAAGACTCTGCTCAAGGGTGTTCGAACAGAGAGTAATGTTTACATTGTGAAAGAGGGAGATGAAGCATGTCATCTTAGCAAGCTAGAAGAGTCATGGTTATGGCATAAAAGGTTGGGACATCTAAGCCTCGATCACATCATCAGAATAAGTAAGAAGAAAGCTGTCAGAGACATGCCAGAAATTAAGAGGCCTTCTAATACCATATGAAAATCTTGTCAATTGGGTAAAAAGACCCGCACATCCTTTAAGGCCAAAGAGGATTTATCAACAAGAAGACCACTCTAGCTTGTGCACATGGATCTGTGTGGACCTGCAAGAACTAAGACACCAAGTGGAGAATCCTACTTCATGCTGATAATAGATGATTTCTCTAGAATGACATGGGTTTCTTTTCTCAAGAACAAATCAGAAGCACTAGAAAAGTTTAAGATATTCAAAGCATTAGCAGAAAATCAAACTGGATGCAAGCTAAAATGTATCAGATCAGATAGAGGAGGAGAATTTACAGATTATGACTTTGCTGACCTATGCAATGAACATGGCATAAAGCAACAATTCACTATTGCAGGGACACCTCAGCAAAATGGAGTAGCAGAAAGACAAAACAGATCTGTTCAACAAATTGCCAGAGCCATGATGCAAGAGAATAATATTGCTCAAACCTTCTGGGCAGAAGCAGTGCACATAGCAGTACATATCCTTAACAAAGCCCACTTAAGGCCAAGCAGTGACAAGACACCCTATGAACCGTGGCATGGAAAGCCAGCCTCAATCAAACACTTCAGGATCTTTGGTAGCAAGTGTTACATAAATAATAATGATGAAAATCTTGGAAAGTTTGATGCAAGAGCAGATGAAGGGATATTTCTAGGATATGCATCCAAAAGTAAAGGATACAGATGCTACAACAAGACTCTTCGGAAAATTGTAGAAAGTATTGATGTAAGATTTGATGAAGAGCTTCCAAACAAGACAAGAGATATAGATTGCAGCAGCCATCCTGAAAACCATGAAGAAGAGGACCAAGATGATGAAGAAACAAGCAAAACATCAGAAAATGTTGAACTAAACTCAAAAACCCCCTCAAGATACACTCAAAAGAATCATCCTGAATATCAGATCATAGGAGACAAGAAAGCAGGGGTCCAGACAAGAAGGAAACTAATAGAACAAACTGAAGAGGTATACATAGCGATGTTGTCACAAATAGAACCAAAGAAATTTGAAGAATCCAGCAAGGACAAGTCTTGGGTGAATGCAATGAATGAAGAATTGGATCAAATTGAGAAAAACAATACCTGGGAACTAGTTCCTAGACCCACTGAGAAAAATGTCATAGGATCAAAATGGGTATTCAAAAATAAAATGAATGATGAAGGACAGGTAATCAGGAATAAAGCCAGACTGGTCTGCAAAGGATATTCACAAATCGAAGGACTTTATTACGATGAAACATTTTCCCCTATAGCCAGAATGGAAGCTATCAGAATGTTCCTGGCATTTGCATGCTACCAAAACTTCAAAGTATATCAAATGGATGTAAAATCTGCATTTCTGAATGGAGACTTAGACGAAGAAGTCTACATGGAACAACCAGAAGGCTTCTCCTTGTCAGACAAAGAAGACTATGTGTGCAGACTGAAGAAGGCTTTATATGGACTGAAACAAGCTCCTCGTGCTTGGTACTCAAGACTGGATAAATATTTGCAAAAATAGGGTTTTAAGAGAGGTGGAGTAGACATCAATCTATATATAAAAGCCCATGAAAATGAACTCCTGATTGTTGTAGTGTATGTTGATGATATTATGTTTGGAAGAAACAAAGATGAACTAGCAAAAGGGTTTGTTGATGAGATGAAAACAGAGTTTGAAATGTCTATGATTGGAGAACTCAGTTTCTACTTGGGACTGCAAATTCAGCAAAAGAACACAGGGACATTCATCTCTCAAGAAAAGTACTTAAAAGAAATGCTGAAAAGATTCAAAATGGAGGACTGCAAACCTGTGACTACCCCCATGATCACGGGATGCAAGCTGTGTGTTGATGATGGGTCTGCAGATGTAGACCAAAAAACTCTACAAATCCATGATAGGAAGCCTGCTGTATTTGACAGCATCTAGACCAGACATCATGCTAGCAGTAGGACTAGTGGCAAGATATCAAGAAGCACCTAAACAAAACTATCTTCTGGCAGTAAAAAGAATACTCAGATATCTACAAGGAACATCACAGTATGGACTTTGGTATCCTAAAAGCAAAAGCTTCACTTTAACAGCTTACGCAGATGCAGATTGGGCCAGCTGTGTTGATGACAGGAAAAGTACAATTGGAGGTGTTTTCTATCTAGGAGAAAGTCTGGTGGCATGGTTAAGCAAGAAACAAACATCCATCTCTCTATCTATAGCTGAAGCAGAATATATAGCAGCAACAACATGTTGTACACAAGTCATGTGGATGAAGCAAACTCTTCAAGACATGAAGGTAAGCATTGATGAACCTATTTCAATCAAATTTGATAATACAAGTGCTATAAGTATATCTAAAAATCCCGTGCTTCATTCAAAAACCAAAAATATTCCAATCAAATATCATTTCCTCCAAGAACAAGTGGCTCAGAAAATAGTAAAACTGTAATATGTACCAACGAAAGAATAGACAGCTGATATATTTACTAAACCTCTTGCTAGAGAACCATTTCAATATTTGAGAGATAGATTAGGGGTAGTATCTGCAGATGCTACTCTCTGATATAAAGAGAAAGCAAAATTTCAGGGGGAGAACAAAAAACGAAAATATCAGTCCAAGGGGAGAACAGCCAGTAAGGAAAGCATAAAATAGGTCCACAGGATCAATATTATCAGTAGTATTAGCATTATCAATATTATTAGCATAATCTCAGTATTATCAGCATTCAGCATGGAAAAGCAACAAGGACCCTTCAATTGAAAAATGCATCATCTCTGTATGCAATCTAACACAGATTACAGGAACTACAAATGAAACACAGCTATAAAACATATTCCTCAAAGTGTTCTCTCAACAAGTTTTATACATCACTCTGGAGCAGCATGGTACAAATTCAGCAGAAGAGGACCTAAACGTAACTCAGAGAAAGGAAATGCAAAAAGCAACCCTTTGCCATTGATGTCAAAGGGGGAGGAAGAACAAACAAGAAAAGCAAGAGAAGGAAAACGGAGAAAAGTGGATTGCCATCAATGCCAAAGGGGGAGACTGTTGGAAATATTGTCATTGATGGCAAAGGAGGTAGCAAAGACAGAGACAGGCAAAGAGAGCAGCATAGCAGCAAGATGTAGAGAGGGTCGAGTAGCAGAGACAGGGTCATTTAAAGAAGAGGCAGCAAAAGGAGAATGAAGGAAGCAAGGAGCAGCATTAGACAAGAAGAAGAGAAAGAAATAGAGAGACAACAGAAGTAGCAAAGAAACCAGCAATAGAGCGAGGCAGCAGAGAGGTAGCAGAGGCAGCAAAAAAAAAAAAAAACTAAGTAAGGAGCAGAGGAAGCAAATGTCGAACAAGATTGAATATGCTGTGCGTTAATTGTAATATCGATTAGTCAGGGGTAAGCGGAATCATATAAGGTAACAATGGAAGTGGTGTCTATTAATTAAACTATGTTGAGGAATTGCACAGCGAAGGCAATGGAGGCAGCAAAGACAGAGACAAGTCGAGCAGCAAAAGCAGGTAAGGCAAAGGCACAGGGAAGAACCGTTATCGAAAGACAAGAACAGTCGAATACAGAGACACAGCTGTTATTGCAAAGACACAGCCATTATTCCGAGAATCACTACCCAACCGGGCGTTACATATAACATAAACACAAATTCCAGGAATCGCTACCCACGCTGGAGTATATGTGTAGCGCATCATATAATCAAAGGTCCAAAGCATATTTATGAAGTTATACGGAGCGCATAATACAAAGTTTTATAAGGCGGGACTCACAATATTGCAACTTCGCAACATTGCGCCATCGCACCATCGCAATATCGCAACTTCGCAACATTGCGCCATCGCACCATCGCAATATCGCAACTTCGGAACATTGTGCCATCGCACCATTGCAATATCGCAACTTCGCAACATTGCGCCATCGCACTATCGCAATATCGCAACTATCGCATTATCGCAACCATCACAATATCGCAATATCGCAACCATCACAATATCGCAATATCGCAACCATTGCAATATCGCAGTTGGTTGAAACTGCACAGCAACTATCGCAAATTAGAAATTTGCGATTGCGATCAATCGCATTTGAAAACGTGACAGGTGGGCCCGAAAGGAGTTCTATATGTTTTAAAATAGGCTTTATTGTATGCGCCGAGAGTATGTTAAGGTGTATTAAAAGGGCAGATTATATGATTAAATCATCTTATAATTAAGCCAAGAGACAAGTTGGGTTATATATATATATATTAAAAGGCGTTGTCATATATATATATATTATATATATATATATATTATATATATATATATATAACGCTGTTTCGATAAGCCGTATGGTCTGTAGACCCACGGGCCTCAACTTAAGGGGAGGGCGATTATTAATGTAATACAATTGTGATATATGTATGTTCCGGCCTGCGGAATGTTCCACATCAACAAGACACTTGCTACAAGTCAGCAGTCACGTATTTTTCTAAAAGGCACTGATATAAAAGCATTGTTACATATATACAGCAATTACACCACAGTGGAGGACAAAATAGAATACAGAGCAGAAAAGAGTTAAAACACAATCACATAAAAATACAAAACACAGTCAAAGAAAAGAAAAATGCGCAGCTAGCCAAGAGGGTGAATGAGTGAGCTGGAATTCACTTTGTAATTCGAATGTAAATATTTTAATTGTTTTTTATTGTTTGTGATGCATTGGCAAGTCTCCGAGAGAGAACAAATTCCCACTGTAATGTTAAATTGATACCTACAGTTATATTTTCTGAGTAAGAAGATAAAAGGAGTGAGAAGGCAGAAGGCAAAGAGACATGACTTTCCATTTCGAATTCCAAGTAGAATACAAACAGTCATGTGAGGAAATCTATAAATAATATCATCTTGATATGCAAAAAAAAAAAAAAAAGGAGAGAGAGAGAGTTAATCAAGAGAAGGCAGAATATAGAAATGTGAGGCAGAGAATATTAAGAAAAGAAGAACAGAAGGAGAAGCTACAGAACAGGGCTGATATCTAAGGTAAATCAGAAAACTTTCAGTTTGATAAATTGAGGAAGTTGGAGCTTCCCTATCAAGTTGCAGCTTGATAGCTGTCAGTTGTAGCTGACTGAGGTTGGAGCCTCCTGTAGGTTGGTGCCTGCAGAAAATTGAAGGGAGTTGGTGCTTCCTTGCAAGTTGTAGCTTGCAGAATTGAGGATAGAGCCTCCTATAGGTTGGTGCCCGCAAAAAACAGTGGTGAGAGGAAGTTGGAGCTTGCCTTTGCATCACAACAATAATAAGATGTGGTTTTCTCCCTTTATGGGTTTCCACTTACATCTGCTATCTCTATGTGTCCTTCTTATGTGTTGAGGTGATTATTTCAATCTGCTTAATTTCTTGCTGCTTTCAACTTAAGTATGGTATCACAATAAATTAATATTGGCTGCAAATAAGATTGCTCACATATTAAGCTGTAAATAACTTTGGTGAAAATTTTAAAAGGCGAATGTATGTATTAAACTGATTCACCCCCCCCTCTCAGTTTAATTAAAGATTCAACAGAAGTTGTGTCTAAAGAAACTTGAAACCCTGACTTACCTTTACCTCGGTCTATATACTGAGGGATGACCTTGTCAGGCTGCTCCATGACCTATCCTTCAGTTCCTTCGATCCTTTTCTTTTTGTTGATGTGGCCCTCCTCTTCAAATTCCCTAAAATATCATACCATTCTGTAACTCTCTTGGTATTGAGCTTCCTCCTCATTCTGCGAACTATCTCCTCTGGAGCTTCCTTCAAAAATTGGGGAGTCGGCCTCCATCTCTATATCCAAAGGCCATGAACTAGAGTTAGCTTTCCATTCAACTTGAGGTCTAGGCTCATGTTCATATGTCGAAGACTTAATCTTCTTCTTTCTTTGTGCGATGAATCCCTTAGGGTCATAGTGCCACACATCTCCTTATAGGAAGTTCATCTTTTGAAGTAGCCCCTCAGCTAGAGGAAGTGCATGCCTTGAGTTGATGGTAAATGACCCTACTACACTCAGGAGCTTTAAGATATAGCCCTTCATCACAGGCACAAAATGGGTTTGGTACATGTTCAAGACTTGCCTGATGAACTCGAGGGCGAAAATTCTCATGGGCATGAAGGCTGGCAGATCGAAATGAGGAATCTCATAACAATAAACTCTGATTTCGGTGTGATTCTAGAAAAAATACCTGTCTCCTACACAGTCTGTCTCACTAAACTTGAGCAGCTCTTTTTGTTCAGGAAAAATCCTGGGCGGAGGGCTACCATGTATAATTTCATAGGCACTGGACATGAAATTCGTGATGAATTCCATGTATCTCTTGCCTCTAGGGTGTTTTCGAACAGAAAGGGTCCACTCAAATACATATTTTGGCTCTTCCCCTTGCTTAGCGAACTTGTCCAGGCCTAACCCTTCGAACTTGTCTTCATGTGTGAACAGGAAAAAATAGAACACCAAAAAATAGTACCTTAGACAACTTGAAGTTGATAGGTATTGGAAATGAGCTTGAATGTCTAAGGTCAGAAAAGTAGGAATGTCAAGCAGAACACCAGGCTACATCATGAGGTCGAGGATTCCTAGACAAGTGTTAGTTACCCAACCAACATTTTCTACCCCCAACATACTCGAAATGATTGCTAGGATAGGTTGGATGGTCTTGAGGAAGAGAGAAAGAGGGAATTTATAGGTGGGTGGAAGAACAGAAACATGAGACACAGTAATTAGTTCTAAGAGGGACCTCTCTTTTTCAAGAGGAAGGTTCAAGAAATGATACATGAGGGTTACCTCAGTGAAATCGATGCAGTCGTGGGAAAGAGAATAACACAAGGCTTTTTTAATCAGTTGAGGGGTGATTTCTAGTATCTTAGTTCCATGTGCCGAAAGAAAGAAACCCTTTTGCTCGATATAAGCCTCGGAAAGCCAGGTTATAAATTCAAGGAAGTGATGAACCAATGGGAGAATTTGGTAGTAAATCCTTGATTCCACCACCCTAAACAAATCCTCACCCTGCCATTTGTAGCTTAAGAGCTCATACCGCATATTGGCCAAATTAAAAGGGTAAATGGGGTCGTAGAGCTGGGCTTGGGATTCCATGAGTGGGTTAGGACCGAAGGTGGTCTTGGCCTCTCGGGCTTGTGGGTTCTCGGGGGAAGCCTTCTTCATTTTATCAACCATAATTAGACAAACACAGCAAAAGAATACAACATGGGATCGACCAAATACCGGAGGCGATGAGGGCGACGCGAGGAAATACCTACACATTATTTGATTGTTACCCGGGTGCTCAACTTGGTAACAATAGGAATGGTAATAAAATAAAGAGTTGGGTATAAAACACAAAGGGAAATGGTCCTTTTAGAGTGAGGAAGGGGATGACAACTGGAGGGTTGATGTCAGGAGGACGTCTACAGGAGGACACATATCACAGGGAGATTGGCTAAGGGTGACTGGGTAGGTGAGAGGATACATGCAGAAGGGTATGCAATGGATCCAGCCAGCCAAAATGTGGCATACTCGGAAACTGAGGAGGTATTGACCATGAAAGTGAGAAGTTATTAGTTTTTCTCACCAAAGTTGGAGCATAATGCATGTTGGTTTGACCAAATCTGTCCCTTTGTTAGGAAACACTTGTCTACTTCCCTCTCCCTCATTTTCGCTGTTATTCTTAGTTCTTTAATGACTCTTATTGTTCTCTTTTATTTTAATAAATATTTTCATATTGTTAAATTACAATATTCAAGATATGGAATTTAAGATAAGGAATTCATATATTTAAAAATATATTTTTATAATAAAAAATAACAGTTTCATGTATGATAAAATTTCATTGAAGAAATCAAAATATAAAAAAGTTATATTATGCCTTAGAAATTTTTTTATTTTATGCCTAAAAGATAAATATGTGCTTTGGATATTTTTTGCCATGCATAATTAAGAGTTTACTTTTCTATATATTTTTAATAAGTGCTTATTATTTATTTATTTTGGTAAATTTATCTAAATTTCAATTAAAATTTATTAAAAAGATAAATTTGAATTATGATATATATATATATATAATTCGAGTCAAAATTGTATAAAAAAAAAGTTATAAATTTGAATTATATATTTTAAACAATGAAGAATAATAATAGAATTAGCTTAAAAAAAACAAGTGCTTAAAAGAGCTATATTTCATGAGATTTATTCATTTAAGGTTAGATCTAAGTTAGATACCAAGTTTTATGTATGGAATTCTTTTGTACTCTTTTGTTTGTGAGACGAAGGACTTGCCCCCTCTAGATTTGAAATTGTGACCTTTTAAGAGGAAACACAAATATTAACCATTAAAACCATTCAAGTTGTACATATTCTTCATTGATATAACCTTATGTCCTAATATAATAAGCACACAATGGTATTGATGGAGGTAATAATATATTAGATTAAAGTTACAATGTATGATTCAATTAGAATTAGAAGACAAATCTAACATATAATTCAATGATATATCCTTATGCTTAATATTGTATCTGTATACCTTAATATGATGTATCCTGCCCTATTTACATATTCTTCATTGAGATGACATCATGTCCTAATATAACATACAATTCAATGTTATATCCTTATGTTTAATATTTTATCTTTATACCTTAATGTGATGTATCCTTATCCTTGTTCCCTAATACAATGTATGATTCAATTAGAAGATATTTAAGCACACACTGGTATTGTTGGAGGTCTCTTGATGTGTGATGATACCTTAATAGCTTGTGGGACAAGGGACCCACCTCCATGTAGCAATTTGACTGCTAAGTCTACAGAGGAATACATACTCTAGAATACACACTCTACCCCCATCAAATTGGTGTATGAGATCCCCTTGTTTGTGGTATAACGGACCCACCTCCGTGTAGCAATTTGATTGTTAAGTAATAGTAAAGAAGTAATATGAATATTTTTCCACTATATAAGTAATAGTAAAGAAGGAATATGAATATTTGAACAAATACAACTGTCCTAAGTTATTTCTCCAATATATAAATAATCATAAAGAAGGAATATGAATATTTTTCTTATATATATATTCTCAGTTGAGTTATGTAGATTGAAGAACGTACTCGAGTTATGATTAGTGAAAATGATTTTTGAAAAGATTGTTACCTTGAAATATTGAATTGCAAGCAAGGAAAATGTTAAGGATAGATATCTATTTGAAACTTTAGAAATATTGGCGAATCTTAATAATTTATAATAGAAAAAATTAAAATGTTTGATGATATTTTTGTAAAAATATCTAAAATTTTGATTATATTATACTAGTCTATATAAGATCTTGGAAAATTTTAAATTGAAATAATTTCCTACTATAAAAATTGGGAAAATTTGTTTTAGAAAAAGTGGAAATTGGCGAATATTTTTTTTGAAAAAAGTATAGAAAATTAGCCCACCTATGAATATTAGCCCCTAAAATTTTCCCTGATTGCAAGTATTAGTATATCAACTTAGACAAGAATAATTTTTGAAAGGATTGTTACCTTAAAATATTGAATTGCAAGTATTTGTATATCAACTTAGACAAAAATTATACAACCATCACATATTTCTCCATGGACTATCCAATTCTCTTACAGGCATATTTCTCCATGGACTATCCAATTCTCTTACTCGCGTATTTTATAGTACCATTTCTCCATGGATTGTTTCTAATGTTTACAATACTATTTCTCCATGGGCTATTTCCAATTTTTACTAGAAGTTATGATAATTAAAAATTGTGTTTCTATTTAGGTGATAACCATTATGGTAGGGGTGGCCCACAACCACAATGGAAACCTATAAAATGATGGTCATGGACACTTACCTCCTTACCTCAGAATTTGAAAGAAAGATGGAAGTGGAGGAAGGGGTGGATTTTTATTTCCAAATATTTATTGTATTATATGGGTAAGAATATACATTCTCAAGGGTGTTGCATCATGGTTTTCAATGTAAAAAATGGGACATCCATTCTTGTGTAATTGTTTTTATAGGATGTTGCAAATACTAATTGGTATTAATAGTTGTTAACTTATGCGTTGTGAGTGTTTATAGTTTCATGTATCCTCGATCTTCACATGAAGGTAAGTGACATATTTATATCATATTTTGAGAAGTCAAAATTGGGTTCAAAATACTCAAAGGTCAAAGAGATTGCAAAAATGCCACTACTTAGTTACTAACATGACCATTTGTAATACCCCACCCCACATTTACTCATTTTTACAAGATCTCTAGGGTAAAAATGAGTTGAAAGTTACTATGCATGACCCAAAGACCAAGTTCCAATCATGGAAGTGGGGTCTACCATACTAAAACTCATTATAGCTTCCCAGGGACACCAAACCACCGAGATGTTAAACAACATCCACTAATGATCTTACCCGTTGGAACTATCTTTTCACCTATCCTCGCAACCCAACCACATGTATGTCAAGTTGTCCACGCATCCAAAATTCTCCATATGCATGCACACACCTTCCTCTATGTGGCTACAACTGATATTTCTCATTTCAGAGACTGCGATTGCTGAATCAGTGCCACATTTTCAGGGCTAGCCTACAATCCACCACCCAGAACTTCCCAAAACTCTCCAAAATAAAGTATAAGATAACCACAAGTATTCATAACCTATACTTGGGCTCATATCTTGTCCAACCATGTTAGTCACATGATCAACGTTTAGACAAACATATGGAAAACATAGTAGTTACAGGTTATGAATGCACATTTCTACATTATTTCCATATTTTCATCATAGAGTTATCAAGAAGGATCAATACCCTCTCAAACGAGTTGAAAAAACACTTGTTAGCTCATACATTCATATATCCATTCAATAACTTATCGAATTATGAATAATATACATAAAAATATAACATCATTTAACCATGCCTATAACCAACATTCAATCAGAATGAAGCCATGAAAAACCTATCATAAAATCAACATAATAACTGATACATGTGCTCATTGATCTCCATAAGAAATAAAGACAGCCAATTAAGGGACTTCCACGTACCACCTGACCATAGATTGGGTTGAACCAAATCTCTCTTTCAACCAATCACCCCTATGTCATATTCCAAGCATGAATTGGGATCACATTGGATAAACAAAAATAGAACCAACAAGGGCTTCCACAGGTTAAACCAACTCAACCCTCCACCACAATGATTTCACCTAAACCAATCCAAAAATCACCCAAACCAAAACCATCTTGGATTCCTCGGACTTTTTCACCATACCTAAAGGAATTTTCTTATCTCCACCCATCCATCAAGAGTTCCAGGAGAATTCCCATCTCCACCCTTGACCCTTAGGAATTTTCCTGAGACCACCTCAATAGGATCTGAAATCTATTGGTCATTTGAAGCTTAACCAAAACATGGAACCCACTAAATCATGGTTATCTAGGAAATGGAAAGTTAAGGATGAAACCATTGTCAATCCAGGAAAATCCCATGCCAGTGATAACAAATTAACCAAATAACCAAATGCATGTACCATGAATTCAAATCTCAACAAATAAATCACATAGGAAACTTGTTACTTGCAAGGTTTTTCCTATTGTACCTTCTTGTCAAACCTTCTTCTTCACTGTCCCCGATTTCCTTTGTTTTCTTGATTGCTTTGGTCAAAGTTATCTCTCTTTCCAAACCCAAGTGATAATGCCTCAATTCCCAAGTGAGTGCTATAATGCTCCAAGTGTAACCAAGAAGTGATCAAGAGTAACTTAAAGTGACTAAGAGAGACATAGAATGTTCTCCCTCATTTTTGTTTCCTTTTCCTTTTGTTTTTCACTCAATTTCCTTCATTTTACCTTGCATGCATATTCTTGTCTCTTCATCTTCCTTTTATCGTATTTTCCTTTATTTCTTGTATTAAATTTCCATTTTTTTCCTTTTTTTCCTTTTCCAATGCCAATGTTAGTTTCTTATATTTGCTGTTTGTTGAATGGATTTTTTGTAGGTTCAATTTTTTTTTTTTTTAAACCAACTACCATTAGGAGTGCATAATATGAATTTATTTGTATGTGTTGTTCTTTGTGACCTCTGGTATGAAATGCAAACTCTGGAAATAATGATGCCAAGGAAGGTTGATTTAGCTGAGTACAAGGAATTAAAGCCAAAAGATACACACTAAATTTTCAACGCTTGTAAAGAATCGAAATCAACATTACCCTAATCAACACCAATCTTAGTGTAGGTATCAACCTAGAAACAAATGACTAAAGTACTACCAATAAATATTTCATATGTCTTCTTTATCATATCTTTTTTTTGGTAGCTTTTTAGCATTTAGTAGTGATATGGACACTGCCATAATCTATAGACAATCGATTGTATTATCTACTATCGTTGAACTATTTATTGATCCTCCATTGGAAATTAATAATATTATTTTATCTTGTTTATCATTGTTATGAAAATTGTTGGACATTAATAAGATTAGTTTATCTTATTTATCATTTGTAATATTCCAAAATAGGAAAAGCAGCAATATGGAATATAAAATGGAAATAACAGTGACTATCAATACATAAAGATATGAGATAAGTATAGAGCCATATTATTATGAATATCAATAGAAAATAAGTACAATATCTTGAGGAACAAGTCACTAAAGTAAGACAACACAAGCCTCCAATAGACAAATATGCTAAAACATGAAATTTTTCTGCTACTCAAAATGCCAGAGAACCAATACAGTGGAGTCCCAGTGAGTGCAGCTGCAACTAGAAACTGAAAATATATATATCTATGAATACAGGGCTCAATAAGTGTTGGGAATAGAGATCTAAGCTCCCAAACACATTTCCAATACAACCCAGAAGGGTTTCCAAAAATAACAAAAATACAAAAGATGAAGTGAAACCCTAGGGATGAATAATCACTACTACTGTATAGCTAATAGGAGTTGGATGATCTAATGTAGATATGGATTAAAAATCCTCCAATGGATCTCCCAAGATGAAGGGTTGCTCCCCTCACTGAAAATCTGACTCACCAACTGGGGTCCAAACCCCTCCTCTGCAACTGCTCATCAAAATAACACATTTCGTGAAGGAAAATGCACTGTAGGTGATGATAAACACTTGGCCTGAGGAAAAATAAAAAAATTATGCCCTAAGACCCTCTTTTCTAGACTTCCGGAAGAAGGGTTGATCCCTCCACTAGGAAACAAGCTCTGAAACTAAGTCTATCTTTCCTCCACTACTACTGACCTACAAAATGACACAGTCCTAGGGGAGACTATGCTGTGGATAATGGTTGAAGCTTGGCCTGATGCCAGATAGTGGAAATGCAGCTCAATATACCTCTGCTGAGTGGGCACTCGAAGTCCCCCGAGAATGAGGGTGGGATTCCCACTCGGGAACACCCTTGTGCTAAATAGCACAAAAGACTACGCTAAACAACTGAAGTGTGAAAGAAGTCATAAAAGACCAAGACATAAAAAATAATAATCATGCCCTCTATGGTTGCCTTTCCCTTCCTTATATTCTTTGTGAGCCTTCTCACCTTGGGCCCCACACATTAATGCCACTACTCTCGTGGAGACTTCCTCCCAATAACACTATGTTGTCCCTCATTAACTATCCACTCCCTCCATACCAACGATGTATATTTTGTCAAACTTGACTCCATCCACATGCTTCAACCTCTATTCACACACGATGGTGCTTTATCCAGCTAATAAGATGATCCTCATCCACATTAGGAGTGATTTTATTCTTATGAAGGAGTTTTATGGCTCTCCCTACCCTCTTATTCATCTATCTAAGTGAAAAAAACAAAATTTAATATTCCAACTAGCTGAAAGATAATTTGGAATATTACACTCCTCCCCTCCCAAATTTTTCTTGTCCTCAAGTAACTGTAAGGGTGAATGCTGCAAAAATTCTCCTCCTCCCTTTATGGCACCTTCATATGATAAGCTCCTCCACTGAGCTAGGTCTCCTCCAATCAATCTATCCTTGAGCTACTCCTCCCAAGTGCTCAAGTTAGCCAAATGGCTCACATCATAAGGAAACAAGAGATCTACGGTAGCAACCATATACTATCCCATGTTCTCCCTAAAGAATGAGGCATAAGATGTGTTGAAGATCTCACTCCCAATGGGCAACTCTAGTCCATGTGCCATCCCTCCAATCATGCCAACCATAATGATAAAAACAACATCAACATATGGGATCAAAATCAAAGATATGCTAGCTTCCATATGAAATACCGAAGGATGATAATAGTCCCTCAAGTGGAACCAACGCAGTTCTGCTCCTAGTTGCCTCCAAACATGATATGATAAGTGGCTTCCCAACCACTTGCTTGCTGCCACTATCCTCTCACATGCGTGGAGAAAGTAATTGATGTGTGGTGTCAACTAAGTACACCTCGAGTAAGATATCATCTCCCCAAATCATCCTAGGGAGTGGTCATTCCCATCACTGATTGTGGCCCCAAATAGACCATGAAGTCTAAAGAAAAGAGTGCCCTTTTGTGGGGCAATGTACTGAAAATGATTGGAAAAGGAATACAAATACTTGGGTAGTTGGTAATTATGCACAAAAACACAATCCTTACCATGTACCTTTGGCAAGCTGGTGAAGAGGTTCATAGGGGAGCCTTCCCACATCTCTATCGGAAAGGTAAGTGGTAGTAAAAATTATTGGAGCAGGGCCCCCTAGCAGCAATCATGGAACATTTTTGTAATATTTTGTAATAATCTATTCTAGCGCAGGGGCTTTGGGGTGGTTCAAAGCCCCCAATGCATTATAATGGGTCAAAAGGTAGACCAAGAATATACAAACCATGGTTTGAAGACCATAGAGTAGCACAGACTAATATGTTATAAATAGATGGATAAATTGAGTCTAGAGAAGGCTAAGTTTTGGAAAATCTTGGATACGAACTTGTGGATCTTTTGTGTCGATTGTTTGGGAAAGGGCTTCTTATTGGAACGGGGCCCCCTAAGCTACGAATTTTATATATTTTTGTATTAATTAGTCTAACACAGGGATTTTGGGGTGGGTCTAATCCCCAAACACATTGTAATGGGTCAAAGGGTAGACCTAGAGTCTGCAAACCTTGGTTTGTGGACCATAGGATACCGTAGGCTATATCGATATAAATAGATGAATATTTTGAGTCTAGAAGTAGGGATGAAATAAGACTGATGCTGTGTGCAAACTGTTATATTATTTTGGGTTGTTTTGGGTAATGACTTCTGTTGGTTGTGTGCATGGAGATCCTCAGTCCTATTGTGTGCAGACTCTGCTAGGCTGTGTGTGCTGGCTGGTTTTGGTTGTAAGTGGATCTGAACGTTAATGAATGCAAAGTATTGTTAAATTATTTTTGTGCTATGTGGATCTATTATGTTTACAGTTGATGCGAGTCTATGGTATATGTTTAAAGCTGTGAATACATCTATGCTATTTGTTTATGCTGCGAATTTATCTATAGCTTTGTTTTATGATATTATGTGCTGGTAATTACTGATACACAAGTGGACGCGAAGGTATTGACTAGATCTGTGAATGGTAATAGCTCTGTTGTGGTTAATAACTAATCTGGTAATGCGCACGTGGATGCGAATGTACTGACTAGATCTAATAACTATATTATGGTTATATGATGAGTATACTGTTAAAAGCCTGCGAATAGACTCATTCTGGGTAAACCCAACAAGTTATAATATAGATCTACCTCAAATTACCCACTCTCTCTCTCAAGGTGTGCAAACCTGGTTCCATCACCCTCCCATACTGCTTCGGGTGAGACCTTGGCCTCTGCAAGTAGGTCATTTCCGAAACGGCCAGTAGTATGTAATATTCCAAAATGGAAATAGCAGCAATACAGGACATAATAATGTTAAAAAAAACATAACATAAGAGGAATCAATATGCAGCCATAATTTTATTCATATATCAAGAACAATATACAAAAATATCTTGAGGGTCAAGCCACTCAAGCCATAGGAACAAGCCTCCAATGATCAAAACAATCAGCACATGAATTGTTGCTACTGTATAGAATGCCAGAAAGTAGTGATAGAATTTTATATATCAGTGTAGTTTCTGCTGTAAACATACATAAATGAAATATGGCTGATAGATACAAAATAAATTCCCAGAAAAGAAGATGTGGGCTCTAATACAATATTTCTAGCCAACCCGGAAAATCTTGTTGGAAATACCAAGTTAATATACAATGTGAAAAATAAACCTAAGGTTGATATGTCACTGAAACTGGAACTGGAATAGAATGAGGCTATGAAATATCTGAAATGATAATGTCCTCCTCCAATGGTATTTCTAAATAGAAGGTTGATCGCTCTACTTAGAAATAGACCCTCCTTATGAGCTCAATGAACCCTCCCAGCAACTACCTCCAAAAATATCGCAGTTCTGGTTTGTGACTATGCTGTGAGGGATGGTAGATGGTTGGCCTGATGCCAAATATGTAAAAATATGCCCAGGAGCCCTCCTTGCTAATCCTCCAATGGATAGGCTACCTCTCCACTGAAAAACAAGCCCAGAAATGGCTCTATGTGATCATCCTTTGCTGCACCCTGCAACACAACCCAACTATAAACAGAACCCGCGTTGTAGCTGAAGGAGGTAGCTTGGAAATAATGCTGAAATGAGGAAATTTAGCCCAAATAACCTCTCCTTCCCTGAGGATGAGGTAAGGATTACCGATCAGGAACACCCTTGTGCTAAACAGTACAACAACCCTGCTAAACAACAAAAGGATGCAAAGTCTAAACAGACCAATATCAAATGATAATCTAAAACATGAATAAAAATGGCTACCATCCCCTCCATATATACTATGTGAGCCTTCTCACATTGGGTCCTGTTAGCCACCTATAAATATTTGTTATACCAAAAAGGTGGCTAAGACTGTTTGAGCCTTCAAGGAACAAATTTCATTACTAAAATCTGTTGGCTCTTGAAGACTCTTGAAGGCCTCCTTCCTTTTCTCTGTCCAAAAATTCACTGATATTCCCATCTTACACTCAGAAATCTTGCTGGTTTCCAAGCCAAAATGCTGATGCAAGGACCCTTTTCCCCTTCCCCCTCTTCCAAAGCTAACCTTCATTTACTCCCCTTTTTCTTCCATAAAAACTCCTTTGTTTTCATGATTCCTCTTCCTCCCTTCATGAAAATCACTTTACAAAGTTAAAGAATCACTCTTTAACCTTACCAAAACCCCCCAACTCCATTGAAAACCTTGAAAAAATCCATGAAAATCATGTTTTTTATGTATTGGGTTAAATTTTCTAACTACTTCCGATCATATGCCTACACCCTGGGACCAAGCACTAACTCTGGAGGCACTTATCGCATCACACAAACTCAAAATGAACAAGGTTTTGTGTTGTGTTTAAACTTGCGATGCGATCAGCCTTATATTGAAAAACCCGATCGCATCGCTATTTTAAATATTCTGTGGGCCCGTCGTCCGCGCTAAAAACCATTGAATGATCCATGCCTGATCTCTTCTTTCCTTTGTAAATGTTAAAAACCCATTTATCCAAAGTTTAAACTAAAAAACCATAACCACGTGTTGAATATAAAATGGGTAGATTGAAAGACCGATCGCGCAATTGCAATCACAGAAAATACAATGGGTTGATTGAAAAGCCTGGGCCCGAAGTTCCGATATGCGATAAGCCCCTTTCCTTTTAACCCCCCGGTCATATCATTCTCCATGCACCCAACGGCCTCACAATCGGGCACCTAACCCTATTTTTTACGTTTTCCACCCACGAAATATTAAAATTTTAAGTTATTTATCAAAACTTTGGTTTTTATTATTCTCTAAGGTTTTTCGCCAGTCTGAAATCTGAGCAATCTCCACCGTTGATCTGATCTACAGATCTGACGGTGCGGCATCCATCAAGCCTGGTGGTCCCCGCCATCCATTAACCGATTGAAAAACCGTGTGGTATCTATCGCACCGCCTTTAGGCGAGGGCGGTTTTTTCCCAATCGACAGCGATTCTATACGCTTGCTGCCACGTGTCCTGGGTACTATTTGCAAAATCGCCGTCCATCGTGCATTAACTTTCGGATGAGGTTTCCCAGCGATATTGACCATAGCCGTCAGATCTGAACCCGCTCATCCAACGACTATCACTTGATGAAGATGCCTGACGCTTAACATGGTCCCGGGGCGGCGTTAAATTAATCTCCGCCGTCAATCTGATCTACAGATCGACGGTCCATATTCCATCACCTTTTTCCCTCCGTTTGACTTTCAACCTCTGCTCCCGACCGTCGATCTCTGCGCGATCGACGGCTCAGATTCAATATTTTTTCCACTTGTCCCACGATCTCTCCCGATCAATCTTGACCATTGGATGATGCCATCCAACAGCCCTGCTTCTTCCACACGTCCTCTGAAGCAGTCAAACTATATACGCAAGATTTTATAACTTTTTTTTGTATTTTGCAGGGTTTAATGTTTTTCCGCCATACTGAGGAAAATCCGCAGGCTGAGGGTGACGATCCTCTCGCCTTCAATTCACCTCAGAAATAATTCACAGGTTTCCATTTCACGTTTAGTTGGTGTTTATCCAAGCACTGATGCCACATAACCCTGCGTGACCCTGCATATCAGCAAAAACCATGGATTTAACATAGTGAAAGAGTATCAGTGCCGAAGACTAAAATGTATCAGAAAAGAGGATTAGAGACAGTTTCACGGATTGCGTCTAAAGATGCTTATCAAATCTAATCCTCAAATAAAACACGTTTGTAAAACCTAAAAGTGTTTTATCAAGCGAGATGCCTCCACCACCACAATCACAGGAAAATTGATTCCTCACGACTACCATAGTGCACACAGGCCTCAAGGACATCTTAATCAGGGCAGAAGTTATTGATCGAATGAAGATTTTCGCCTCGGCATAATTTTGAGAAATTTACTTCGCAAGGAAACTTAATGACAAAATATCGGCAAAGATATGACATCACACGGATTATCAAGGTCATGAATCTCCCATAGAGCTTATTCTTTATATAAAAACATTTAATGCGAGTACACCGCATGAAAATTTCTTCATTGAGGCCCTCAAGGCCAAGAACTCATTAAGTACGTATTGGTGGCAAGTTTGAGATCTTTTTATCGAGATCTCGCCTCCTCATCCTTCTATAGATACTACAACGGAGAAGATGAGTGAGGGGTTAGTTGCGAAACTTGGGAAATACATTTGAGAAAAAACTTCGATTGTAAATAGTGTTCAACCTTTGGGCCTTGAAGCTGTTTGTGATAGATTAGATAGAATTTGAATAGTGAAGATGATTGCTAAAGAAATTTGAAATATTGGACTTGAAGGCTTGTAACTAGTTTGACATTAATAACATGGTTCTTCTTGGGATCCTGGTCTATATCCTTTGGTGAAGTGCTTCTTTCTTTATTATTGTTTCCTTCTATGTATGTCATACTATTTCATTATTCTGCGATGAGACAACATTTATAGAGTTAGGACCTATTGTATATCAATAACCTTCTCTAGCAAAGTTTTATCTCAATGTTTTCCTCTAAAGCTTGTTCATTTAAGAATCATTTAATGCGATTTAAGCGATTGGAGAATGTTGGAGTTCCCTCATCCTACGTTTGCTTTAAACCTTGTTCTTGAAAGTTATTTTCCTTATCTGCTTATTAAAGATGACTGCGGAAGATATGGTGTTCCTTGGTCCTAGTTTTTCTCAAAAAGCGGTCGAAAGTTCCCCTTGGTGTTGATTGAAAGCAAAATAGGTTTAAAATCACTTTATCACGATCTTAAGTTTACACTTTGTTTTTCTTATGTGTTTTCATAGGCTAGGAAGGTAATTATGTGGATTACTAGATTGTTTGTCAATGAAATTTGCTTTTGTAGAATTTTCAAAGAGGTCGATGGTTAGCTACACGCAGTTCAGAATTTTAAAGGATGTATTTTCTGTGTTTGGGGTGACTATAAATCCTTTGTGAAATTATTATCGGTTTTCCACCCCTCGACACTTTATTCTCTCCATTCCATCATTTTAATCTCAAATAATCTTGTGATATAGATGACTTTCCCATTGGATCATTCTTGATGTTGTTGCTTTCCGATTAAAGCCCCGAGATATGACTCCATAGCCCAATGGAACAAAACCCGGCGTTATATCTATCTTTTAGCTTCATTTGCTATTCATGCATTTTTTCACTTTTAGCTTGTTTGCATTTAGAACTTTCCCCTCAAGTAATTTTCATGCTCAACCATCCAAAAACAAGACTCGACCTTTGACGCAACAACTAGCTAATATCATAACCCCAAACTTAAAAACAAATCCATCTTGCTTGTACTTATTTGAGAGATCCCTCTCACAGTTGAGGAGGTTAGATCCTAGAATCCCAAAGTTGGTTGAAACGATATTTATACTGTAGTTTTAGTCTCACCAATGCGCTAAAATTACGGATCCCTAACATTCCGGCGACTCCGTAGGCCGAACCCCGAATCATTTTTATAAAACTTTGTGGTAAAAACGTACCTTCAGCATGAAACAATGGTATTTGTGATGAAACTTGTCTAAATTAGTGACAAACTAGGACAGAATTGGTTCCTCATAAAGTCTTTATCACAACAGCGAAAAATCAGGCTGGATTAATTGCAGGGCGGCACGTGCTGTCTACATAACCGTGAATATGGAACTGAAACAGAGTTTGGATATTCTTAGAAACCACACAGGCGAAAAATACTTCAGAAAAGCCAAAAAATATTTGATTAGCGTCGGCTGCCTCTTATAACTCATGCCTTTGTTGTGTTTTACCCCATACTCTTAAATGATGGAAAGGACGGAGGTAACCTCCAGATCTATTCATCTTTGGGTTGAATATCTAGTAAATTCCATCCCGATCAATCTACGGTTAGAGTTTGTCATATTCAGATGTGTGAAAGGATGTCTTCACAAGCATGGTGGTGGGCAAAAAATAAAAATCTAAAGAAAATACCACTTGGCAAAATCACAATCCGAACGGACCTTAAGACTCATTTGGGAAGAACCCTAATCATCATAATATTATTCAAACTCGGTTAGAGGACTTTGGATTAAGATTTTGTGTAAACAGATTAGTTAACCTCTCAAAGATTGTCATACTTGGTTGGGACATGGCTTCTTTAAGATCATCATCAACCTGGTGACTCTGAGAAAAGTTATTTTGCTGAATTTCCCATTCAATTATCTTGAAGTAGTTGATAACATAGAAGGTATCATTAGGAAGTCTCCTAGATTAAATTTTCAATTGTTTCGGAGTCACCCTTGAGCACTTCGGTTCACGAAAATCTTTCGGCTCTACAAAAAAAATCTCAAGTTGGCAATGAAATCCATTTTAGAACTAGGTCTCTTGGTGATTTAAGATCAGTTAGATTAGAGTCTTCACTATCATCTCTTGAAACAAGTGAACCTCTTGGTAGTAAACCACACCTCTGAGTTACATTTCCTTCACAACTTAGGTGTCTCTCATCCAAGATCAACTCGGAGTCTATTCTGGTCCATCACATTCTACACTTGTCCACCATCCTTGTTCAAGCTTGTTTGCACCACAGTGTAAGATTGGCTGAGTTCAAACGTGGTGTATCATCCTTTGGGGATTCAAGGATCTAGCCCTCTTTGAATCCGAGAGAGGGATCTCTCTATAAATGAGTTAAAATATGTGATCCTTCAAAGTTTGCAATTGTGATATTAGGCTAGTTATGAAGAGCATGGGTTTGATTTGTTTGTTTTTGGTTGAAAATTTGAAGTCAAAGTCTAATGAGGTGAGAATATTTTTATAATGGAGGAATGATTCGGTTGACGAGAAGAGCCAAAGACATTTTAACCCATTGGGCTATGGAGTCATGATTTAATTGGACAACAAGATTCAAGAAGGATCCATGGGGCAAGTTACTTATATCAAAGGATCTTTAAAGTGATTTTATGGGTAAACAGTCAATAAGTGAAAGACCAAACAAAAGGAAGGACAAAGCACGATTCAAGATCAAGTAAGTACTTTCACAATAGTTGCTCATATACCAGGAGGCAAGGTGTTCCAATGATCTCAGGTAGCACTTTCAACTAAATACATGCAGATTTTATAATCTTCAGACATTAAAACAAAATACGTGACCCAAGATCGGAGTAAGTGCTTTTAAACTAGCCCGCTTTGACATATTCGATGAAACACGAATGATAATTACAAAGAGCAATCTAGATCGAGGAAGTACTTTTAAGTAACTTGCATTAATATACTCTAAGGAAAACCTTGTAGGGAGGAGATACGTTTAAAGAAGGAATCTAAGGATCGAAGTTGTTTTTGATAACCTACATTAATATACTCTTCAAGAGAACATTCAAATGAAGAAAACATGCATTAAAGCTTTCGATAAGAGTAGAGATGCCGTGGAGAGTACATCCTAACTCTATGTTTGCTCTTTATCGAAAAGTGAGCCAGGGTAAAGAAAACATTAACAATAATAGTCATCATGGGAGGCAATACGATTGACATGAGTGGGGATTCCATGAATCGACGGCTTGTATTGATGTTTCAAACCGAGTTACAATCTGCCAAGCTGGTGGGTCTCTTTGACTTTGAAATTCTCCTGCTCCGGCTTGTGTATCTTTGAGTTACAGACGGGGCATCGGTAAGCAAGGAATAGCCATTACATGCATTGGATGTCCGAGACCAACATTTTCTCATCTTCTATAACGGTGATTTATAGAAGAATGAAGAGGTGGAGGATTTCCCTGGGATGAAGTATCAATTATGCGATTAATGCAATTCACGGCCTTTAGGAACCGGGCAAGGCATAAGGTGGGAATATAATCGTTTATAATCTACTTCATGCTTTGTTTGTGTCATTCGAGCCAAATGATTGAAAGGCCTGCTTCTGTTGTTCTTCAACTTCAGTGGTTTGCCGATAATTAGAGATAAGATTCTTTGATTTGCATTAATTGCTCGGCGATCTTTAATTTAGAAGTGGCGGTGTCTTTTGGAGCTATGGAGGGTTGATTAGCCTCTTTTTATGGCGGTGGAGGCTTTCTCAGCTTGACAGATGTCTTCGTCGTTCCCAAAACACCTTTTAATTAACTTGAAATCTGTGTTTTGGTCTTCAAACGTCCTTTTTCTGGTATATTTTTTCTTCGGCACTGATACTCTTTAACGGTGCCCAATTTAACTGCATTTTCTGGTGTGCAAGGCTGCGCAGGGTTATATGGCATTAATGCCTCATGAAACACTGATGAAAACGTGAATTTGCACCCTGTGGCCAATTTCCTTTGACAAATCAAAAGAGGGAGGGTCGTCACCCTCATCTTTCGAATTTCCTTCTGAATATAGCGGAAAATGTTAAACCCTGCAAAATACAAACGAAATTTATGAAATCCTGCGTTTATAGGTAGAACTGCATTGGAGGTTGTGCGGAGGAAGCAGGGTCGTTGGATCATGGAGCGGGGGTGCAGATCGACGGCGGAGATGCAGCGGCGGGATGTAATGGGCAAAACCTTTGTAAACCACAAAATATATCATTTTCGACTTTACAAAGGAAAAAATCATTTTTATATGAAAGGCGGGGGTATCATATGGTGGGCCCGGCGAGATCGATCGCAAATCACAAAAGGTGGAAAATGCGATGGCGGATTTATGCGACGGAGAGAAAATGCGATATTGCGATTTGCGATGAGCGCTGAGGAAAAATGCGATTGGAGCGGTCGCATCGCAAATATTTGCGATGAGCACTGAGGAAAAATGCGATTGGAGCGGTCGCATCGCAAATATTTGGGATGGATCAAATTGTTTAAACAACGAAACATGCGATTTGCAATATGCGATGGATCGCATCGCAGAAACTTGCGATGAGCTTTTTTAGATAAAACCGCAATCCCGCGATTTGCGATCTGCGATGAGCGCTTCTAGAGTTAGCGCTTGGTTTTCTATGCATTTTTTATGGTTTTTCAATGGAAATGGGGGTTATGGAAAAGCTAAAGAGTGAGTCTTTTAACTTTGTAAAAGTGTTTTTTCATGAGGGAAAGAGAAGAAATCATGAAAACAAAGGGGATTTTATGGAGGAAAAGGGGAGCAAATAAAAGTTTGACAAGGGGGAAAAATGAAGTTCTTGCAGCAGTCTTTTTTATGAAATCAGCAGAATTTCTGAGTATAACAATGGGAATAGTAAATAAAGATTTGGGACAGAGGCATGAGGCCTTAAAGAGACTTCAAGAGCCAACAATTTTTCGTGATAAAATTTGTTCCTTGGAGGCTCCAAAAAGTTTTAGCCACCTTTTGGTATAACAAAATAATATAGGTGGCTAACACAAACCACTCCACTTTAGCCCACTGTCCCTCTTGTAAATCCACTTGCACCTCTTTCCATGGCTGCATGGTATGCTCCCCTAGTCCTTCCTGTACTATTAGTAAATATTCCACAGGACTATCAGTCCAAAATTCCATTATATGATGCCAACAATGCTACAACTGCATTACAACATGTGGATAAGATGAATGACTATTTTGACAGAAATGAAATTGATGATGATTCTGTCAAGCTTAGGTTATTTTCTCAGAGCTTAGGGGGAAAAGTAAGAAAATGGTTCAAAGGTTTAGCCCCCCATAGTATTAATGATCTCCAAGCCTTCCATAAAACATTCTTAAACAAATGGGAAGTGAAGAAAAATCCTCTCCAAGTCCTTTCTGATTATAAGAACCTCCATAGAAACACTCGGGAAAGTGTGCAAGCTTATTGCACTAGATTCAATAGTGTGTATAATGCACTTTTCCCAGGACTAAAACCTCCATAGGGCTCAGCTTTAAACAAGTTTCCTGAAGGGTTTGACCCCGAGATGGCCTATCAGCTGAGAGAGAGAGACTTTGCAACTCTTGAAGATATGCAAAGAGGTGCTCTTTCTGTGGAAGTCAACTTAATGGAGAAGAGAGCCAGAATGAAAACTGAAAAGAGAGTGTCTTTTAGAGAGGAATCCACACCTTCTAATTCCAACTCAAAGATGGAGAGAATGATGGAAGAGATGATGAAAGAGATGAGCATAATTAAGAGAGCACAAGAAAATCAAAACCAAGCTGCTCCTCAAAATGGAAATCAGAACCAGAATCAGAATGTTAGAAGGAAACAACCTCCAAACAGACCTAGGGAAGATGATCAGCAGATCGCTCCTCCCTTTCATCAAAACTATGTAAGTGAGGTTGAGGAAATAGATGAAATAGTATAGGAAGAAGATATCAACATGCTGGGGGTAAACAATGATGACTTTGAGATTCATTACGATAGAAAACAAGGTCTATACACACCTTATGATGACAAAAGAGATGATGATGAAAATTTTTATCAAGACATGGAAAATGTCATCATAGAGCCTCAAAGAGAATACGACCTTAGAAGTAAAACTAGTCAACAACCCCCCAAAAACAAAACCTCTGATGAATCTTCACAAAAAAACACTGCAACCAAGCCTAAAAAGATTAAACAAAATGAAAAAACAGTGGCTATAAATTCTGATAAAGGAAAAGGTAAAAGCACTCAAAACAATGAAAATCAGAGTGCAGACATTAGAAGTACTAACACTTCAGCTAGTACTCCTGCAAAAACAATTTTTTCAAGTGTAAATAAAACAAATCAGCAAGCTAATATTGCTGATATATTGACAGCTAATAAGGCTGAAACTAGCTCCTTAAAGAGTCAAATTCCTTTCAGCCTGGAGCAGGAAATTTCAAAAATTAAAATCTTTGTTCCCCTCACTGAGTTAGCTGCCCAACATGTATATAGAACCCAAATTTTGAAGGCTTTGAAAATAGAAGAAAATGAGGACACAGTAAATCTTAATGATGACCAACCAGAGTTGATTTTTGGTCCTAATATTGAAGGTAGATATCAAGAAGGACCTATTCCTCCCTTTTATGTGAGTTTAAACGTTCATGAAATTTTTTTTCACAATGCTATGCATGATTCTGGGGCTTCTCATAATTTAATGCCAAAAGCTGTAATGGAGAGCCTGGGTTTAGAAATCACCAGACCTTACAAAGACCTTTACTCCTTTGATTCCAGCAGAGTAAGATGTTTAGGATTAATCAAAGACCTCTGTGTTAACTTAGCCCAAATTCCAGCAAAATGTTTAGTCATGGGTATTGTTGTGGCCGATGTGCCCCCAAAGTATGGAATGTTATTATCAAGATCTTGGGGGGCCAAGTTACAAGGGACTATGAAAATGGACATGACCTATGCGACTATCCCTGTTTTTAATCAAACTAGAAGACTTTACAGGGAGTCCCATATGAAGTTCACAGTTACAAGTCAAGACAAACCACAAAACTCTCCCCTGTATTCGGTAAATACAGGCCTTGATTATTTTATTAAGTTTAACGATGAAGCACTTAGTGAACAAGTCACTTTATTAGGATTAATGGCCAACAGGGAGGAAGAGGAACACAATGTAGGTGTGTCTAAACAGTTTTCTGAACCTGTAAAAACTAGCAAACTAAACGAAGGTCTTGAGCTACAAGATAGATGTCCTTTTCTCTTAAACATTCACGATCAAGAAAACAAGCCTCAAACAAATGAAGGTCTTGGGGAATCAAAACAAATACAACTAAGTGCGGAGTTTCCACAACAACCTTTGAGCACGTTAGTTGAAGAGGACAGTAACCAGGATGAAACTAAGAAGTGTCCTCTATGGAGTATGTATTTTGATGGATCCTGCACTAAGAATAATACTGGTGTAGGTGTTTGGATTACTAACACTGAAAACAACCACATAGAAAGCATTTCTTGCAAATTAAACTTTCAGTGTTCCAATAATATAGCAGAATATGAATCCCTTGTCTTAGGCTTACACCTATTGAAAAAGTTAGGAGCCAGAAGAATCAATGTGTATGGGGATTCAGAGTTAGTCATTAGACAAGTCAATGGGGAATATAACGCAAACCATCCCAATCTTAGAGCCTACCGAAACGATGCCATGGACCTTTTGAAAACATTTGAGGAGTCCAAACTATTTTTTGTCCCAAGAAAAAGAAATATTGCGGCCCACAATTTAGCCTTTGCAGCTATGACATGTTTAACGCCATATAGCACCAAAGACTGCACAACGGAGATAAAATTTAGACCAGCTGTACCTGATAATGAAAATTATTGGCAGGTGTTTGAAAATGACAAACAAATAGAAGACTTCATGCAATTCATAAATGAATTTGAACTACACAGTTCAGACTCAGATTATGATATAGACTGCAGTGAAGAAAATTTCCTTGATGAAGAAGAACCGTCTCCTGAACCTACTAATATAAACCTGTTATCTAGCAAAATTAGAAACAAAATAGAGATGATTGTAGTGTCAGAAACGGAGTTAGAAACTCTGCACTCTAAAGATGAAAGTTTTCCTAAAGGTCTGGCTCCTTTGGAAGAGTTGTTCGATTTTAATGATGTGGCAAATAAACCAAAACTAGAACCTGTAGAGACTGAAGTGGAGGAGTGCAATATAGGCAGTGAGGAGAAACCAAAAATGATTAAACTGTCTAAGACTTTACCATCTCGCATTAAACTCAAATACATTGAGCTGTTTAAAGAGTTTTCTGATGTTTTTGCATGGAGCTATGAAGATCTTAAATCCTATGACACTGAAATAATACAACACAAAATCCCCCTCAAAGAAAACCAAAAACCATTCAAACAAAAACTGCGCAGAATAAACCTTGTTCAGTTGCCTTTGGTTCAGAAGGAGATCATGAAAATGTACGATGCTGGCATTATTGTCCCTATTAGATATTCTGAGTGGGTATCTAATTTGGTGTCTGTTAGGAAGAAAACTGGAGAAATCAGGCTTTGTATAGACTTTAGAGACCTAAACAAAGCTTCATTAAAAGACAACTACCCTTTACCAAAGATGGACCATATTTTACAAAAGGTGGTAGGGTCTAGAAGAATTTCTTTGCTGGATGGCTATTCAGGATATAATCAGATCTTGGTTTACCCTGCTGATCAACTAAAGACAGCCTTTACTACACCATGGGGCACTTTCATGTATGTGAAAATTCCCTTTGGTCTAATGAATGCTGGAGCAACCTTTCAAAGAGCCATGGACATAGAATTCTCGGAAGAACTGGGCTTCTTCATCATTATCTATCTTGATGATGTCACTGTGTTTTCAAAAACAGATGAAGAACACTTAGAACATTTGAGAAAAATTTTCGAGAAGTGCAGAAGGTTTGGAATATATTTAAACCCTAAGAAGACACTATATGGGCTCCAAGAAGGTAAAATTCTTGGACACATTATTTCAGAGGAGGGAATAAAGATAGACCCAACGAGGATTGAGGCCATATTGCAAATCTCTAGTCCTTGAAACATCAAGGAGTTGCAATCTTTCATTGGGAAGATCAACTTTTTGAGAAGTTTCATCCCTAATTTAGCTGAGCTCCTTAGGAATATCACAAACATGTTGAAAAAGGAGCAAGGGGTAAAATGGACCTTGGAAGCAAAAAAGTCCTTTGAACTGGTGAAACAAGCGTTGACCAAAACACCAGTCCTGATAAGTCCTGATTTTTCAAAAGATTTTTATACTTTCTCATTTGCATCAGAACATACCATAGCTGCTGTCCTTTTACAGAAAAACCCACAAGGACAAGAGCAGCCTATTGCATTCTTTAGCAAGGCATTGAGGGATGCCCCTTTGAAGTACAACATTATGGAGAAGCAATCATTTGCTTTGGTTAAAGCATTGAAAGACTTCAGAGTGTACATCCTTCACTCACACATCATTACCTTTGTCCCAAACTCAGTTGTTAAAGACATTCTAACACAGAACCCAGATGGTAAGAGAGGTAAGTGGATTGATATCATCCTTGAGTATGATTTAGAGATAAAACCCACTAAACTCATCAAAGTTCAAGGTCTAGCTAGATTAATGGCTGAGTCAAATTTTGAAATTCTGGATATTAATATGATTAATGCTTTGGATGACCAAGAAGAATTCTCAACTCCTATTGTTGAAGATTATTTTATGAATTCTCCTTGGTATGCTAATATTCTTTATGTTCTGCTTAATTTGAATACACCTCCTGGTTTGACAAAAACAAAGGCAAGGTTCCTAAAAGTGAAAGCTGTAAACTATTGAATTATAGATAAATGTCTGTATTGGAAAAATGCAAGTGGTATATTGCTTAAATGTTTTCCTGAGTTTGATGCAGAGAAGGTTAAGTACTAGTTCCATGAAGGAGAGTGTGGAGGTCATTTGTACTGGAAGACAACAACCAACAAAATTTTGAGGGCTGGTTTCTATTGGCCTACTCTGTTTCCTGATACCCACAAGATGATCATTGCCTGTCATAAATGCCAAATTTTTTAAGGCAAAAGAAAACTGCTACCCCTACCTCTGCATCCTATCACTGTTGAAGCCCCTTTTCAATAGTGGGGACTCGACTTCATAGGAGAAATCCATCCACCATCTTCTGCCCAGCATAGATGGATTCTCACTGCCACAGACTATTTCACTAAGTGGATAGAAGCCATACCTTGTAGACAGGCCAATGATTCATTTATCATAAAATTCATGGAGACTAACATTCTCTCCAGGTTTGGCTGTCCTACCAAGATTATCACTGATAATGCAGCAACATTTGGATCAAAGAAAATGGTTGAGTTCTGTCATAGATATCACATAACATTGGGGCATTCCACGACCTATTACCCTCAAGGTAATGGACTTACAGAATCCTCAAACAAAATCTTAGTGAACATAATCAAGAAATTTTTTGAGGAATATAAGAAGTCTTGGCACACAAAGCTAGTTCATGCACTTTGGGTTGACATATTGACTTTGAAGAAATCCATTGGCATGTCACCTTTCCAGCTTGTGTATGGTACTGATGCAATTTTTCCAAACAACCTTGGTGTTCTAGTGATGAAGTTGATTCAAGAGTTACAAACTGAAGAAAATGATATGATCAGAAGAATAAATCAGACCATCCATCTTCAGCAAACCAGAGAGGAAGTGTATAGCAAAGCATTGCAGAAGCAGGAAAGCATTAAAAGCTTTTTGACAGAAGAACAAAGGCCAGCAATTTCAATATTGGGGACAAATTTTTAAAATGGGACTCAAGGAGGGAAGAGAAGGGCAAGCATGGAAAATTTGACAACCTATGGCTTGGCCCTTACTCTATTCATTCAGCTACTGGTAACAATGCATTTTTCCTGCAGGAGTTGAATGGAGCAGAATTGTTTGGGGGTCCTATCAATGGCAGGATGCTCAAACATTACTTCTCTTGATCCATGTCATGTTTTAAAAAGCCTTTTTATCTTTTTTCCACTATAAATATGTCATCCACCATTGCATTCAAAGTTGTAAAAAACAAAAATACAAAAAAAATGAAAAGAAGGAAAAGAGGGCAGATTGTCAAAACAAGAAAGGTATAGCCCCATACCAAAAAAGAGAAACAAATCTGAAAGTGTGCAAGCTTAAATGCCACTCCTAAAGAACACACTTCTAGTTAGTCAAACTGTCTAATCTTGACTAATTAGCTTTCAATTTTCTGCTGATAGGATAGTGAATTCGATTTGCCAAACTGTTTAATATTGGCTTATCAGTAGATAGATTAGGATAGAAATGAAAGGTTCAAACATGTTCAAAACCTGAACCTTAGTTTCCAAAGAGAGATGACTCAAATATGTTTTATTTTCTGAATCAAAAATATGTAAAAATATGGTTCTAATCAGCTCAAAATCTAAACCAGAGAAAAAGGAAAGACAACTCCATAAGAGTCAAATCAAAGCTGTAGAAAAGAGGAAGGAAATATTTTCAAATTTCAGATCTTAAGCCTTCCATTTTTTATTTATTTTTTTTGCAAAATAAATGTCTATGTGCAGCTTTTCTTTATGCCATAGATCACAGCAAGTCAAACAGCTTAATCTTGAATTTATTGTTTTTAAATTTATGTTTTAGAAATTTAGAGAATGAAAATCTGTTGGACAATTTAATCCCAACAGATGGTAGATTAGGTAGAGAATCATCTGAACTCAACTGTTAAATCTGAGTTCAGGGAGAAATAAGGAGTAGAATTAGATTAGATTTATTGCTTTCAAAAGAATAAAATGTTGTAAAAGAGTTTTCCAATCCAAGCGCACTCTAATGAAGGAAAAAATGTTAGATCAGTAGTATTGGGTAGGTAGAAATTTGTATTGATGAAGATCCATTGCTTTTATGGTTGCTAATATGTTTTCAGAAGATCATCCACAGAAATAAAGGCAACCCAATGGATTAGGCAACTGATCAGCCTCCCAGAGAACATCAAAGGATCAGGCACAGGTCAGCCTTCCAGAGAATGTAGGTCTGAATTCTTGATGCCTTCAAGAAGGCACCATCCCCAAGTGGAGCCACTGTTAGCCACCTATAAATTTTTGTTATACCAAAAAGGTGGCTAAGACTGTTTGAGCCTTCAAGGAACAAATTTAATTACTAAAATATGTTGGCTCTTGAAGACTCTTGAAGGCCTCCTGCCTTTTCTCTGTCCAAAACTTCACTGATATTCCCATCTTACACTCAGAAATCCTGCTGGTTTCCAAGCCAAAATACTGCTTCAAGGACCCTTTTCCCCTTCCCCCTCTTCCAAAGCTAACCTTCATTTACTCCCCTTTTTCTTCCATAAAAAATCCTTTGTTTTCATGATTCCTCTTCCTCCCTTCATGAAAATCACTTTACAAAGTTAAAGACTCACTCTTTAACCTTACCAAAACCCCCCAACTCCATTGAAAACCTTGAAAAATTCCATGAAAATCATGTTTTTTATGTATTGGGCTAAAGTTTCTAACTACTTCCGATCATATGCCTACACCCTAGGACCAAGAGCTAACTCTGGAGGCGCTTATCGCATCGCACAAACTCAAAATGCACATGGTTTTGCGCTGTGTTTAAACTTGCGATGTGATTAGCCTTATATTGAAAAACCCGATCGCATCGCTATTTTATATATTTTGTGGGCCCGCCGTTCGCGCTAAAAACCATTGAATGATCCATGCCCGATCTCTTCTTTCCTTTGTAAATGTTAAAAACCCATTTATCCAAATTTTAGACTAAAAAACCATAACCACGTGTTGAATATAAAATGGGTAGATTGAAAGACCGATCGTGCAATCACAATCGCAGAAAATACAATGGGTTGATTGAAAATCCCGGGCCCGAAGTTCCAATATGCGATAAGCCTCTTTCCTTTTAACCCCCCGGTCATATCATTCTCCATGCGCCCAATGACCCTGCAATCGGGCGCCTAACCCTATTTTTTACGTTTTCCGCCCACGAAATATTAAAATTTTAAGTTATTTATCAAAACTTTGGTTTTTATTATTTCTCTAAGGTTTTCCGCCAGTCCGAAATCCGAGCAATCTCCACTGTCGATCTGATCTGCAGATCTGACACTGCGGAATCCATCAAGCCCGGTGGTCCTCGCCATCCATTAACTGATTGCAAAACTGCGTGGTATCTATCGCACCGCATTTGGGCGAGGGCGGTTTTTTCCCAATCGACAGCGATTCCATACGCTTGCCGCCACATGTCCTGGGTACTATCTGCAAAACTGCCATCCATTGCGCATTAACTTTCAGACGAGGTTGCCCAGTGATATTGACCAAAGTCGTCAGATCTGAACCCGCTCATCCAACGGCTATCACTTGATGAAGATGCCCGACGCTTAACATGGTCCCAACGTGGCGTTAAATCAATCTCCGTCGTCGATCTGATCTGCAGATCGACGGTCCATATTCCATCGCATTTTTCCCTCCGTTTGACTTTCAACCTCCGCTCTCAATCGTCGATCTCTGCACGATCGATGGCTTAGATTCAATCTTTTTTCCACTCGTCCCACAATCTCTCCCGATCAATCCTGACCGTTGGATGATGCCATCCAACGGCCCCGCTTCTTCCACATGTCCTCTGAAGCAGTCAAACTATATACGCAAGATTTTATAACTTTTGTTTGTATTTTGCAGGGTTTAATGTTTTTCTGCCATATTGAGGAAAATTCGCAGGCTGAGGGTGACGATCCTCTCGCCTTCAATTCACCTCAGAAATCATTCACAGGTTTCCATTTCATGTTTCGTTGGTGTTTATCCAAGCACTGATGCCACATAACCCTGCGTGACCCTGCATATCAGCAAAAACCATGGATTTAACACAGTGAAAGAGTATCAGTGCCGAAGACCAAAATGTATCAGAAAAGAGGATTAGAGACAGTTTCACGGGGATTGCGTCTAATATGCTTATCAAAAGCCTAATCCCCAAATAAAACACAGTTTACAGAAAACCTAAAGTGTTTTATCAAGCAGGAATGCCTCCACCGCCACAATCTGGGGCAAATTGATTCCTCAGCTACCATAGTGCCTCCTGTTCCTCAAAGTACTCAATCAGAGGCCGAAGTTATTGATCGAATGAATATTTTCACCTCAGCACAGCCAGAAAGTTACTTCTGCAAGGAAACTTAATGACAAAATATCAGCAAAGTAACCCCGACATCACACAGAGCCTCAAAGGTCAACAAAAGCTCCCACCGAGCTTATTCTTTATATAAAAACATTCAATGCAGAGTACACCCATGAAAATTTCTTCATTGAGCCCCTCAAAGGCCAAGAATTCATTAAGTCTGTATTAATTGTAAATTGAGATCTATTATCAGATCTCGCCTCCTCATCCTTCTATATATACTACAGCAGAAGATGAGTGAGGGGTTGGTTGCAGAACTTGGAAATACATTTGAGCAAAAACTTCTGATTGTAAATATTGTTAACTGGCCCTTGAAGCTTTGTTTCTGATAGATAAGATAGGCTGAATAGTGAAGATGATTTCTAAACTAAAACATTGGACTTGAAGACTGTAACTAGTTTGACATTAATAACAAGTTGTTTCTTGGGATCCTGGTCTATATCACTGGTGAAGTGCTTCTTTCTTTGTTATTGTTTTCCGTCTATGTATGTCATACTGTTTCATTATTCTCTGATAAAGGACAACATATATAGAGTTAGGACCTATTGTATATCAATAACCTTCTCTAACTGAAAGCTTTATCTCAATGTTTTCCTCTAACTTGTTCATTTAAGAATGATTTAATACAGTTTAAGCAGTTAGGAATGTTGGAGTTCCCTCGTCCTACTGTTTGCTTTAAACCTTGTTCTTTAAAGTTATTTTCCTTATCTGCTTATTAAAGATGACTTTGGAAGATATGGTGTGCCCTGGTCCTAGTTTTTCTCCAAAAGCAAATTCTGAAAGTTCCCCTTGGTGTTGATTGAAATCAGAATAGGTTTAAAAGCACTTTATCTGATCTTAAGTTTACACTTTGTTTTTCTTATGTGTTTTCATTCTTTCTGAAGGTAATTATGTGGATTACTGGATTGTTTGTCAATTAAGCTGCTTTAATAAAGACTTGTCCAAGAGGTCAATGGTTAGCCCTGCACTTGGTTGGTTTTAAACAGTTACTTAAGAGGCTTTTCTTGTTTGGACTGACTATAAATCCTTTGTGAAATTATTATCAGTTTCCACCCCTCCAACACTTTATTGTCTCCATTCCATCATTTTAATCTCAAATAATCTTGTGATATAGATGACTTTCCCGTTGGATCATTCTTGATGTTGTTGCTCAATTAAAGCCCAGATATGACTCCATAGCCCAATGGACTAAAAACCAACGTTATATATATCTTTTAGCCTAAGCTGTTCTATTCACTTGCAACTTCTCACTTTTGAAACTGTTTTGCATTTAGAACTTTCCCCTCAAGTAATTTTCATGCTCAACCATCGAAAAACAAACAAACCTTTGGCCTTCATAACTAGCCTAATATCATAACCCCAAACTTCAAAGACAAATCCATCTTTGTACTTATTGGAGAGATCCCTCTCCGGATTCAGGAGGGATAGATCCTAGAATCCCAAAGTTGGTTTAAACGATGTTGCTTCTACAGTTTTAGTCTTACCAATCTGCTAAAATTACAGATCTCTAACAGGTCCCGTCCATACTTTCCACTAAGCTCAGTCAAGTTGTCCTCCACTAAAGCTGCGATGTCTCATCATGAATGCCACTCCTCCATGAAAACGTTGTTGACTTGGTCAAAGTTGACCTCTTCAACATGTATCTCCTCCAATTCACACCCAAAGGTGCTTAATCCAACTGCTTATTCTTCCTCCTTTCACATTAGGAGTGTTATTATTCCTTCTAAAGGGTTTTAGGGGCCTCCATACCCACTTATTCACCTACCTAGTGATAAAATAAACTATAATATTCCATTTAGATGTAGACTAAATTTTTGGAATATTACAGTCCTTCCCCCCAAAATGTTGCTTGTCCTCAAGAAACTGTAGAGGTGGAGCAAAATTCCTCCCCTCCTCATCTTGTGGCCTCCTCATCAATAGTCCCCACCACTACTCAAAATAATCTACAATAAATTTTCCCTCCAGTGGTTCCTCCCATGTATGAAACACCACATGGCTTACATCATGAGAAAGTGGAAGGTGTAAGTGGAAACCTTCTTGTTGTCCAATGGCCTCCTCAAGGTAGGAGTTATGAATAACACAGGGATTTCACTCCCAATGAGAGACTCCCATACCCATGCTATCATCCAAATGAAATGAGCCATCCTAGGTAGCTCATCAAAGAAATCCTCAACCCTCAGTTTATGCAATGTGTTGGGGATGTATGGAGAGATTAGATTTTTCCACCCATGTTTTTTCCCTCTCCATTTATGATATGTACGGGGCTACTTCTAATCTTGGGCTGAAATGTTATAGTCTCCAAAAATTTCCCTAGTTACCCCATCAAACAAAATATCCATGAAGTGCCTCTCCCAATAACTCAAGTTCTCCAAATGGCTCCTCCCACATGAAGACAAGAGATGTAGTGTGGAAATCATGGTTTTCCCATGGTTTCTCCTGAAACATGCAATATATAAAGTATGGAGAATCATACTCTCAATGGGCACCTTCAACTCTTGTGCCACCCTCCCAACCAAGCTTCCCATAAACATAAGAACATCATCAATATATGGGAACAAAAAAAAATAGAAACAAGTTGCCATATGACAACTGGGAGGTGGATCATAGTTCCACATATGTAACTAGCACAGTGCATCCCTTGCCTGCCTCAAAACAAATAATAACAAGTGTCTTTTCAGCCACTTGTTTTCCACCACAATCTTCCTACAAGATAGGATCATAAAATTAAAATGTGGTGCCAATGGTGCACACCCAGAATCATGTGGCCTCCCCCACAAACCACCAATAGCATGGCGGACATCAATGCTGCAAATGGCCTCAAGTACATCACAATAAAATATAAAATAAGGGATAATCCTCCTTGGTACAACATGATGCTCATATAAAGTAAAGGAGTACAAATCATAATGCATAAATGTACCTTCTCTACTATGTAATTTGGTCATTGAGCTGAAATGGCTCAACTAAAAGCTCTCCCTCACTCTCAATGAGCAGGGAAGTGGTTGTGAAAACCTATCCATCATCATCTAGGCTATGCATCTCTCCATATGCTGATATACATCTTGCTAGATTCCCTCCCAAGTGAACTCTTCCATCAAAGAATGAAATGCATCAAAGTGCATGGAAAGAAAGTCCACATGTGCTGCATGTAACAACTTCTCCATGATCTCAAAAGCTCTAGTTAAGAATATTCTACCATAAGAATAGATGACCTCATCATCCACCATGTATCTATCATCTCCTTCCAGGTCATCAAGGATCATGCAAGCACCAAGATCCTTGGAGTACTCTACCAAAAGTTGAGACCTCCAATATGGATCAATCCTCCTAAGAGACAGCGCTGAAGATCTAAAATGTGAAGATCCCCACATGTTGTTGTCTTTTCCTTTGACATCCCTCATGCAAAATTCATCCTCCAAAGTGCTTCCATGCCCATCATACAACTACTCATGCTCAAGTATAAGTTTTGACCTTTGGAAGTTGGCCTCCCATGAGATGCTACCATCCAAAAAGAACCTCCTGATCTTGGCCAATGTAAGCATGATTGGCCTCCATCTACTCCAATACATGGAGGATCCCTTCCTCAAAGGAAGTACCCTCTGCTTATCCAAATCCATGGAGCAGCTCCCTTGCACCCTGGTGGTGCCATCCTCCATTACTGCAACAACTTCTATCAGCGTATAATATGTATTGAGAGTGGGTAATGCTGAAAATGGGAGAATGTCTCCCTTCTCCATAAGTCTATCCCAGACCCTTTGCGCTTTACTAGACCCCTCCAAAGTGTCCACCTCTCCTGGATCTAAGAGTGGTGCACCAAATGGTAAGATGTATCTCACCAATTACAGATCTGGTGGCCTCCCATGTGGAATGCCCCCATGTAGTGAGACATCAAGATCTAAAGCAGACTATATATATGATTGGGTTGGTTTGTCCCTCCTTTCACTGTGCAATACAGTCTCCTTCTTCTGCTCCTGAAATAGATAAGGGTGAATGCTCATCATCCCTTGATGCTGATCCTTCTTCTCATCTTCTCCTCCCATCTTGCAATCCACAAAATCTAATACATGCTGCTCCGGGATTGTGCTTTGGTTCCCACACGTTGGATCATTTGGAACTCCTTGCAAAGACACAAGGGTTCCTCTAATGGAAGCAATGGCTTCCTTTCCACCTCCATAAGGTGATGGATCTTCTCCTGATGGTAAAATGATGTTAGTTCTTCTCTGCTCATCCTCTTCATCAATATTTGAGAATGCCTCAGGATCAATGAGAGACCCTTGATCTTGGTCTTCCCTTGAAGGAGGAATCTCCATGTCTTCATCTACAGAATAGGGCTCTTCAAGGAGTGGGTATCTTGGCCTTGGAAATGTATTATGCATGTTTTTATCCCCTTCAACATAAATATGGAGTGGAGATGGAAAAATATATCTTTCCAAATTATGCAAAGGTTTTGAGATTTTAGGTTCAACAAAATATTTTTCACAATGTTTAATGTCAAATCTTCTCACTAATTTCTTAGTGAACCTTGCATAAGTATTTAGATTTGCATGATAAAATTTAGTATAACTATAAAACCACCAATCATGGGCCATACCTTCAAGGTGCAGCGTTGCTACTCTAATGGCCTCCTTTTCTGAAACTTGATGTAGCTGAAAATAGGAATCTAGCTCCTTTACCCAAGCCTTGGCTGCACACTTTCTTGATCCATCAAAGTTAGATAGAAAGATTCTACCTCTGTTGCTTCTATTATGGTTTTTGGATCTTCTTTCTTCCTTGAGTTGTCAAAAACCTTGGAAGTCCAAGTTCTCTTTGAATCTCTATGATTGAGACTCATACTCCTGAAGATAGTCACTCAAGGTCTCCTCCCTTGGTGCATCTTCATCCTCCATCCTTCTTGCAGTGAATGTGGGAAATAAACTACACTATGGATCTGCATGTATGGCTGAATTTCCACACCCATTATGTGAATATCTAGGGCTTGATTCACTTTCAAACCCTCTTGGGATTTTTCTACACCTCTCCCCTTTCATCCTTGATATCTTCCTTGATATTTTTCATAGTTTGGAAAAGAAGCTGGGAGATCCTCTCTTCCTTCATTTCTCCAAATAATGGAGTCATGTATTTGTTTCTTCTGGATAAATTATCCTTTCTATAAGAAGAAGCTTCTCCTCCTAATGGCATAATGTCTTGAATGCACAGGCTGAGCCAAGATTATTCTCTGATACCACTATAATATTCCAAAATGGAAATAGTAGCAATACATGACATAATAATGTAAAAACATAGCATAAAATAAGAGGAATCAATATGCATCCATTATTTTATTCATATATTAGCAATAATATAAAAAAATGTCTTGAGGGTCAATCCACTCAAGCCATAGGAACAAGCCTCCAATGATGAAAACAATCAGCACATGAGTTGCTGCTATTGTATAGAATGCCGGAAAGCAGTGACAACACTGTCTATATCAGTGTAGCTTCTATTGAAAATATACATAAATGAAATATGGCTGATAGATACAAAATAAATGCCCAGAAAAGAAGATGTGGTCTCTAATACAAGATTTCTAGCCAACCCGGAAAATATTTTTAGAAATACCAAGCAAATATACAATGTGACAAATAACCCTAAGGTTGGTATGTCACTGCAACTGGAACTGGAATAGGATGAGGCCATGACAGATCTGAAATGACAATGTCCTCCTCCAATGGTATTTCTCAATAGAAGGTTGATCCCTCTACTCAGAAATAAACCCTCCTGATGAGCTCAATGAACCCTCCCAGCAACTGCCTCCAAAAATAACGCAGTTCTGGTTTGTGACTGCGCT
The DNA here is from genome assembly GCA_034641835.2 of Pinus albicaulis. Classification (NCBI taxonomy): domain Eukaryota; kingdom Viridiplantae; phylum Streptophyta; class Pinopsida; order Pinales; family Pinaceae; genus Pinus; species Pinus albicaulis. The sequence goes on along the minus strand of CM076581.1, from coordinate 1,184,188,675 downwards.
GTGAGGGATGGTAAATTTTTGGCCTGATGCCAAAGATGTAAAAATATGCCCAGGATCCCTCCTTGCTGATCCTCCAATGGATAGGCTACCTCTCCACTGAAAAACAAGCCTAGAAATGGCTCTATGTGATCCTCCTTTGCTGCACCCTGCAACACAACCCAGCTCTAAACAGAAAATGTGATGTAGCTGAAGGAGGTAGCTTGGACAGAATGCTAGAACGAGGAAATGCAGCCCAAAAAACCTCTCCTTCCCTAAGGATGAGGTAGATATTCCCGATCAGGAATACCCTTGTGCTAAACAAGACAACAACCCTGCTAAACAGCAAAACGATGCAGAGCCTAAATAGACCAATATCAAGTGATAATATAAAAAATGAATAAAAATGGCTACCATCCCCTCCATATATATTATGTGAGCCTTCTCACATTGGTTCCCATCCATACTTTCCACTAAGCTCATGCAAGTTTTCCTCCACTAAAACTGTGTTGCCTCATTATGAATGCCACTCTTCCATGACAACGTTGTTGACTTGGTCAAATTTGACCTCTTCAACATGTATCTCCTCCAATTCACACACAAAGGTGCTTAATCCAACTGCTTATTCTTCCTCCTTTCACATTAGGAGTGTTATTATTCCTTCTAAAACGTTTTAGGGGCCTCCCTACTGATCAGGTGATCATGTCCTAATTGGAAAAATGCTCAAAAATTTATTTGCTCAGAATTGGTTGAAACCAAAACGAAATGAAAGGTCTCATCAAAACGATCCTATAGCCATGAACGACACTCGAATCCGATGATGTATGAGAAACATATTCAACTTTGAATTTTCTCAATTTAAGGTAAAAAAGCCTAATTTGACTCAGTTTGACTTTAATAAAAAAATTATTTAAAAAAAGAATATTCCATAGAATATTCTGGAAATATTCCACAGGATATTTCGGGCAGACCAATGAGCGGGCGCCACATGGCCCCAAGAATCTAAAGTTTATGTTCAAAAATTTTGTGGCTATTTCGAAATCGAACCCACGACCTATGGGAAAACAACGCCACATCTTACTGTCTCAGCATACCATTGGTTCTTGACAAGTTATGGGCAGCGATGTTATTTGAACTTTGTTTTATTTTTGGGCAGCGGAAAAGGGGGCCAGCCCCTAAGGGCTAGCCCCATATGCAAGAAACCGTGGGTGGAGAACTATAGCCCTAAACCTAAACTGCGGGAGTAAACGGTTAATGGCTATGGTCATGGCAGTGTTCACATGACCAACGGTGACAAGTGCGGGGGTCATAAATGTAATGGTTGGAAAACCGTTAAGTCCAATCGTTATATCTCACATTCTATGCCGACAGTGTAGTCACATGACCCCATAAACTTTAAATGCTAACCTTAACTGCGCAGTCTAGAAGGCGGAGATTCTGGCAAACCGACCAGATTTGGCGTTGTTCCCTAAATTAGTGGAACTAACTACAGTGCCACCACATTTGGTGGAATTTTTTTAGGGCAAACTGGGCAAAACTTCAGTTGGACATAACTTTTGCTAGGAAAGTCCTTTTGGAGCAAATTTTTTTTTTTAGGTAATTTGAGCATTCTAGAGCCAATGGTGTAGGTTGCAGAGGCAACAGAGATCATATTTAGGTACTTTTTCAACAGAGAAGCTTGGAGAGCCATCAGGGCCTAGGGAGTGTTGGAGCTGTATTGGGCTATGGTTAACCTTTGGAGGTGAAACAAAAGCCTATATTTACTTCTTTCTATGCTTTGAACTCATTTTCACAGTTTGTTTTGCCTGCTCAGGTGTTCTGATCACTGTATTAACAAATTTGAGCATAATAAGAGCAATGACATGCCCATTTGGTGGCCTTCGACCTGGTAGATGTAGCCCAGGAGGGGTGAACTGCCTTATCATATGTTGCGTTATATTCTGTGATTTATTTGTTGTGTTTTATCAGAGTTAAATATGTTAAACAGTAAAATGAAATAAGCCTCCTATACACAAAATACTCATAAATTCACCAAAAACATTTTGTTCCAATTGCAAAGCACATTAAACAGTTTGCACACATAAGTTTATGGATAATGAATACCTTGCACTAGAAAACAAGTAGTTTAATTATCAGATGATTAGTGATTACTTCTATTATTTCTTTAGGGAGAGTTTGTAAAGGGCCAACAAGCTTCGGGATCTCATCCTTTCTTTAAAGGTGACATATCCTGTAAATTCCCCTACAGTCCATCTCTGTATTATAAATCAGAAATTCTCACATTGCAAATAAGATCGGTATTAAAGCCAGGTTTGAAAATAGACTTGAGCTCCAAATTTTTTGAATATTATGCAAAGAAATATTGTACTGTTTTGCAAGTTTGATGCTTACTAGGCTTAAAATGAAAAGAGGGGAAGGAAAATTGGTTAGTGAACAAACTAATCCACAACCAAGGAGGGCTAGGGTGCCATTATCTCCACCTTCTATCTCGCCCTCAATATCCTTAGAAGAAGCTACAAGCATGTCTTCAAGAGAAGAAGAAGCTCATGAAGAGATGGATCCCAAGGAAGAAGAAAGGGGTTTTCGGAAAGCTTTCTTGGATATGACTGAAATGGTAAGGATCCTCTATCAAGAAAGAAATGATAGGATTGCTGGAGAAGGATCTAAAAACCAAAGAGAAGGAGGAGATTCCTCAAGAGGAAAGAAGGGTAATGATTAGTAAAAGAAAGGGAATGGAGGAGATGGTGATCCTTCATCTCCATAGTCATCCTGTTCCTCAACATCATCCTCTTCAACTTCAGAAAATCAGTCACATAAGTAAAAAACAACTGGTAAAAATCCTTTGTTAAAGCTTGATGTCAAATTTTAATTGCCAATTTTTAATGGTGATGTTAATGTAGAGAAATTAGATAACTAGATTAGACAACTGGAAGTCTATCTAAGGATTCAAAATCAACATGAAGATGACACCAAAATACAACTAGCCTCATTAAGGATGGATGGAGCAGCATTGGATTGGTGGGAAGGCAAGACCAGAGATGAAATCAAGAAACATGGTAATATTTCTTTATCATGGACTGAGTTTATTACTGCAATTAAGAAACAATTTTATCCTCTTTCTCACCTTCAGAAGGCTATAATGTACTGGAAAAACTTTAGACAACTTAAGGGACAGAATGTGCAAAACTATACCCAGGAATTTAGGAGAAGAGCACTCTTACTTGGGGTAGATTTAAAAAGCCAAGACACTTTGTTAAAGTATATAGGTGGTTTGCACAATTACCTTAAACACACTATCCTGATGTTTAATCCTACCAGCTTAGATGAAGTCTGTGTACAGGCTACACATTTAGAGGCTAGAGGAAAGAATACTTTTGATGAGGGTAGAAACAAGTCTTTCAAAGGAAAGAACAAAGAGAAAACCTTTAAGGGAAAAGGTAAAAAGAATGCATCTATCAAACAAGAGGGTCAAAAGGTCATTTGTAAGCATTGTTCAAAAGAGGGCCATGAAGAGAAAAACTGTTGGAAATTACATCTTGAAAAAAAACCCTAGTTTAACAAAAACAAGGGAAAGAAGAAAATTGTAGCTACTACAACTACACCACAAGATTTAGGTGAGGATTCAGGTGACGAAACCAAAATTTCAGCCATGGGTTTGAAAAGCTTGAAGGGAAAAGAAATAGAAACTAATGCAAGTACTAGTTCTTCAAACTATCATGTACAAGCTCCTAATGAGGAAGAAAGAGCTGAATTGTTCCATGTGAGGGTAGTCTCAAAACATAAAAAAATTGACACACTTTTTGACAGTGGGTCACAAGCTAATCTCATATCAGAAGACTTGGTCAAACATCTAAAACTTGAGACCATTCCACATGCAAAGCCTTATCCACTTGGGTGGATATGCAAGGATGCAAACTTACAAGTCTCAAGAAAGTGCATATTGCGCTTTGCAATAACTACACACTTTATTGACACAGTTGAACCTGATGTGGTGCTACTTGATATATCAGGAATTTTTTTGGGAAGTCCTTACTTATTTGACAGGAAAGCTGTTGGGTGCAGGAATTACACTTAAGTAAAAATCCTCAACACTTAATTGTCAACCTGGGGGATCTGTAAACTTAGAGATGAAGCACAGGCAATGCCAGAGATGGTATGAATATTTCTAATATCAACTCCTACTTTTGAAAAGAAGAATTGCAGAATCAAAATTTAGAGAAGAAAGAAGAAACTCAAACCATCAAAACAATCTGAGGCTAGAACAAGAAGAAATGCACTTGCAAAAGAGATTCAGAAATAAAGAGGAGAAATCACTCTAGCTAAATATTGATTAGCTACTGAGAATGAGCTTCCTTCAGCAAAGACACCTTAGCAGTTTTCAACAAATTGGCCTCTTCAATCTTGCATATGTAAAGATATCCTTCTTGCGAAAATCGATCTTGCACTAGTGCAGGAACAACTATTTATGCAGAAAGTGTAAAGTAATGTCTTTACTAAAAAAGGTTTTTCTTCGTGCAAGGGATTTGATCTTTCTCAAGTCCGCAACACTCAGATCCAATACCAAGAAACTGGTTCTTGTACTCGATCCGAGCTTCTTTCACTTTAACTTTTGGTCCTTGAAATCAATGATTTATTACTGCAGTGTGATAAAACCAAATCATATATCAGTAAAGAGGAATATCTGTAGAAAATAATAAAACTATATTTTTTAATTGAGATATGACTAAAAAAAAGAAAGATGTTAGAAGTAAGCTAGAAAAACTTGCTGCATCATATTATGTAGCGCTAGTGCGAGAACATTTCTCCTGCTTGCACCAGGGAAAAACCAAACCAATGTGCATAAAATAAATAGCACACCAACATGCACTGGTGCGGGAACGAACCAGGCAGAGGAAATAAACCAAATCGTGTAGAAAGTGAATAGCACACCAACGTGCACTGGGGCAGGTAACTCCTCCTACTCAAACTAGGCAAGGGAAAGAAATCAACCGTGCAAAAATTAACTTAACTACTTCACACAGTAGATCTTCTTCCACTCAAACAGAAATTCAAATACTACAAATTAAATCACACTTGATAGTTTAAAACATAAATTACAAGAACAACAAGGAGGGAGAACATGCTGGATTGGCTAGGCCCTTAGCCAACCAACGTGTTTCCCTTTCAAATGAAAATGATACTCAGAATTAACTTATCAACTATTTAAGCCAAATGATAAAATGTACAAAACATGAGGTGGAGCTCTTCTTATTAGATCATTAAAGCAAATACATGCATGATTACATATCCAGCCTAGATTTGGGCGATAACACAAGACAGTCCTGTTACTACCTCCTCATTCTATTCTCCGATCTATTCGATTCTTAAAACATTGAACTTTTTGTCCTATTTACATTTCTTCTTATATAGATCCTTTTGGCCGCAGGCCAAAAGGATCGTTTACCATTACATAGCCAATTACAGAAATCGTTATAAAAAAATACATAACCAATTGCAGAATAAGCTTTCGGCCTTAAAAATTATATCGTTTTTAACAAAATAGGTCGCAGCTATCTCTAGCTCTTTTTCTCCCTTAAGTCCACTCTCAGCGACTCTCGATTTAATTGCTGTCATAGCTGGGACTCGACTGCCTTCAACAGGCAGCAACCCAAGTGATCTGGATTCGCTGCCAAGATTCACAACGTTGGTGCTGGTGCGGGATCTGTTCTGCACTAAAAATTAGCGATCAAGATAAGTGATCATCTATAAAATAGCATAGGAGGTAACGATAAGTTACAAAAGTAATTATAAGTAATAAATCACGTAATAGGTAGTTAATAAATGCTAATATGAGTTAAAAATGTAAAATATGAATTTTATGCAAAATGTGTCATCGTTCTCGCACTAGTGCAGGATGAGGGCGCATAAGATAGGTAAAACATGGTAAATGATTACGATTTGGGAATGGAAGAATGGAAAAAAAGAATGCAATTTAGGGGACTAACATCCTCCCATCCCTAAAATGTTGTGTGTCCTAACACAAATTTTTTACTTCTGCAAATTTTTTTTTTTTTTGAATACTCCAGCTAAGTCCTGTTCCAGCATGTTATCCTCAGGCTGCACTGTTTCTGATCCGAATGGGAAATGGCATCAACTCATGTTATTCATCTACCCATATTATCCATCTACCCATGGAATTTACCCATGGTATTGTAAATGGCATCGACCCATGGTATTCATCCACCCATGATGTTTATTCACCCATGGTATTATAAGTGACCCATGGTATGTATCCACCCATGGTATTCATCCACACATGAGATTTACCTATGGTATTGTAAGTGGTATCTACCCATAGTATTGGCCCATGGTATCCACCTATGGTATTGTATCTCAAAAAAGGCTATAAATAACAAGCCTCACTTTGTAAAAGGACAGATTGTCTGCCAAAAGTTTCAGATCTGATATGAAAACTCGCCGCCCAAAAACATTCATGGATTTTGCTGAAGATTGCTGCAAAACATTGAAACTGAAATATGTTTCAAACCCTCATTCCCATGGAGGCGTAACCTGAATCTGATACCACTGATACATTGAAACTGAAATATGTTTCAAACCCTCATTCCCATGGAGGCGTAACCTGAATCTGATACCACTGATAGATGAATAACATGAGTTGATGCCATTTCCCATTCGGATCATTCCTCCCTCCTTAAGAAGCAATGGTCTCCATTGCGTGAAGTTCCCTCCTGAGAATCCTTTGTTGAATATGAAGAACCACTGAAAAGAAGGGTTTTGTGTAGTTAACCCATAACCGTGATGAACGAAGATCCGAGGATAGAGATACCCTGTAATGCTTGTGACCAACTGTGATATTGACAGTGTGCGGCCTAGCAAATGGACTTCGATGAAGTGTGGGTTTGTGGATGAACCAAAATCATTACAAACAAATATCCAAGGATAGAGATACCCTGTAATGCTTGTGACCAACTGTGTGACTAACAGTGTGCGGCCTAGCAAATGGACTTCGATGAAAATGATTTTTTGCAGTTGACCCATAACTGTGATGCTGATTGTTCATGAAGTAACAGGTGCCTACATAGCTTGGGGTGGGAGGGCACGTCTCCAAATAACCCAAGCCGAACGCTGCTATGATCAAACTGATGAATGTGAAGCAGGTGCCTACTAAAGCGGGGTGGGAGGGCACGTCTCCAAAGGGAACCCGCTCCAAATGCTGCTCCAGATTTAAAATGAGCATAAATCGGTCAATATAACTCAGAATATTTATTATAACCTATTTTTGGAAATGAAATGATCATTCTGCATCATCTCATGTGTTTCAAACCACTATCTGGAGACTCTAGACTCTCAGATTTGCGCTGGAACTGGCACGCCGTCAAAAAATTTCTGAAAAAATAGTTGATTTTAAATCAACGATAACTCCCACATCCGGACTCCGATTCAACCGATTTTTTTTTTGAACTTGCGTGATTTTGCAAGAAGAGCTCAGATCTATCTCTATTTCTCTGAAATTTTGTACTAAAAATGGCAAAAAATGACAGGAGAGCTTCCGTCCATGAATTGTCGTCAGAAAAATTGCTTCAACATTGCTGATTTTGAATTAGCGATATCTCCCTCATCCGAACTCCAATTTGGCCGATTTTTTTTTTGAATTTGAGTATTTTTTCGCAAGGAATCCAGATCTGGTCTTTGTTTTTGCAAATTTTTTACCAAAACTTTCAGATCTGATCTGAAAACTCGCCGCCCAAAAACATTCATGGATTTTGCTGAAGATTGCTGCAAAACATTGAAACTGAAATATGTTTCAAACCCTCATTCCCATGGAGGCGTAACTTGAATCTGATACCACTGATCCAGATCTTGGGGGGGAGGCCCCCAAGATCTAAAAAGTTGAAATAGATCTGACAAGATCTGCAAAATTAAAAGGCCAGAAAAAAATAGAGAACACAAAGAAAATAAAACCACAAAGAAACTTGTTTTATTAAAACAGAGAATAACTGTAGAAGCTACATTGTGGCAGACAACCTGTCCTTTTACAAAGTGAGACTTGTTAATTATAGCATTTTTTGAGATACAATACCATAGGTGGATACCATGGGCCAATACCATGGGTAGATACCACTTACAATACCATAGGTAAATCCCATGTGTGGATGAATACCATGGGTGGATACATACCATGGGTCACTTATAATACCATGGGTGAATAAACATCAAGGGTGGATGAATACCATGGGTCGATGCCATTTACAATACCATGGGTAAATTCCATGGGTAGATGGATAATATGGGTAGATGAATAACATGAGTTGATGCCATTTCCCATTCGGATCAGTTTCGGCCTTCTTCCTCTTGATATGCCTTAACTTCTTTGAAACCTTTTTTAACCACCTAAAACAGCATCCAGCCCGATATTTCCAAAATTTAACCTCGCTTTTCTTTTGTTGAGCTCTGCCATCAATTCTCCTCTGCTTTTTTCCTTTTCCTCTTGTGCTTTGGTCACAAGCTACTCTAAGTTTTGTACTTGGAGTTCTAATTCTGATATGCGAGCAGCAAGAGTCACCAACTCTTTTCCTTCCTCTGTCTTATTAGGGGCTGTCACTGGCTTCGGAACTTTTATATCTCCCATGGTCGCATCAAGGAACTCTTCTTCCTGTAGTCCTTCTTTTTCTGGTTCCTCTTTCTTAGGTTCTTTTTCTGGTTCATCTTCATTTGGTTCCTCATCTAATTTTTCTTCCTCTTCTTCCGATTCTTCTTCCTCTTCCAGGTCTTCTTCTTTAGGTTCTTCTTCCTCTTCCGGGTCTTCTTCCTTAGGTTCTTCTTCCCCAGGTTCATCTTCCTCAGGTGCTTCTGCGTCCTCCTTTTCTTCATCTCCTCCTTCAATTTCTGGTTCTTCTTCTCGGGCCGCGACTTCTTCTTATACTGGTGTAGGATGGGGTTCCATACCCTGTGAGGGTTGTGGTTCTTCTTCTACATCTGAAACTTTCCTCTTCTTTTGCGGCTTTCTAATAATATTTTCCAATGGAACATCGTCCCCAATTTGTGCAATATTCGCCGCATCTACAAGAACCGACAGCCTGTCGTGCTTAGAGGCCTGTGCCTATACACCAGCTGTTTCCTTAGTGGAAGATGAAGCCTTCCCTTCTATTTATTTCTTTGTCTACCTCCTTTTCGCACTACTGCGAGAAGGAATTCCCTTTCTGCTTCTCTTCAGGCCCTTGCTTGTACTAGGGGCCTGTGTCTTCTCTTCCTCTGCCGAGTTCCCGTGCAGATGTTTTAACAGCTCTTCCCATGTCATACCTTTACTTTCTAGCTGTTTTAAGACCAAAATTTTTATCAGTCCATGGTGGTATAATTGTGCATCAACCTGGTCCTCCCTTCCATCCTGTACAATTCTAGCCATTTTCTCCCAAATTTTGAGCAAAAAGAAGGAGAAGTTCATCCTCCAACAAATGTGTCGGCCTCCTTCAAAATGTTGTAGGAATCTGAAATGATACACCAAGGTACAGGTGCATCTCCCTTCGCAGGTCACAAATTTCTGCAAAACAAAAAGGAGATCCTGCCATTGACCTAGCAAGGCTTTGCACGGAACTTCGTGTTTCCAATTGACCTCCAACTTCTTATCCGTGACAAAACGCTGCCATCATTTACCTTTCAGCCTCTCGTTCTTGAACCATTCCACTCTTGTATTCTCCAGACCTGTTGCTGCTGCTACAAATTTCTTCGTGACTCTGAAATTGAGAGGCCCAATCCTCACTCGGCCATTTTTAAAGCTTCTTGCAAATTTTAAGGCAACGTCCCTATCATACCCATCGAACTTTTGCAGGAACTGTAGAAATCCAGACTCCCACAACAATGGAAGACAGCTGTGAAATTCGGCAATTTTCTCAATCTTGCTGAGAGACAGGGGTTCATTTCGGACGAGCGGAATTGCTGCTATCGGCTATGAACGATGAGTTCTGAGGCTTGCATGCAACACCGGGGGACCAAATTTTATAAATAGGGATTTAACCATTCGTCCATTGTGTCTCCGATTTACCTGCCGTAGGTACTCATCATTTTTGGTCAGGCTCAATTGGTACACGCGACGACAGTTTAACGGTTATGTACGGTAATGAAGAGATGTTTGGAATGAAGGTAGGAGCGGGGGGAGTTATGAGCGAAGGAAATTTCACATTATGGCTGAATGGGGTGAATTATATGCAAATACGATTACACGATTTCACATTCCTTCATAATTACAAAAAAACTTAGCATTCATTTAAAAATATCGTGATTCCTAATTAAAAAAACTTTGTACTTTCAACTAATTTCCTCCTAAGAAATATTATAGCGTAATCACTTATCAATGATATGAATAACATCATATAACTTTTCATCATGAATACTTTCTTATGTCATATGATAATTTGTATTGCTGCTGATAAGGTGTATGCTTGCATTGATCTTAACACCGCGTAAATCACATCATTCTGCTAGTACTTTTTTGTTCATATCATATAGGACAATATGCTTGCACTAGTGCAAGCATAATGTTAAGACAGAGAATTAAGATATAGGATGGATTTCACTTGATTTCTTTAACTTATTCTCAATTTTGCTTCGCTCTTTGATGCTTCAGAGCACAACCTTTTGCTCTTTATATGTAAGATCCTGCAATGAACTTCATGAGGGAATAAAGGAGCGGGAAAAGGAAATTTTAGAATGGGAAGGAATTTTGTCACAGGCATTCCAGGAAAGTACCAAAAGAGAGAAAATAGAAGTGGGATAGGGGAAAAAAATGCCAGGGTTAAAGTGGGATTTATTCGAAGCGGATAAGGTGAATTTAGAAGAATATGGGAAGGTTAATTATACTAGGATTCCAAGAAGAAAGCTGAGGGAAAATTATGAAATGGGATATGAAGAAAGGCAGAAAATTTTCTGGAAGGTCTGCCCTCACTGGTGCAAGAAAAAAAATAACTGCAGCGAGAATTAAACATTATTTGGAAAAAAAATATCCATGTTAATTACCCCAATTGTATAAAGTTTGGTTCTGTTGAACCTACTTTTACTTCGGTGGTTAATAGCATATATAAAGATCAAGCAACATTCTCTTTTTATTAGAAATTTTTGATCTTCCCGCCAGCAAGCTGGTTTTTAGGTTGATCCTTCTGCAATCATGTCAGTGGACTGATTTTCATAATTACAGGAAATTATTTTTTTTTACATTTTTTCTTTATTTTATTTTTGTTAATTATTTTGAAGAAGAGGGATTCAAATTTTCAAGAGGTTGGTATTACCATTTACCACTAACATTCAAAATTGCTGTTGAACTTGCTGTGTAAAATCTTTCTTGGCAAGTGGTTGAAAATATTTCTTTAATCTATGTCCATTTACCAAGAATATTGTATCCTGTCCATCAATAGTTTTGACTTCTACAGCTCCATTCTCAAATACTCAGATTACTTCATATGTACCCATCCAACGTGTATGGAATTTCCCTTTAAAAATTTTAAATCTAGAATCATAAAGGAGTACCCATTCACCTCGTTGGAAATTCTTTTTCTGAATGGACTTGTCATGCCACCTTTTCCGTTGCTGCTGGATTAATATGTTTTTTTGAACAACATCTCTACGAAATTAATCTAACTCATTTAACTAAAGAAGACACTGTTGTTTTGCCTCAGAGAGATTGAGTCCTAGCTGAACTGCAGTTCTGAAAGTTTTGATCTGGAACTCAATCGGTAACAGAACCTGTTTGTCATATACCAGCTCATATGGTGTGTGCCCCGTACTATTTCCCCAAGTGGTTCTATATGCCCACAAAGCTTCTGGTAATCTTTCATCCCAATATTTTCAATACATATTCACCGTCTTTGTGAGAATGGACTCAATCACCTTGTTTGTAGACTCCACCTGGCCATTTGCTTGTGGGTAATATGGTGTAGACTTCCAGTGTCGGATTGTGTATTGCTCCATCACTCCTTGTACCAGATTAGAAATAAACTACGAACCATTGTCAAAAATAATTTCTCTAGGCACACCAAATCTAGTAAAGATTTCAGAAAAGAGAAAATCAATAACAAATTTTTCTGTAGCAAAAGAAACAGCTTTAGCTTCCACCCATTTTGTAACAAAATCTGTACAAACCAAAATATGCTTTTTACCTAATGATGTTGGATTTATTGGCCCTACAAAATCAATAGCCCATTTTTCAAATGGCTCAATCATAACTTGAGGGTATAAAGACATTTCATTGGTTTGGTTAGGTTGGCCCATTCGTTGACAACTATCACATCACCTGACATACTGCTTGGCATCCTTAAACAAGGAAGGCCAAAGGTAGCTAGAATGTAATATTTTATATGTAGTTCATTTTTCAGCGAAGTGGCCTCCACAAGGTTCATCATGAGAAGATTTTAATATTTCAAACACTTCCTCCTCTCTTACATATCTGCGGATAATCAAATCTGGACCAGTGTAAAAGAGGTCTCCTTGAATCCAGGAATATGCAGCACTTTTATGAATAATGTTCCGCTTTTCACGGGTGGGCAAGTGAGGTGGTGTTTTTCCAGTAACCAAATAATTGGTGATGTCAAAAAACCACGGAGAATTTGTAGACACAGAAAAAATATGTTCATCTGCAAAATCATCATTAAAAGGAGTTACATCATCAGGATTATCTAGTCTAGAAAGAAAATCTGCTACAACATTCGATTTTCCTGGTCTATCAACAATAGTAATATTGAATTCCTGCAACAATGGCAACCACCTAGTCACTCTTCCACTAGTCAATCATTTTTTCATAAAGTATTTAATTGCGGAATGATCAGTATGAACAAATACTTCATATCTTGTCATATAGTGTCTAAACTTATTAATTGCAAAGATTACAACTAAAAACTCTTTCTCTATAACCGTATAGTTTAATTCAGTGGAAGACAAATTCTTACTAATATAATAAATAGCATAGGATTTCTTGTCTTCCTCTTTTCCCAAATCTGTGCCAATAGCCAGGTCTGAAGCATCGGAAGAAATGTGAAAGGGTAGGGACCAGTTTGGACCTCTCAAAACTAGCACCCATACCAACTTTTCCTTCAATGTTTCAAAATACTGTTCGCAAGCCGTGGACCAAGAAAACTCACTATCCTTAGCTAGAAGTCAGAAAAGAGGAGCATTTATATTAGAAAAAATTTCAATGAATCTTATATAGTAACCAACATTTCCTAAAAAACCTCTTACTTCCCTTTGAGTTTTGGGTGTAGGAAGATGTAGAATGATTTCGATCTTTTCCGGATCAACCTGGATACCTTTGTCAGAAATCAGATGGCCAAGTACCACTCCTACTTTCCACATTAATCTACATTTATTGTCACTCAAATCAAGGTGGGCTTCTTGGCAACGAAGAAGTACTTTCTCCAAATTTTCGAGAGCTTCCTGAAAAGAATTACCAAACACAGAAAATTCATCCATATAAATTTCTACAAATTCAAGATCAGCAAAAATAGCCAAGACTTCCCTTTGAAAGGTAGTTGGAGCATTACATAATCCAAAGGGAAGAAATTTATAAGAAAAGGTACCCCATGGGCATGTAAAAGTAGTTTTATCCTAATATTCGGGTGCAATCTGTATCTGGTTATAGCCACTGAAACCATCCAAAAAGGAGAAATATTTATTTCATGCAAGAGTATCAAGAACCTGGTCAATGAAAGGGATATGGAAGTAATATTTGAGAGTGGTTTTTTTTAATTCACGATAATCAATACAAATATGCCACCTTCCATATTTCTTAGGCACTAGCACTAATGGAGAGACCCACTGACTATCAGAAATAGGATAGATAAAACCAGCATCTAAAAGTTTCTGTATTTCTTCTTTCGCGACATCTCTTAGAGTTGGATTCATTCGTCTTTGGGGTTTTCAGAAAGGAGGGTTCCTTCCTTAATGTAGATATGATGTGTACAAGTTTCAGGAGGGATACCCTTCATGTCTTCATAGCCCCAACAAAATGCACTAAGATGGTTTTGCAACAAATTCACAAGCTGCTCTTGCTGAGATAGGTCTAAATATAAACTGGTATGCAAAGACTTACCAGGAATAATCTCAACAAGAGTAGTATCAGGCTCCGGATTACTCAAAAGAGTGGTCAAAGACAGTAGTATAGAAGAATGAGAATCATGTTTTTCTTGGAAATCTAGGCTAAAAATATAGCTCAAAGGCTCGAAGTTAGGCATGGTGTCTAGATTGTTCAGGAAATATTGAATCTAATTTTCTTGTGAAGACCCAGTATAATGATGAATAAGAGAAATAGATTGAGTCTCCTCATCACTACTTTGGTCCAACTATAAAGTGTCTCGAAGGTCCTGAATGGATCTGGCAGGGCGGTATAAGGTAACTTTCTTCCTAGAATCTCCATGTGAAATATACATATCTCCAGAACAACATCCAATATATGCATCGACTGTAGCAAGCCATGGTCGACCCAAGATCAAGGGACGTCATCCTACTGGGTTCTTTGGCTAAAGCACAATGAAATCAGTAGGATATTCCCAAGAATCTAATGAGATGATCACATCGTCCAATACTCTTTCATGCTTAATTTTGGATCTATCTGCTAATTCAAGCACAGTGGGAGTAGGGCAAAGATGAGATAACTGAAGTTGATCCATGGTTTTTTTAGTCATTATATTAATGGTTGCCCCCTGGTCTATAAGAACATTAGAGACAAGGAAATTACCAATCTGAATTGTGACAACAGGGTTTCTGGGATCAGTATATTTTTCCACAGACACACATCCCGTCTTCAACTCTACTGCCCTACCAACAAATTGAATATTTTTGGGTTCCAATCTCTTCCTCCCGAGTTTCTTGAGACAGAGTTCCCTAATAATATTGGTACAAATGGGGATCTGTTTAATGGCTTGGAGCAAGGGTATCTTAATGAAAATATTCTGTAGTTCTGATGCCAAATGATTCTTAGAAACAGGCTCTCTTCTTTCCGTTACTAGCCTCTCTGGAAAGGGAGGCTGGTTGGAAGAAGATGGCAAGGATTCAGAGGGTAAGGGCTGCTTAGTGACAATTTTTGAAGAATGGTTAATAGTTTCCTCTTCCCCTTTCTCTTCAACAATCACCATAGGTTGTTTCTGATTTTCTGGTATTACAGTCCTTCCTGATCTTAATTGAATATCATGAACTCCAACTGGAATAGAGTGGTATTCGAATGGAAAATTCGGGTTTGTTACATGGATCATTTGCACTTCTTTATTATTATTATTAGGATTGGGCGTAGGTTGAGCAGGAAACTGAGGAGGTCGGAAGGGTGGAGGTAAAGGTAATGGGGTGGTCTAACTCGGAAGTTGAGGCATTGGATAAGGTACATGTGTAGATGGATATGGTTGCATAGGTGGTTGGTAGGAATATGGAGAATGAGTTGGGCCTTTCCAACCCCGTTGCCATGGTTGGGAAGGTTGCCCATGCTGATATTGATTTCCATACTGCCACTGCTGATGAGAGTTAGGATATGAAAATGCATGTGTATTATAACCAAAATAGTGTGGAGGAAATTCAGGAGCCATACCTAAACCTAATTGAGGCCAATGTCTTCGTGCTCCCATAACATACAATTGTTCAACTTCAAGCTACCCCACTGTAAATACTGCTTTAAGTCCAGGTATAGAGGGACATTTTTCTGTGATATGGTCTTCTGCACAAGTATCACACATATTAGTTTATTTCAAGTTAAGAGGGAATTATTTAGGGGGATGCTTGTGTCTGCATTTAGGAAAGAAAATATATAATGACTCTTTTTCCTTCATAAGTTTTTGTTGAAATTTTAAAGAGTATAACTGTTTAGTAACATTGTTCATTATATCAATATTCATCTTTTCCATTTTATTTTCCAGTCCAATAATCATAGCATCAGTAGATTCAGTTTTTCTATTTTTATTTCGAGCTCCTCTACCGGATCTATACTGATTCCATGAAAATTTCCGGCATAATTCACAAATTTGATCAAAATTTTGCTGAGAAATATCACCTTGTCCTAACAGATTCAAATTGTTTCTAGCATTATCAGTAAGTCCTCTTAAGAACAAGGTTATAATAGTGTTGGGATCAAGCCTAAGTTTTCACCTTTGTAAAATATACAGAAATGTTTCCAAATAATCTTTAAGAATTTCATCATCATCTCGTATGATTGTAAAAATTTCATCCTGCATGTCCTGAGTTTTACAATATTCTTGATATTTAGACAAAAATACCCTCCTCATCTGGTCCCAGGAAGTTATGGTTTTTCCTCCTAACACCATAAACCAACTTAAAGCTAAGTCCTTAAGGGTAACCGGAAATAATCTTAACTTCTGAGCCTCAGTTGCATAATCATAACTTCTACACAAAATATCAAACTCAAATAGAAAAGAGTCAGGGTCTTCATGAACTTTACCATGGAAATGAGGGAGAGTTGATGGTGGAATATTCTTCATCTGTGACACAGTATCAGGATCCACAATTAGAAACACAAAAGTAGATTTTCGTTCACTTACCTGGTTGTCACCATTCCCTTCCAAATGATCTCCTTGGTCTGTCATTGTTTCCTTCTCGCTTGTACCGCTTTCCACAGGCTGATCCACACCTAAGCTGTTAGTACCAGAATCCAGGTGGATTTTTCCCGTATGAGATGGTATGAATATTTCTAATATCAACTCCTACTTTTGAAAAGAATAATTGCAGAATCAAACTTTAGAGAAGAAAGAAGAAACTAAAACCATCAAAACAATTTGAGGCTAGAACAAGAAGAAATGTACTTGCAAAAGAGATTCAGAAATAAAGAGGAGAAATAAATCTAGATAAATATTGATTAGCTACTAAGAATGTGTTTCCTTCAACAAAGACACCTTAGCAGTTTTCAACAAATGTGCCCCTTCAATCTTGCATATGTAAAGATATCCTTCTTGTGAAAATCGATCTTGCACTAGTGCAGGAACAATGATTTGTGCAGAAAGTGTAAAGTAATTTCTTTACTAAAAAATGCTTTTCTTCGTTCAAGGGATTTGATCTTTCTCAAGTCCGTAGCACTCAGATCCAATACCAAGAAACTGGTTCTTGTACCCAATCCGAGCTTCGTGCACTTTAACTTTCGCTCCTTGAAATCAATGATTCATTACTGCAGTGTGATAAAACCAAATCATATATCAGTAAAGAGGAATATCTGTAGAAAATAGGAAAAAAGTCTTTTTTAATTGAGATATGACTGAAAGCAAGAAAGCTGTTAGAAGTAAGCTAGAAAAACTTGCTGCATCATATTATCTAGTGTTGGTGCGAGAACAGTTCTCCTGCTTGCACCAGGGAGAAACCAAACCAATGTGCAGAAAATAAATAGCACACCAACATGCACTGGTGCAGGAACGAACCAGGCAGAGGAAATAAACCAAATCATGCAGAAAGTGAATAGCACACCAACGTGCACTGGGGCAGGTAACTCCTCCTGCTTGAACCAAGCAAGGGAAAGAAATCAACCGTGCAAAAAGTAACTTAACTACTTCATGCAGCAGAATTGATTCCACTCAAACAAAAATTCAAATACTGTAAATTAAATCACACTTGACAGTTTAAACTTGATAGTTTATAACATAAATTACAAGAACAACAAGGAGGGAGAACGTGTTGGATTGGTTGGGCCCTTAGCCAACCAGCGCATTTCCCTTTCAAACGAAAATGCTACTCAGAATTAACTCATCAACTATTTAAGCCAAATGATAAAATGTACAAAACATGAGGTGGAGCTCTTCTTATTAGATCCTTGAAGCAAATACATGCCAGATTACATATCCAGCCCAGATTTGGGTGATAACACAAGACAGTCTTGTTACCACCTCCTCGTTCTATTCTCTGATCTATTCGATTCTTAAAAACATTGAACTGTTTGTCCTATTTACATTTCTGCTTAAATAGATATTTTTGGCCGCAAGCCAAAAGGATCGTTTACCATTACATAGCCAATTACAGAAATCGTTATAAAAAATTACATAACCGATTGCAGAATAAGATTTCAGCCTTCAAAATTAAATCTCTTTTAACAAAATAGGCTGTGGATATCTCCAGTTGTTCGTCTCCCTTAAGTTCGATCTTAGCTACTCTCAATTTACCTGCTGTCATAGCTGGGCCTCGACTGCCTTCAACAGGCGGCAACCCAAGTGATTCGGATTTGCTGCCAAGATTCACGGCGCTGGTGCTGGTGCGGGATCTGGTCTACACTAAAAATTAGCGATCAAGATAAGTGGTCATCTATTAAATAGCATAGGAGGTAACGATAAGTTACGAAAGTAATTCTAAGTAAGAAATCATGTAATAGGTAGTTAATATATTCTAATATGAGTTAAAAATTTAAAATATGAAGTTTATGAAAAATATGTCATCGTTCTCGCGCTAGTGTAGGATGAGGGCGCATAAGATAGGTAAAACAGGGTAAATGATTACGATTTTCGAAGGGAAGAATGGTAAAAAATAATGCAATTTAGGGAACTAACAAAAGAGATCTTCCATCGCCATGAAAATAAATATCATCTTTTCAAATATGGCAAGGAGTATATTGTCAGAGCTCATCACAAGAAGACAAATATAGCGATGGTAAATGCGGGACAGGTAAAAAGGCTAGTTAATTCAAGAAAGAGTTTTGTTCTTCTTATGATCAAGCCAAAGGTTGATGTGAATCATGATTCATTTTAAAATTGTGATTCCAAGCTTAAATCAGATTTATATGATGTAGTTGATGCACATCATGAGATGTTACAGGAACCAGCAGGTTTGCCTCCTAAAAGGGAGATTCAGCATGAAATTCATTTACATCCAGATTGTCCACTTCCTAACATAGGCATGTATCGCATGTCTATCATGGAGAATGATGAAATAAAGAAGAAAATTAAAGAGTTTTTGGAAAATGGTTTCATAAGGCCAAGCACTTCGCCATGTGGGTCAGCGATAGTGTTGATTCCAAAGAAAGATGGAACTTGGTGTATGTGTGTGGACTTCAGAGCTTTGAACAAGATAACGGTAAAGAATCGTTACCCACTTCCAAGGATAGATGATTTGTTAGATCAGCTGAAAGATTCTAAATAGTTCACTAAGTTAGACTTACGTAGTGGTTATCATCAAGTTAGAATTGCAGAAAGTGACATATGGAAGACAACTTTTAAAACCAAACAAGGACTCTTTGAGTGGCTTGTTATGCTGTTTGGTGTATGCAATGCACCTGCAACTTTCATGCGGGTAATGGATGATGTATTACATCCTTTTCTTGATGATTTATTTATTTTCTACTTAGATGACATCTTAATTTTTAGCAAGACTAGAGAAGAGCATGTCATGCATGTTAATAAAGTACTTGATGTTTTGAAGAAAAATCAGTTATTTCTTAAAATGTCAAAGTGTGAATTTGGAAAGACTTCTTTGGTTTATTTGGGACACATAGTTGGAGGAGGTGCTTTGAGAATTTATCATTCCAAAGTAGAAGCCATTGTGAATTTGCCTACTCCCAAATCCATTACAGAGGTAAGAAGTTTTTTGGGTGCAGCTCAATATTGGAGGAAGTTTATTTCTAACTTCTCTGCCATAGCAGCTCCTATGCATGTAGTGACAAGTGTGAAGCATGCTTTCCAATGGGGAGGCAAGCAACAAAAATCTTTTGAATCTTTGAAAGAAAAGATAAGTTCAGCTCCAATCCTTGCATTACCGGACTTGAGACAGCCATTCGAGATTCAGACAGATGCTAGTGATTACACCATGGGTGCAGTTCTCCTACAACATGGTAAGCCTATCGCATTTCATTCGAAGACATTTAACGGTGTTGTTGTGAATTATCCTACATATGATAAGGAGTTGTATGCGTTGGTACAAAGTGTCAAAAAGTGGAAACACTATTTGATGGGCAAAGAAACAATTGTTCATACTGACCATCAGCCTTTACAGTACTTGCAATTGCAAAGTAAATTGCAGCAGTCATGACACTTCATATGGATGGGCTTCTTACAACAATTTCACTTGGTAATAAGGTAAAAGAAAGGTATTCTCAATAAATTTTCTGATATGCTTTCAAGGCCTATTATTAGTGCTAGTACTTTTCTTAAGAATGATTCTATTGTGCATGAGAGCTACATAGAATAGTATGCATCAGATGATGATTTTAAGGAGGTGTATCCTAACATGAGTGAAGGGAATCATGTTGAGGAGAATGATTATCATTTGCATAATAATTTTTTGTTTCATTTGGGCAAGTTATGTATACCATAAGGGGAGAGATTAAGCATGATGAGAGAGGCTCATTCTTCTCTTATAACTGGTCATTTCGGGGTAAGAAAAACGATGGCACATTTACAGAGGTATCATTATTGGCCTCACATGGTATATAGTGTTTCACATTTCATTAGAGGTTGTTCATTATGTGCTACAAGCAAGCCTAGCAATAGGAAGCTCGGATTATATAAGCCATTTCCGGTACCTTCTAGACCATGGGAAAGTGTTTCTATGGATTTTGTTGGAGGGATACCATTATCTAGAAAGCAACATGATTATCTTTATGTAGTAGTTGATCGTTTCAGCAATATGTGTATTCTTATGCTATGCAAGAAAACTATAACTGCTGAACAAACTGCTGATTTATATTTTCAACATGTATGGGTTCATTATGGCTTGCCTAATTCTATTGTTAGTGACAGGGATTCCAGATTTGTTGGGAATTTTTGGTCCAATCTATGGAAGATGATGGACACCAAGTTGAAGAAGACTACTGATTTTCATCCGCAAACAGATGGCCAAACAGAGGTAGTGAACAAAACCATTGTACATCTTTTGAGAGGTTATTGCAGCAAGCATCCCAAGCTTTGGGATGAGCATTTGCATTACATTCAACATGCTTACAACTGGGCCAAGCACTCTTCTACAAATACTTCACCTTTTGAAGCTTGTTTTGGGTATTTTCCTAAGTCACCATTATATTTCATTTTTGAGAAGGATGTTTCCATTGATGGGCATAGTGACATTGACAAAGCTCGCACGTTCATTGAAATAATTCAGCTAATACATCAGCAAGTTCAAGAATAGCTTGAAAAAATTCAAGGAAAGTACAGGGAGATGTTAGAGTCGGTCCTTACAGCCCTCCGTCAGTGATCTTTTCGTCTTTTGCATAGTCATTCTTAGGTGTCTCGCTTGTTCCACTTCGTTGCATTTCGCTAGGAGCATGCCATTGACTGACGAAGGGGTCTGTTGTCTTATGTTTCCTCATGCTTACATCTGCAGTGCTATTTTAAAAATTTTCCTCAAAAATCACTCAAAATCATTTTCATTTCATTTATGGTCATTAAAATGTCAATAAGTGTCTTTGGTCCTAGTGTCTAGGGTTTTTTTGAGTCATTTGTATACCAGTCATAAAGCCTGCAGGATGAGGATGGTTCCGCAAATTTTGATTTCATGTTTTATTATCATCAGCATTTTAAAAACATTTCTAGTCCAAAACTCTGTTTTGGAACTAGAAATTGTTCATTATTATTTTTGTAATAAATTGTGCTTATTTCACCAAGAAGAAATTTCAAAGCAGACCTCTGGTCTTTTCCTTAGCTAAATAGCCATACCCCTGCAAGAAGACAACAAAATCATCAAATCTGAGCTCAGAAAAGCCAAAAAGAGATTGTATTAAAAAGCCAAATGTGAAAATACAAAAACATTGTAATATGGGTTATCAATTAGATTTGGATCAAATCTGATTGTGAAAGATATTTGCATCATGTATAAAGGCCAAACAAGTTTCATTTCCAACAATCCACAGCATACAAATCGAAATCTGGAGTTTGAAGGCCGAATTCAAGTTTTGAAGCATCGTTGACAGGGTTTTGGAGGTCGAGCGACCCACTTGGGCAAGAGCGACCCACCTGGGCAGAGCGACCCACTTGGTCGATTTTCACAGTGTAAATTATAACGGGCGCGACCCACTTGGGCAGAGCGACCCACTTGGAGAAGAGCGACCCACTTGCCAGCAGAATTCAGGAAAGTCGATTTGAGCGCCCAGTTTCGTTTTAGATCGCCTCTAACGGCCTTCAAACAGGTTTTTAACTATTGCACAGTAGTTTTTAATATGTTGGTGGTGTCATTGATGACTTCAAACATTGGAATGGAAGATTAAAACCCTACAGTCATGGCAGTTTTGTTCTTCAGGGTTTTTAAATGTATATGGATGGTTGTATGAGTTTTTCTCCTATCTTATATCAGTGATATATCCACCTTTGCATATTTTATCACAACCCCACTGTTTTCATACCCATTATACCATCGTGGTCATCGTTATTGATTTACCATTGTCAAGACTTTTGTTCCATGGTGATTATGGTTATATGGTGTCTCACTGCCCAATGATAAAAACGTTCTCATAACTCTGTTTTCACTGCCCATTGACACTTATAACTCTGTTTTTATTGCCCATTGACAAAAACATTCATAGGATGCATTGCTCCCTTTGACAAGATTTGCTCAATATTCTAAAGGCTGCCTGCTTCCTTTGGTCAAGTTTCGCTTGCAATTAAAACAGAGACTGTGCTTCTTTTGCAATCCACCTAAAACAGAGATATTATCATTGTTTGTTTCCTTATGGTGCTTTGACGGTGGGGGATATTTGTGGGGTGTTTAAACACACATCATAACTTTGTTTTCACTGCATTTATATCAGTATACATAGTGCCAATATTTTGTTCAGAGCCATGTCAGAGACAGAGTCAGAGTATGAGCAAGGGTCAGGCAGTGATTCTGTGACTGAAGGTAATGTGCCACGGGGGTCTCATAGAGATAACAGAAGTGGTAATCATCGCAGAGAGGAGCCTACTTCTTTGGCTCAGTTGCAGGCATGTCCATTAGCAATGGATTGTTTTCTATATTTGTCATGTTTCAGATTTTGTGAGATGATTGCACAAACCCGGCTTCATCGTGAATTGGCCCGTCTGTTTGTTCTACATTTACGGGATGGCCGGGTAAATCTTGCTGGGGTTGATTTCATTTTTTCACCCTTGACTATTGCTCAAGCCACTGGCATACCAAACATGGGCGAGGAATGGAACAAGCGTCAGCATTTAGAGAGATTCCACTATGAGCCATACATTAAAACTGGATATATGGGTTACTTGAGCAGAGTTTTTCCATTCAGATTCTTGAGAGATGAGTATGCACCGCTGATGAAGCTCATCATTCGGTATTTTAGTTGTGAGGGCAGGTATGCTCGTCTTTTCGCGTACCATATTCGTTTGTTGATGCACTTCACAAGGGTACGTATGATGAATATTCCGTATTTCATATACCGCAACATAGAGAGGATGGTGATGTTTGTGCAGAAGAAGACGAGCCCAGTGCAGCAGTACAGGAGTATATACCATTTCGCTTTGATCAAGATCATGGTGTCGCATCAGTTGGCAGAGCAGGGAATCACTTGGGAGGATTTCATTTCTAGAGACTTTTTCAGAGTGCCACAGCCGCTTCTCGAGACAGTTCATGATGCAGGAGAGCCTTCACACCAGCCGAACATGCTTGAGGTTGAGCATATCAGCACTCCTTTGGTTCAGACATATCAGCGAGGCCACAGGGCCTTATTTGCGGCGACACGGCGAGTATTATCTCCACGTGAGGTGGAAGGGGTCTTGCCGACTTCATCAACACAGCGAGTATTATCTCCACATGATGTGGAAGGGGTCTCGCCTTCTTCTTCAGTGCAGGTACAGGTACAGGACAGGGGCAAGAGGCCCATGCATGATGAGGGCCCATCAGGAGGTCGGGACACAGATTTCACAGTTATTGATGTTGATGCGAGCTCTCCCAGCTCGAAACTGAGGGAAGTCATCCAGGAGCAAAGGGCCGAGAATGAAAAGCTGAAAGATCAATTGCAGAAGGCTCAGTGGGTGATTAACTATTTGGAGCAGCGCAACAAACAACTTGAGGATGAGCTCACATTTTATGAGGTACGCCAAATCTGTGAGGACAGACAGTGGAATCGAAAGAGACCCGGTGACATGACACCAACTGACAGAGATACTGTACTCACGCATGTGAAAATCCATCTGGAAAGGTTTTTGGCGAAGGCCAATCGAGACAAAGACATGCTTCGTCACATGAAAGGCCATTATTGGGCTCGCATGCATGTCTGCAAAGCGAGAATGAAGATCATGAAGAGGAGGTTGCGCAAGGCACTTAGACGGCGGAAAAGGCCTAATCCACTTCGGATTTTGGCCGAGGCTTCATTGACTGGGCAGGAAACATGATGGAGGACCTCCGCTCCGAATTTGGGCAAATTCGGAGAAAATTTTGTCATTTTCAAATTTTTGGGTCAAAAAACAGGTTTTTCAGTTAAGCGGGTCGCGCACTCATGCGCTCACTTTTTTTTGAGACACTTGCTGGAGGAAATTTTTGCATTTTTGGATTTTTCATGGTTATTTATGCATCCTTAGAAATCAACTAAGCATTTCATCAAAATCTGGATGGTCAAAGAGCTCAAAAACACCATGAAAAACACCTTGCTACCACCTTTTGCACCAGCAGGAAGTACCTCTAGGATAATGAGGTTTTGGAGGGTCAAATGAGCTTCAAATTCAGAAATTCCACTTGGGTTGGATAGTAAACATCCAGGGCTTTCCAAAGAGCTATCATGAGCTCAATTTGGATGCCGGGAAGTACCTCAAATTCAGGCTGGAAAACGCGCAACCCACTCGGCTGAAGAGCGACCCACTTAAATTTTTCCTGAATTTTCAGCTGCCAGCTCAGATTTTCGCCTAGTATGGACCAGTTTTGCTTATGGATGGAATTTTTGGGTTTTTATGATGTAAATTCATGTTTGACATGTAAATTTGGCTTATTTTTATCTATTCTAGAATATTCACTCTCAAAAAAGGTAAAAATCATGTAATGGATCAGTTTCCACTCTTTTAGAGGCAAGTTGTTAGCTGCCTAGATTGTAGTTCCATGAATAGAATTGGTTGAAACTGATCCCTGAAGAGGGAATTCGACCCCTAGAGGTGGGGAAAGGTGTTAGAGTGATCTATATATTGTAATTTCTGAGGCATTCTACAGGTTTGACTCTTGGGATACTTTTGATATCATTGTACATATTTTTCATATTTTGGCTAAGGAAAGATCAGGGGTTTTGCGGCACTTGTTGGGATCCTTGTGGTGTTCTGTTCTTGATGGTGTTTCTTCTTTGTTTACTGTAAGTTTCTTCATGTTTAATGTATGCCGTCCTTTCATTATGCTTCTGAACTAAATTGAATGAGTGAAATAAGGTTGAATCCATTGTTTACAGTGCTTGGCCTTTGAATTCAGTTAGTTCTATATGTTTTCAGCTGTTTGGAGAGGATCCAAGTTCTTCTTTGCCCTCTTCAGCTCCTCGTCAGTCTAATCTGTCCATATATCCAATCAAAAGCATCGAGACATTCACCTACCTCGCCCCAACTTGAAATCTGCAAAGGTCTGACCTTATCCCCGGACCCAAAATTTGTTTTCCCATTACTCCAGGGAAAACCCAAAAAACCAAAAAACAAACATACCTATCTCTTTACTAGCCTAAAATCAGTTCTTATTGTAAGTCATCTCGCATCCTATTGCTTATTTTCTCGAGATCGACGGAGAGAGCTCTCTCCTGTCCTCGTAGGGCTAGCTACGAGGCTGAGCGTGGTTTGATGTAGCCTTGAGTTTACTTCATTTCAGCCTGAGGTAGATTTGAGCGCTAACATAGTGGCGACCATACTGGGGAAATCCTTCCCCGGTAAAGGATAACAAAGTTGCAGATCTGATGCTGATGGTGGACATCAGTCAGACACCTGAAGGCTGAAACATTCACCTGGTGACTCCAGCTCGATGCAGAGATTCCAGTGCTCGCTGATCCATTCATGCAATGGTAGGGTATGTGGCAAACCATGCACTTTGTGAAGCTGTAAAAGAAGTAAGAGATCAGTTAGCAGATTTTGAAATTAATGAAGAATTTTTAAATGTCTTGCTTCAATGTTTGAAATCTCCGAAGTTTCCTCTTGAAACTAAAACTAGGTTCTGTGAGTTAGTTGTCGAAAGAATTGAGAAGGAGATTCAGTGTTTAGATGAGCAGATCCAGTCATATGATTTCCAAGACCCTAAAAAGTTCTTGGAAATCCTTTCTCCATCGAAACAAGAAATAACAGACTTGCCTACAGATGTTTGCATTGACAGTGTGCAGCTGGAGGTATGTATTGCAGAGTTGGGGCAGCCAACGGAGTCTGGCTTTCGAGATCCAATGGCAACATACATGGAAACGTTTTTCAGTTTGATTGATAGATCAAGCTGTCTGATACATAGCCAGATTCGTTACGTGCATGAAGGGCTACCAGCAATTACATCTGTGATCTGGTTGGAGCATTCTCAAGCAGCATCATTCTCAGGTTTACTTGAATGGTTGATCTGGCATTTCAGTATTACCTGATCTATTGTTTTTGCAGCGAAGTAGGGTAGATTTTGTAAATAAATAAGCAGCCAAAGGGCAACATCTTGTTCCAGTTTCATTGCAGTTTTGGTTGGAAGTTTGCTGAGTCAGTTTTTCAGTCTTTTCGGTCAGTTTCAGTCAATAAATGTGTCAAAGCCTGTGTTGGTTGTCGAAATGATGATTCCATTGCCAAAATGGATGTAAGCACTGTCTGCTCCCCCAGAGATCTGCCGTTCTTGGCATCTCCATGGAGCCACCATCCCCATTGGATCCAATGTTAGAGTCGGTCCTTACAGCCCTCCGTCAGTGATCTTTTTCGTCTTTTGCATAGTCATTCTTAGGTGTCTCGCTTGTTCCACTTCGTTGCATTTCGCTAGGAGCATGCCATTGACTGACGAAGGGGTCTGTTGTCTTATGTTTCCTCATGCTTACATCTGTAGTGCTATTTTAAAAATTTTCCTCAAAAATCACTCAAAATCATTGTCATTTCATTTATGGTCATTAAAATGTCAATAAGTTTCTTTGGTCCTAGTGTCTAGGGTTTTTTTGAGTCATTTGTATACCAGTCATAAAGCCTGCAGGATGAGGATGGTTCCACAAATTTTGATTTCATGTTTTATTATCATCAGCATTTTAAAAACATTTCTAGTCCAAAACTCTGTTTTGGAACTAGAAATTGTTCATTATTATTTTTGTAATAAATTGTGCTTATTCCACCAAGAAAAATGTCAAAAGCAGACCTCTGGTCTTTTCCTTAGCTAAATAGCCATACCCCTGCAAGAAGACAGCAAAATCATCAAATCTGAGCTCAGAAATGCCAAAAGGAGATTGTATTAAAAAAGCCAAATGTGAAAATTCAAAAACATTGTGATATGGGTTATCAAAAAGATTTAAATCAAATCTGATTGTGAGAGATATTTACATCATATATATAAAGCCAAACAAGTTTCATTTCCACCAATCTACAACATACAAATCGAGATTTGAAGTTTGAGGGCCGAATTCAAGTTTTAAAACATCGTTGACAGGGTTTTGGAGCGCAAGCGACCCACCTGGGCAGAGCGACCCACTTGGGTGATTTCCGCAGTGCAAAATTACAACATGAGCGACCCACCTGGGCAGAGCGACCCACTCGCCAACAGAAGTCCGGAAAATCGATTTGAGCGCCCAGTTTCGTTTGGGATCGCCCCAACGGCCTTCAAACAGGTTTTTAACAATTGCTCAATGGTTTTTAATGTGTTGGTGGCATCATTGATGATTTCAAACATTTGGAATGGAGGATTTAAACCCTACAGTCATGGCAGTATTGTTCTTCAGGGTTTTTAAATGAATTTGGATGGTTGCATGAGTTTTTCTCCTATCTTATATCAGTGATATATCCACCCTTGCATATATTATCAAAACCACATTAATCTCATACCCATTATACCATTGTGGTCATTGTTATTACTTTACCATATTCAAGACTTTTGTTCCATGGTGACTATGGTTATATTGTGTCTCACTGCCCAATGATAAAAAAATTCTCATAACTCTGTTTCACTGCCCATTGACACTTATAACTCTGTTGTATTGCTCATAGACAAACACATTCATATGATGCCGTGCTCCCTTTGACAAGATTTGCTCAATATTCTGAAGGCTGCCTGCTTCCTTTGGTCAAGTTTCACTTGTAATTAAAACAGAGATATTATCAGTGTTTGTTTCCTTATGGTGTTTTGACGGTGGGGATATTTGTTGGGTGTTGAAACACACATCATAACTTTTATACACGATTTATATCAAGATATAGTGCCAATATTTTGTTCGTGAGCTGGCGTCGCATATTTGTTTGTATGAGCAAGGGTCGTGCAAAGGATTCTGGATCAAGGTAATGTGCCACTTCGGGTCTCATAGAGATAAATAAATATGGGAACACGCAGAAGGGAGCCTACTTCTTTCGCTCGGTTGCAGGCATGTCCATTAGCAATGGATTGTTTTCGGTATTTGTCATGTTTCAGATTTTGTGAGATGATTGCACAAACCCGGCTTCATCCTGAATTGGCCCGTCTGTTTGTTCTACATTTACGGGATGGCCGGGTAAATCTTGTCGGGGTTGATTTCATTTTGTCACCCTCGACTATTGCTCAAGCCACTGGCATACCAAACATAGAAGAGGAATGGAACAAACGTCAGCATTTAGAGAAATTCCACTATGAGCCATACATTAAACCGGATATGGGAGTTATTTGAGCAAGAGTTTTTCCATTCAGATTCTTGAAGGATGAGTTTGCACCGCTGATGAAACTCATCATTCAGTATTTTAGTTGTGAGGGCAGATATGCTCGTCTCTTTGTGTACCATATTCGTTTGTTGATGCACTTCACAAGGGTACGTATGATGAATATTTTGTATTTCATATATCGCAACATAGAGAGAATGGTGATTTTTGTGCAAAAGAAGACGAGCCCAGTGCAGCAGTACAGGAGTATATACCATTATTCTTTGATCAAGATCATAGTGTTGCATCAGTTGGCAGAACAGGGCATCACTTGGGAGGATTTCATTTCTAGAGACTTTTTCAGAGTGCCACAGCCACCTCCCGAGACAGTTCATGATGCAGGAGAGCCTTCACACCAGCCGGACATGCCTCGAGGTTGAGCATATCGCATCTTTTGGTTCAAACATATCGCCGAGGCCATTGGTGGCCTTATTTTCAGCTACACGGCGAGTATTATCTCCACCCGGGGTGGAAGGGGTCTTGCCGACTCCATCAGCAGAGCGAGTATTAGCTCCACATGATTTGGAAGGGGTCTCTCCTACTTCTTTAGCACAGGTACAGATCCAGGAAAGGGGCAAGAATCCCATGCATGATGAGGGCCCATCAGGAGGCCGGGACACGGATTTCACGATCATTGATGTTGATGCGAGCTCTCCTAGCTCGAAACTGAGGGAAGTCATCCAGGAGCATAGGGCTGAGAATGACAAGCTGAAAGATAAATTGCAGAAAGCTCAGTGGGTGATTAACTATTTGGAGCAGCGCAACAAACAGCTTGAGGATGAGCTCACATTTTATGAGTTGCGCCAAATCCGTGAGGACAGACAGTGGAATCGAAAGAGACCCGGTGACATGACACCAACTGACAGAGATACTGTACTCACACATGTGAACATCCATCTGGAGAAATTGTTGGCGAAGGCAAATCGAGACAAAGACATGCTTCGTCACATGAAAGGCCATTATTGGGCTCGCATGCATGTCTGCAAAGCGAGAATGAAGATCATGAAGAGGAGGTTGCGCAAAGCACTTAGACGGCGGAAAAGGCCTAATCCACTTCGGATTTTGGCCGAGGCTTCATTGACTGGGCAGAACACATGATGGAGGACCTCCGCTCCGAATTTGGGCAAATTCGGAGAAAATTTTGTCATTTTCAAATTTTTGGGTCAAAAAACAGGTTTTTCAGTTAAGCGGGTCGAGCACTCATGCGCTCACTTTTTTTTGAGACACTTGCTGGAGGAAATTTTTGCATTTTTGGATTTTTCATGGTTATTTATGCATCCTCAGAAATCAACTAAGCATTTCATCAAAATATGGGTGGTCAAAGAGCTCAAAAACACCATGAAAAACACCTTGCTGCCACCTTTTGCACCAGCAGGAAGTACCTCTGGGAGAATGAGGTTTTGGAGGGTCAAATGAGCTTCAAATTCAGAAATTCCACTTGGGTTGGATATTCAACATCCAGGGCTTTCCAACGCGCTATCATGAGCTCAATTTGGATGCCGGGAAGTACCTCAAATTCAGGCTGGAAAACGCGCGACCCACTCGGCTCAAGAGCGACCCACTTAAATTTTTCCTGAATTTTCAGCTGCCAGCTTAGATTTTCGCCTAGTATGGACCATTTTTGCTTATGGATGGAATTTTTTGGTTTTTATGATGTAAATTCATGTTTGGCATGTAACTTTGGCTTATTTTTATCTATTCTAGAAGATTCACTCTCAAAACGGTAAAAAATCATGTAATGGATCAGTTTCCACTCTTTTAGAGGCAAGTTGTTAGCTGCCTAGATTGTAGTTCCATGATTAGAATTGGTTGAAACTGATCCATGAAGAGGGAATTCGACCCCTAGAGGTGGGGAAAGGGGTTAGAGTGATCTATATATTGTAATTTCTGAAGCATTCTACAGGTTGGACTCTTGGGATACTTTTGATACTATTGTACATACTTTTCATATTTTGGCTAAGGAAAGATCAGGGGTTTTGCGGCACTTGTTGGGATCCTTGTGGTGTTCTATTCTTGATGGTGTTTCTTCTTTGTTTACTGTAAGTTTCTCCATGTTTAATGTATGCCATCCTTTCATTATGCTTTTGAACTAAATTGAATGAGTGAATAAGGTTGAATCCATTGTTTACAGTGCTTGGCCTTTGAATTCAGTTAGTTCTATATGTTTTCAGCTGTTTGGAGAGGATCCAAGTTCTTCTTTGCCCTCTTCAGCTCCTCGTCAGTCTAATCTGTCCATATATCCAA
This sequence comes from Pinus albicaulis, assembly GCA_034641835.2. Classification (NCBI taxonomy): domain Eukaryota; kingdom Viridiplantae; phylum Streptophyta; class Pinopsida; order Pinales; family Pinaceae; genus Pinus; species Pinus albicaulis. Next base: position 1,184,157,749 of record CM076581.1, on the reverse strand, counting down.
TCAAAAGCATCGAGACATTCACCTACCTCGCCCCAACTTGAAATCTGCAAAGGTCTGACCTTATCCCCGGACCCAAAATTTGTTTTCCCATTACTCCAGCGAAAACCCAAAAAACCAAAAAACAAACATACCTATCTCTTTACTAGCCTAAAATCAGTTCTTATTGTAAGACATCTCGCATCCTATTGCTTATTTTCTCGAGATCGACGGAGAGAGCCCTCTCCTGTCCTCGTAGGGCTAGCTACGAGGCTGAGCGTGGTTTGATGTAGCCTTGAGTTTACTTCATTTCAGCCTGAGGTAGATTTGAGCGCTAACAGGAGAGACATGATAAACATAGAGTTGATCATAAGTTTCAAGAAGGAGATGAGGTATGGTTGCATATTAGTAAGGAAAGAATGCAAGGAGAAGGTAAAAATCTGAAGCCTATTCGTTATGGTCCATTCAGGATCCTTAAACAAGTTGGAAATAATGCTTTTCAACTAGATTTGCCTACATACATGCAAATGTATTCCGTTGTTAATGTGGAGAACTTAAGTTTGTATGAAATTACTCTTATTACTGATTATGAAAATGATGTTCAACTACCATCCCTAGAAGATTTCTCACCAGAATTTTTGGATGAGCTGAAAGAAGATGCAATCCTTGACAGAAGGACACGCACTTCAGGGAGGGGAGATGTTGATTATGTTCGGGTTGGTCTCAAAGGCTGTAAACCGAGCAAGGAAAAGTGGATGGAGTTGGAACAGGTGAGGAGGTTGTATCCTCATCTTCTTAACAGGTAATTGAAGGCTTTTGTGGGTCCAAAAGCTTCCCAATGGGGAGGTGTGGTGATCATGTCCTAATTGGAAAAATGATCAAAATTTTGTTTTCTCATAATTGGTCGAAACCAGAACGACATGAAAGGTCTAGTCAAAATGATCATGTAGTCGTGAACGACACTCAAATCCGATGCTGTATGAGAAATATATTCAACTTTGAAGTTTCTCAATTTCAGGCAAAAAGCCCAATTTCACTCAGTTTGACTTTAATAATAAAATTATTTAAAAAAAGAATATTCCATAGAATATTCTAGGAATATTCCATAGAATATTCCACAGAATATTCTGAGTGGACCAATGAGCAGGCGCCACGTGGCCCCAAGAATCCAAAGTTTATGTTCATAAATTTTGTGTTTATTTCGGAATCGAACCCACGACCTATGGGCAAATAGCGCCACGTCTTACCGTCTCACCATAGCATTGGTTCTTAATAAGTTACGGGCGGAGGTGTTATTTGAACTTTGTTTTATTTGTGGGTGGCAGAAAAGGGGGCCAGCCCCCTATGCATGAAACCGTGGGGAGAGAACCGTAGCCCTAAACCTAAGCTGCGGGAGTAAACAGTTAATGTCTATGGTCGTGGTGGTGTTCACATGACCAGCGGCGACAGGTGCGAGGGTTATAAATGTAACGATTGGAAAATCATTAAGTCCGACCATTATATCCGACATTCTATGCCAACGGTGTGGTCACATGACCCCATAAACTTTAAATTCTAACCTTAACTGCGTGGTCTAGAAGGCGAAGATTCTGGCGGACCGCCCAGATTTGGCGTTGTTCCATAAATTAGTTGAAATAACTGCAGTTCCACCACATTTGGTGGAGTTTTTTTAGGGCAAACTGAGAAAAAATTCAGTTGGAAATAACTTTTTCTAGTAGGAAAGTCCTTTTGGAGCGATTTTTTTTTTTTTGGGTAATTTGAGCATTCTAGAGCCAATGGTGCAGGTTGCAGAGGCAACAGAGATCATCTTCAGGTAATTTTTTAGCAGAGAATCTTGGAGAGCCATCATGGCCTAGGGAGTGTTGGAGCTCTATTGGGCTATGGTTAATCTTTGGAGGTGAAACAAACGCCTATCTTTACTGTTTTCTGTGCTTTGAACTCATTTTTACAGCTTGTTTTTCCTATTTAGGTGTTGTGATCACTGTATTAAAAATTTTGAGCATAATAAGAGCAAGGACATGCCCATTTGGGGGCCTTGGACCCGGCAGATGTAGCCCAGGAGGGGTGAACTACCTTATCATATGTTGTATTATATTATGTGATTTATTTGCTATGTTTTATTGGAGTTAAAGATGTTAAACAGTAAAATGAAATAAGCCTCCTATACACAAAAGACTCATAAATTCACCAAAAACATTTAATTCTAATTGCAAAACACATTAAACAATTTGCACACATACGTTTATGGATAATGAATACCTTGCACCAACAGACAAGTAGTTTCATTATTAGATCATTAGTGATTACTTCTATTATTTCTTTAGGCAGAGTCTGTAAAGGGCCAACAAGCTTCGGGATCTGATCCTTTCTTTCAAGGTGACATATCCTGTAAATGCCCCTAAAGTCCATCTCTGTATTAGAAATAAGAAGTTCTCACATTTCAGATCACCTACCCACTTATTCACCTACCTAGTGATAAAACAAAATATAATATTCCATTTAGATGTAGGCTAAAATTTTGGAATATTACATAGTACAGGGGTTTATTGGAAAACCTTAACCTCCAAACCTGGGTCAGGACCCCTCAAGCCAAAAAATTGTTCCATTGCTGGGACTGGGAGCATTTTTCGAAATAGATTAGGTAATGCCACGAGGTCATTGGAGACCTGAGAGGGTGTAAATTGAAGAGTGTTTTGAAAGACAGATTCGGGAATTTTCTATAAAGGAGAATCATAACACAAAATTGACGGCTAAGAAGTGGAAAAACAAGTACATCTTCACTGAAGTCTACAAAATTTTCTTTGTAACATTTGCGTACAAGCTTCAAGAGTGGTTGGCAAGGCTTGTATAATTCTAGACGTGCTGGAAGGACAATCAAGTAATGCAGTGGACACCAGAATTGATTCAACATCTGGAAAGGACTGACAATACAATCAGCCATAATGTATATCACTGGGTTGATAGTGTGTTAGGCAGGTTTGTGATAGAATTCGTAGTTGATCAGTTTGTGTCCTACTTTGAGGCAGAGCAAAGTTTCTTCAAGGGTTTCCAGGGTAAGTTCTTGAAAAAATTGCCTTTGTTAATCAAAATATTACTGTGCAAAAAGGGCGTTCTGTACAGCCACACCGAGTGAATGACCCCTAATCTGAGCGGGAGCACCACACGAAATGGTAAATACTCCTGAACTAAACAAGAAGGAGATAGATCTGTCTATAGTCCAGTAAGATAATCAGTTGCGCATAGCCCTCCAGCTACACCACCTTTAAGTCAGCATAGGGGTAAGAACTCACCCATGCCTTCACCACCACTAGAAGATGATATGGCCTCACACATGAAGCTACCTATCTTCAAGGGTGTAGGGGATGAAGATATGGACCAATTTTGGTTTGTCGCAGAATCAGTATGGGCTGCACAGAACGTGGCTTCCAACACTGTAAAGAGAGCACAACTATTTGCCTTTGAAGGAAGGGCCTTGGATTGGTATATGGAGTACGTAGGACAACACAAAAACCCACCCATTCAAGAGATTAAGACAGTGTTAAAACAACAGTTCTGAAAGCCTAAGTCCTACTCTCAAATAGTGGTCGACTTAAAAGAATTTAGACAGGGACCCGCTGAATCGGTATGGGAAGTTGATCGACGGTTGATAAAGGTTATCAGAGATGGGGAATTTCAGTATGATGATAGGCAACACAAGGTATGGTTTATCTCTATGCTGCTACCTCACCTACGTGGACATATGGGTCAGAAATCGATTGCAACACAAGAGAAGGATTTGGAGATTGCTACGAAGCTAGAAGCTATGCCGAGGGACGATGCTTAGTTTGGGGTGTAGTAGATACAGGGATAGCTGGAGGCAATACACATAGAAATACATAATGTATGAAAGGAATGGGGGAAAGAGGCTAGTCCAGACATATGGTGCATAAGATGCAGGGTATCTAGTCATACCAAGGATCAGTGTCCTCTACTGGAAGATTACTTGCAAGTTGGGGGACCCAACCCATTGCATCCTAAGGAGGCTGCGGGGCCAAGTGGTCCAACATTATGGTGTGCTAATTGTCATGTTATCAGGCTACATGATACTAACCACTGTACCTGTCTGGGTGCTTACGTTCCAGAATTGAAGCAGCAATGGTGTTGATTCTACTCCTCTGTGGGGCATGACAAGCATAATTTCCGAACCTATGACTTGATGATAGATCGAGGAAACCTATACAGGGTACAGGCTGACCCTTCTTCACCACTATCTCCCTCAAGCAAAGGAGGATCCCTAGCCAGGGGCAGGGGAGGGGGAAGGGGTGGAGGCGCAGGTCAAGGAAGAGGAAAATTGATTTATTACAGCTGTGGGGAGGTAGGGCACTTTGCGAGGGACTGTCCGAATCCTATGCGACAATATTGCTGTTATTGTAGACAACTGGACCATGTGATTGAATATTGTTTGATTCTGATAGAAAAAATGCAGGAAAAATAACATACACCTACGCAGAATGTACAAAGGGTTAAGGGAGAACCTTGTGATGAAGGACCAAGTATTAATGTCATAACGCACAACGGTATGGCTATGGGAGGAGCTGAAGAGAAAGCTGAAGCTGAACCTCTTATACAAAAAGTAGTTTTCAAACAGGAAATCCTAGACCTATAGAAGGAAAAGGAAACCTTTGTCACAGCTCGCAAAGACTTTAATAAGGATGAGGCACCTTCTTCAAAAGCTCCAACAAACCTGAGAGCAGAAGATGAAGTTAAACCATTTCTACAAGCATGTATGAAGCTACTATGCAACCAGAAGGCAGTAGAGAATCTGAAAGAACTAATAGACAGTTGTGTAGGGAGGACTAACCCGCCCCCAAAAGTTAAGGATGTGCACAAACTGTACAAGCATAATAAATGCACTGATTAGGAAATGTGGCTAACAACACAGATTGGTGACTATGAAATGGATTAGGTTATCTTGGACTTGGGGTCAGATGCGAACGTACTGCCCAAGCAAACCTGGCAGCAGATGGGAGAACTTAATTTGGAATGGTATACTATCTAGTTGCGCATGGCTAACCAAAAAAAGATCATTCCATTAGGAAGGCTGTCAAAAATTATGGTAGATATTGTAGGAGTTAAGGTCCGTGCTAACTTTGAGGTAATTCAGATTTTGGAATATGTAGACCCCTATCCTATGCTCTTAGGTCTTGATTGGGCTATAGACATGGGAGGCATCATCAACCTAAAGAAAAGAAGCATGGTGTTTGAGAATGATGGTACACGGGTGATAGTCCCACTAGATCCTGCGGAAGGAGAGCAGTATACAGAGCCCATGTGCAAAGAAGATGATGTGGATCACATCTATGAATTAACCGCTCGGGACGAATATTGGATCAATTCTATGATGATGGTGTGCTTTGCTTGGTGAAGGACAGTGAATGCTTCTCTAACTCTGATGGGGAGATTGAAAATTGGTAGAATCAGTTACATGATGTATCTGAGCTGCGATGTCTCAGAATTACAAAGGACTTTCGGTGTATCTCCTCAGAGGTAAGAGAACTGCCCTAATTTGATGGTTCTGGCAGTGTTAAATAATTTTTGTGAACATTTTAAGCTGAAGTCCCAAGGGAATGAAGGTAATGGGCCCTTAATCTAGCCATGCACGCAACCCCTGTGAGGTGGTGGGACATGCATAAGGGGGCATTCCAGGGTTGGGAAGAATGTTGCGACATGATGGTATTACAGTTCGAACCTACGGCTCACCTGTGTGTAAAGAATTTCTTGGATCCATTGGACTCGCGTGAGCACTTGTCAGCATGGATGAAAGAATGGGGTGAAAAAACTACAGAGGAATTAGTCCATCTGTTCATTCATGCCTTGGGACCAATCCCGATCGCATGGTATTTAGACGCAAAATTACACCATCGCACCCGCCACTGGGAAACCCTGAAGGACGAGTTTGTAGGGACATTTGGGTTGACAGGAGGAATGGAGGCACTCGATGAATCTCTGCAGGATATTGATGCCTTATTATTTGATGAATCACGCCCTTGGGCAGCACATGGGGCACCAATGTGGGAAACACAGATGCATGATATTGTCAACTGCCGCAATTTATCAATAGAGGAGTATGATGAGGACCCGCGAAATGTCTCTATCCCAGAGTCGAAGGGAGAACGCATAGCTGTTGGACCCCCACTATAGACCATCGATGTCACTATACCTATAAAGCTGCGAGAAGTCAACATTGGAACGAAGACATAGCCTAATTTAGCTAAAATTGAGGACTACTAGGATGATGATACTGTAGGAAAAGTTGCAGAACTCCTCATGGAATACCAAGATTTATTCCCCATAAAATTCTTCGAACTCAAAGGGATTACAGGGGACCTAGGGGTCATGCGCATCACTTTAAAACTAGTTGCGCACCCTATGAAGTAGTGCCCTTATCAGTTGAACCCCAAGTACAAACAAAAATTCAAGGAAGAAATTGACAAAATGCTCGCCGTAGGTATCTTTGAACCAGTTGAACAGTCAGATTGGGTAATTCCTATGGTGGTTCAAGAGAAAAAGACTAAGGGAGACATACAGATTTGTGTTGACATGCAAAAATTAAATGATGCCTGTGTACATGATCCCTTTCCTACACCATTCTCAGATGAAATCCTTGATAGCGTAGGGGGTCATGAAGCATACTCATTCACGGATGGGTTCTCAGGATACCATGAGATCAGAATCACACCTAAGGATTGCAGAAAAACTGCGTTCGCCACCGAATGGGGATCTTTTCAGTATATGTTCATTCCATTTGGGCTCAAGAATTCCCCTGCCATCTTTTTGCGGGTGGTGGTCGCAGTATTCAAAGAGTTCATCCACAAGTTTTTGGAGGTACATTTTGATGACTATACTGTCTTTGGGTTGGTAAAGAAGTATGTCTCAAACCTGCGTATGATGTTGGACACTTCTAGAAATCACCAGATTTCCCTAAATATCAAGAAGTGCATATTTTGTGTACCCTTTGGGATCTTGCTTGGTCACATAGTTTGTCGACAAGGATTGATGGTTGATCCCTCCAAGGTGGCAATTATCATAAACTTGGCAGTACCTACAACTGAGAAACAACTACGCTCTATCCTCAGACACACAGGCTACTACAGGAAGTTCATTCAAGGATACACATTGATCACAACGCCTATGGAAAAATTGATAAATAAGGATGTTTCTTTTTTTTGGGACGAAGAGTGTTAGAAGAGCTTCGAGCTACTCAAGGAGAGGATGGTCTATGCACCTATTCTCATCTTTCCTTACTGGGAAAAGTTTTTCCATGTTCACATAAATGCATCAGTAATTTCCCTAGGAGCAGTCCTTACGTAGCCTAGAGACGGAGACATTGACCATCCATTTTCATTTTCTAGTAGGAAAATTTTGGGTGCAGAGCGCAGCTACTCCACTACTGAAAGCGAGGGGTTTTCCATGGTCTACGCACTGCAAAAATACTAGAATTATTTGTTAGGAGGGAACTTCAAGATGTTTACGGACCACTCGGATTTGATGTACCTAGTGAATAAGCCTGCGTTGGGAGGGGGGGGGAATCTGCTGGTGGCTTCTACTATTCTAAGAATATGACATTGAGATCATTTTCAAGCCGGGAAGGTTGAACGTTGGGCTGGACCACTTATCTTGAATCAAGAGTGGTGAGGACCCCACCAACCTAGAATAGGGATTGCCTGATGCACATCTGTTTGCGATTAAGGTGGTTGATGCACACTTTGCCGACATCATTCAGTTGCTGACCAGAGGGAGGGTGCCCGCAGAGTATTCAATACAACAGAAGAAAAAATTGGTAACTTGCATAGCAGATTTTACCATCATCGCAAACCATTTGTATAAGTTGGGAGCTAACGAATTACTACAAAGATACGTGTTGGAGCATGAACGGCACGCCATCTTAGTAGAAGATCACGAGGGCGTTGCAGGAGGACACTACGCAGGGAAAGCGACGGCACAAAAGATATTGAGAGTTGGGCTATGGTGGCCTACACTGCATAGTGACTCTCATGACTATTACAAAGCCTACGATACATGCGAAAGGATGGGAAGGCCATCACGCAGAGACAAAATGCCCCTACAACCACAAATGGCCTTGCAAGCGTTTGACAAATGGGCCATCGACTTCCTTGGGCCCATCAACCCGCCACGGAAAAAGACATGTGCACACTACATCATCACTTCAACTGATTATGTAACCAGATGGGCCGAGGCACAAGCTATGAAGGATTGCACTGCAGATACCATTGCACACTTCATTTTTGAGCAGATTATGACTAGGTTTGGTTGTCCAAATATTTGAATGAGCGATAGAGGTACACATTTCTTTAATGAAACAATACAGGCCTTGATTGAAGAATTTCAGATCCACCACGTGAAAAGCACCCTGTATCATCCTCAGGAAAATGGATTTGTATAAGATTTCAATAAGATCTTAGAGCAGGCACTGACCTAGGTCTGTAATGCCGATTGCAGTGACTAGGACATGCACATCCGGTCAGTTCTTTGGGCCTATCGAACCACTTGCAAGAAGTTGACAGGGAAGAAACTGTTTGGGATGGTCTATGGCAGGAGGCCATTATTCCCATGGAGTATATTGTTCCTAGCCTGTGCATCGTAGCCTAGAGACAGAGACAATGACCATCTAGTTACATTTTCAAGTATGCAAATGCAATAACCTACTAAGGATGCCTAATTTTGGCCACTACAATGTCACAGGCCGACTTGTGTGCCAGCTGCTTGCCCTGGTTCATGATGGTAGCTTTTGGATCCAGGATCGAATCCCCATTGATGCTGTGCTTATTCACCATATTACTGGTCTCCTTATGGAAGGGCCAGACCCTATGCTGCACATCGGAAAAATGTAAAAGCAAAATATCGTTGAAAAGGTGCACGAGGATTACCATGTGAAGTGGAACACTCGAGGGTTCATGATCAACGCAATTAGCGAGCTCGATGTGCAGATGGGTACCTTGTTGTTGGCATGCAAGATGATGTGTAAATTCCAGGTTTCCACCATCCCTGTGTATGTAATTCAACTAGCAGGCTGATGTGAAAAGGTGGTCTACTACAATTGGTCACAATACCTGTGCAACGAATTTCTGGCAAATATACTCGAAGCCTAGGATCAGGGACGAGCATTTTGCTACTCCTGGAATATGATTTTCATCGCATTGGTCACATGGGAAGCCCCTAAAGACTCATTCCTCCCTGAGCTCACCCCATATATGTGCAAGGGGGAGTGATATGCAAATTTGTGGGACTCAAAGGACGCGCAACGTATTAAGGACAATCAAGTCTTCTGGGTCCTATTTCAGAGTGGGCTCGCAGCAGAAATCAATTCTTGACCGTGCTTGTCCACAACAGTTTATGATAAGTACAAAATCATCAAAAATTTTCAAGTAACCATGCACAATGTACAGATCAGAGGCTGCAAGTATCTCGCATGGGTTTCACTCCCATACATGGTTGCTCATGAGGACATTGACTGCCTAATTGTGACGTGGCCTCCACACTGGAAACTTGGCATAAAATCAAGTACAAAGGACACTGTAGGGATGAGCACCACGAAGGTCACCCCACCCTATACCACCAAAGAAATCGAAGGAGAGGGCAAGAGTACTGGGAAGGGCACAGAACCGGCATCACAAAAGGGTTCGAAACATGGCACAAGTACTGGGAAGGGCGCGAAAATGGCATCACAGAAGGATTCATAATAGGAACTGGGTGCAGAAGGTCTAGAGATGGGAGGTGTTGACTCCCCTCGGGTACGAAGCAAATTGGTGACCCTGTTAAAGGGCCATGGAAGAAGCAACGAGCTCAATGGCTGGAACGTGACACAGGAGTTACACAAACAGAAGAAGACCTAGAGCAGATCGTAGATGCGGTCACCCTAGCTGTAGAAGACAAATGGCTAGCTCTGTAAGAACAAAAGAAAGCCATAGTTGATACACTATAGGCTAATCTCCAGGCTGTGCAACTCAAATTTGATATCTTGCAAACCAGTATGATTCACACAAGGTTGACCCCAACAAAAAGAAGCACATTAATCAGTACACCGGAAAGCTGCCTCTGCCCTCTACCAGGCGCAACCCTCATACTGAGTCCACCCAACTTAGGAGTGCAAGTCCAGGTCTACACAGAGGTATAGTTGGATCTCGCCCATCTACCACATGAACCATTACAGATCCTTCATATGCCCCTATTCGAAGAAATTCAACATAGAGATCGTAAAGTGCACCAATGACTCAATATAGCTGAGCAGACACTTGAAGAAAAAACTGCTGAAGTATCTCAGGCATAGGCTGCATGTACCCTCATCGTTGCGCAACAAACAGAGTTGGAGCACCTAATTAGTAGGCTCTGCGCGGATGTCACTGAATATATCCTAGCTTCTACCACCCCTCAGGCCAAGATTGAGGGACCGAGATCCAGGCAGTCAATATAGAGATGGAACAAAAAAATGCGGCTTTGTAGGCTAGGTTACAGCTAGAAACGCCACCTGAGGTATGGGCCCAACGAGCTGTGTTGGTTACAAAGGCCACCAATGTCATTATAGGTCAAATTGCTCAGGGGGAAAAACTGTTGGAAACAACTATGCAGCTATGGACCAAGGTGCAGTGTGACCCTCTCCTACGTGAAATAAACCAAGCACTGTGCCAGAAGGAAGAAGAGTTAGACCAAATGGAGGCTACACTGACCACTCTGGTCCCCGCTCAGTGCCTGGCCCAACTGCGTACCATCCATGCAATCTGAGACAACATGGAAGCTCTTCGGCAATGGAAGAATATTTTGAGTGATCACCTCAAGCCATGGATATATGAGGCCCTCAAGTTGTCTCAGGATGTCGACATCGCAGATAAGAAACTGAACTAGATGTTGGAGAGCGTCACTGCTGATAAGTTGGTGGGGATAGCCAAGAATGTTGCTGTGCAAAGTGAAGGAGTGATGCCTCCACTAGTGGATGCAATCAAGCAGCTGCAGGCAAAGATGGAGAACCCACGGCCGCAGTGACTCAGGATGAGTCATAAGATTGTGTTGGGGGCATGTTGGAATGGGGCTCCCTAAGCTACGAATTTTGTATATTTTTGTATTAATTATTCTAATGCAGGGGTTTTGGGGTGGGTCAAAGCCTCGAACACATTGTAATGGGTCAAAGGGTAGACCTAGAGTCTGCAACCCACGGCTTGCAGACCATAGGATAGCATAGGGTATATCGATGTAAATAGATGAATTGTTTGAGTCTAGAAGTAGGGATGAACTAAGACTAATGCTACGTGCAAACCGTTAGATTTGTTTTGGGTTGTTTTGGGTAAGGATTCTTGCTGGATTTGTGCGCGGAGATCCTCAATCCTACTATGTGCATACCCTGCTAGGCTGTGTGCATGGACTGGTTTTGGTTGTAAGTGGATCTGAACGTTAATGAATGTGAAGTATTGTTAAAGTATTTGTGTGCTATCTGGATCTATTATGTTTACGATTGATGCAAGTCTATGGTATCTATTTAAAGCTGTGAATGCATCTGTGCTATCTGTTTATGCTGTGAATTTATTTGTAGTTTTGTTTATGATATTATGTCCTGGTAATTACTGATACGCACATGGATGCAAAGGTATTGACTAGATCTATGAATGGTAATAGCTCTATTGTGGTTAATAAATAATCTGGTAATGCACACGTGGATGCGAATGTACTGACTAGATCTGATAACTATATTATGGTTATATGCTGAGTATAATGTTAAAAGGTTGCAAATAGACTCATTCTGGGTAAACCCAGCAAGTTATAATACAGACCTGCCTCAAACTACCTACTCTCTCTCTCTCAGGGTGCGGAAACCTGGTTCCAACACCCTCCCATACTGCTTCGGGTGAGACCTTAGCCTGCGCAAGTAGGTCATTTTCGAAAGGGCCAGTAGTATAGGGGTTTGTTGGAAAACCTTAACCTCTGAACCTGGGTCAGGACCCCTCAAGCCAACACTCCTATTGGCTATGTGTGCAGATACCCTGAGTCCTGTTGTGTGAAGACCACACTGGTTGTGTGCGCAGGCTAGTAGATAGAGTATGTAAGCTGAGTATGGATATTACTGAATAAGAAGATTGTTTCAGATATCTGAATTTTCTGCGTTATGATTATTGGCTATGCTTTGTGTTATATATATGTGTGTGTGTGTGTGTGTGTGTGTGTTTTCTAATGAATATTGATGCGCACATGGATGTGATACTGTATAAGAATATGAATGCATAGATCTGGTTAGATTCAATTGTCTTCCTTTTGTTAACATGTTGTCGAATGATTTATGAGATTCACCAAAGATATTCTATCGATACATTGTTAATGGTCTCTATAGTAGGACCTCTCTGGCACAGGTCTATTAGATTTGAAGGAACCCCCTTCAATTAACTTTCTCTCTCTCAAGATGTAGAAACTTGGTTCCATCACCCTCCCATACTACTTCGGGTGAGACCTTGACCTGCGCAAGCGAACCATTGTTGAAAGGGCCAGTAGTACAGGGGTTTGTTGGAAAAACTTAAAATGAAACCTGGGTCAAGACCCCTCAAGCCAACAAATGGTTCCATTGCCCGGACCAGGAGAATTTTGAGAGAGATATCGGGTAATGCCATAGGGTCATTGACAGACATTGGAGCCTGAACTTGAAGACTGGTTTGAAAAATAGATTCAGGAGTTTTCCCTAAAGGAGAATAGAAGTAAGAAGCTATCTACTGAAGAGTGGAAGAACAATTACATCTTTACAGAAGTGCATGAAATATTCTTCATATCCTTTGCACATGAACTTTAGGAGTGGATAACAAGGTTGGCAGAGTTCCAGGTTTGTTGGAAAGATGGTCAGGACACACAGTCGACCCCTGAATTGATTCAACAACCGGAGAAGACTGATAAAAAATCACCAGGACTGTAGTTAACTAGGTTGATAGTATTATGGGAGGGTTTGTAACAGAGTTTTCAGTTGACCAGTTTGTGTATATTTCAGAAGCTTAGTGAAGGTTCTTCAAAGGATTTAGAGGTAATTTCTTGCAAACCTTTTCGTTGCTAATTAAGCTGCTATTGTGTGAAAAGGGTGTCCTGTGCAGCCACACTGAGTGAATGACCTCTGACCAGAGTGGGAGCATGATAGTAAGCGGTAAATACTATTGGGTTAATCAAGAAGGACATAGATCGGTATACAGTCCTTTAATGGAGTCGCCTGAGCTTAAAAAGGTCGGGATTGCACAAGCAGGAACCATTCCCTAGGCTATGCCATCATCGAACCCACGCAAGGGTAAGAACTCTCCTACCCCGCCTACGCCACCACCTACAAACGATATGGCAGTCCACATGAAGCTACCCACCTTTAAGAGTGCAAGGGACGAGGATATGTATCGATTCTGGTTTGTAGCAGAGTCGGTATGGATTGCACTGAACATTAATAATGATGTTGGAAAGAGGGCGCAACTATCCATAGCCTTTGAAGAACGGGCCCTAGATTGGTTCATGGGATACATTGGTCACTACACAAATCCTTCAATACAAGAAATTAAGAATTCCTTAAAGCAACAGTTCTGGAAGCCTAAGTCCTACTCTCAATGTGTGGTCGAGCTAAAGGATATTAAACAGGGACCTACTTGTTGGGCCGTGAATACGACCACTTCTTAACACTTATTTCATCCATTTTCACTCTCCTTTATCATGTCATTTATTATAATTTATTATATAAATCCATTTTATAATGATTTATGCTCTTATGGATGAATATTAATTCTTCTCCTTTATTTTTAATAAATTGATTATTATTATGCATAATTTTATCAATGATGGTTTGTTAATATATTTTGTAACATCAGTTACCATTTTAGCCTCCAAGATATTTGCCAGATTGAATATTTGATTTAAAAATCATTATGAAATATTCCAACTTAGAAATCCGCTGGAATAAGAAGTGACAGTTTTGCGGTTACGATTCTGGGCAAATGAAGATGAATCTGGAAAATCCGGAACATGGGTTTTGTCCAGAACGGGCCCAATTAACTTTATTATGGAACGGTTTGCCAAAATTCGTCATGTATTGAGAGATACGCAGGGTTCTTTGAACACAATTTTCTCAGTTCTGTTGTTGCGGCCGTCCTCCAAATCTTAGCTGCAAAGCCAAATTCGCCTTGTTCTTGTTGAAATATTGTTGGAAATATATTTTCTGGTTGATCATATTGTTATGGAAGATTATATTTGCTATTTGATTTCTCCTCCTTCTGATTATAAAAGGAGAAGAATGTATTGTGTATTGGGAGAAGAATGGAGAGACTTTTCTTGTTGTAATTTGCAGAATTGTGCATCGACTCTTGTTAAGAGAGTACGCGCTGTTTGTAAACATTATGCATGCCTGATTAATAAAAGAGTTTTTTCTCGTTCCATTTCTCAAACGCTGGAGTAAAGCGCAGCAACGTTTCACCGGTGGCTGAGGGCTCGGCCCTGGTGGAGTCGTTCTGTTGTTTGTATTTCTATCATTTTATTTCTGTTGTGTGAAGTTTGTTTAATGTTTATTAGAATTGGTTTATTGTTAATTGAATCAAATACAAAGTCATTGCTGTTTCATTTCTTTACAAGAAGCACATTCGTTGATCAGTTATCTTGTTATCATTAAACAACTTTTCTTTCTGTATCTGATTCAGGTTGTTGTTCATTTAATTTATGATTTTTTGTTGCGTAATGATTGATTGTTGACAGGATTGAAGCGTGAAGAGTTGTAATTGCTGTTCATTTTATACTGCCATTCCATTTTCTGTTCATTGTTTATTTACAGCTTTCGATTTGCAAATAGATGAGTTACAGTTATACGCTACTGTTCCTTTTCAGATTGTGTTTCTTTTAAATTTCTTTTGTTTATCCTGCTTGTGTTTCAATTGCTTTAAGATTTCCAACTGTAGAGGATAGAGGCTTTCGCTTCCAAGTCCCCAGAATTGGTAATCTTTTGCATCGATTTCTAAGGGAAAGAGTTATTGCTACTGCATCCCTGATCGATATTCTGCAAGATTGAAGTAGTTTAATCTTTCCATTCTTGTTACTGTAATTAGGTTTCTTTACAAGCATTTGTTACCTTTGCATTTGTTATTCTGTACTACATCTTCACAGCATTACTCTTGGATAAATTGCTGCCTCAGACTGAGTACACTCTTGAAATAAAAAGTCGCTCCCGGATTGATAATTAATGTGAGATAAATAGGTGTTAAAAGATACATTTGTATGCACTCGACATTTTGGTGCCATTGCCGGGGAGAGTGTATGCCATTTAGAAAGAAGTGATGCATATTTAATTTTTTCTGCTAGGGAAGAATTGGGTATTAAAGATGGAAGGTAAGAACCTGCGCACTGAGCAAGAAACACACTTGTTCACTGGCCCGCTTCACGGCAGAATTGAGTGAAAGCTTAAGGTAGGAATGAATGCTTGCATTTTTTTGAATTTTAGAGGTAGAGTGTTTTTTGAAAAAAATCTTGTAATTCCACTCGAGTGGTGATGTAAGCACCACCCATTTCACTAACCAATTGACAGGAACATTGGAAGGAGGATCCTTAAAGAAACACCTGAAGAACATCTTCTATTATGGTAAGAAATGGTTGAGATTGCAACTTTTGAATTTCCTATCAAAGATCTAGGAGGAGTGACACAAATGCACATAATTCCCCCATTGTCTCTACCAAATTTTCATGGTTTGACAAATGAAGATCCAGATACATTCTTATTTGAGTTCGAAATAATTTGTAGAGGATATGATTATTGTATTAACAATCAAAGGTTGAAAGTGTTTCCTCTTACTCTAAAAGGAGCAGCTCTCCGATGGTTCATGAGCCTAGGTGGGAACTGTATCAAAACATGGGAGGAAATGAAGAACATATTCTTGAAGAAGTACCAAGACTATTGAAAATCCAATGAAGATATTTTTGGTATGAAACAAAGGGAAGATGAAAGCTTGGACGACTATTTAGAATGATTTCGATACAACCTTCAAAAATCAAAGCATAAGCATTTGGAAAAAGAGATCTTGAAAACACTCCTGCTTAAAGGAATCAAAGATGAATTTTTAGAACTCTTAAATCTGATGGAAAAGGTGATGTTTTTCAGTTATCATATGATGATGTTTGTGAATTGTGCATAAGGTATTCAAGAGGAATTTTCAAGGCTGGTAAGAATTCTAGAGAAGTTTCTTCTTTCTTTTCTAAATTTACTACAAGAACAAGAGGCATAAGAGCTGAAATCAATGTTTTATTTGAAAAATTTAAAGTTGATTTTATTAGCTCTCTAAATTCACAATTGAATGTTTTGCAGGTTCAGAGAAATAAAGAATTTGATGAAGTGTTTTGCTCTCATTACCAAAAAGAGCATCCCATAGATAATCACTCTTCCTTATCTAATTTGGAAGTAGCATATCAAAGAGATGCGAAAGCTGCAACAAGGTCAAAACCATGGAACTCATGACCTACAGGTATGATTCAAAACACTTCCTCTCCATTCTCTTACTTGCATAATCCATTATGTAATACTCATATGTTAGGGCAGCCATGCCAATCTCAATATAACCACTACCAATCTTGTCTACAAGATTGGAATGGTTCACCTTATGATTGCATGACTACTCTCCCTCATCTTGTAGCACAAACACATCTTCCAGCTCTTCCGCAACACCTTGTTTGCTGATCAAAATCATCCACTCAACACAATCAACTACATCATCAAGAGGCTCCATTCCCTATACAATCTCCTGCTCAACTCATTCCACACCCACACGATAATAAACCAGTACAACATGCTTACAATGTTGAACTGAAAAATTAACCTACCCTTCCCACCCATTCTATCTCACATGTACCATTGGAAAAAACTTACACTGAGACTCAGAATGAATCAAATCCAAAAATTGTAGAAGTCATCAAAGAAAATGAGGTTTCTCCTAGTTTGCATCAACAAGCCATCTTAAACACTCAAGAACTTCATGATATGATGGCTATGGGAAATCAAGGGAGTAAAGGATATATTGAAGATTGGTTTCACTCTATCATTTTTTTGCAACAACACTCCATACTTCAACAATTTTTGGAACCATCTTTTCAAGGGATGTTGGCTTCTCATACCCTAATTTTTATTAACATACATTTTTTAAATTTGGGTATGTACATAATTGAGTTTTTATTTCGGAAATGGCTCCACTGGAAATACTCTTATACGTAATCTTATTCATTCTCCAAATAAGAGTAGGATAGTGGAGAAAATAAAATAAATAAGGAAATAAAACAAAACATTTTTTATTTTTATTTTTGTAAAAATAGTTGTTTCTTTGTTGTAACACGCTGTGAAATCAACATTGATGATAAATATTTTAATTTATTCATCTATGTATATGAATTATATTGCAAATAAAAATTCTACAAACACTCATATTCATTTTTATCATCAATATGAAAAAAATTGCTTGAATGTCATTTTTTTAGCTTGCGGGCTTGATGAAATTTCTGAAAACACAGTTGGGACAGTCATGTTTTCGGGGACCAAAATTGAATATTTTTAAAAATTGTTTCTATCATAAGTAGCCTTTAATTTCTACTTTCCAACCCAATTGGAATCACTCAATTTGGATTTGAAACGAAAAAGTTAGAACCAAAACATTGACAGGGTATCTAGTAGGCAGCTCAGGAACAGAGTTGGGACAGTCACTTTTTGGAGGTCTAAATGACTATATTTTTAAAACCTGTTTCTATAGTATATTCCTCTATGAATATAGTTTACAACACAATTTGAATCACTCAATTTCGATATCGTATGAGGAATTTATGACCAAAATACTGACTGCCTATCATAAATCAGCACTCTTGAAACTCTGTTTTCTCGGCTGTTCCTTAACGTATTTGACCCATCAATTCTTCTTGTCTTAAAAAACTGTTTCTATTGGAGATCAATAAATGAATCTAATTTAATCTCCAATTTGAATCACTTCAATCCGCCATCAAACGAATAATTTATGCTTGAAATACCAACTGTTGGTCTGAGCTGGAAAATCGAAAATGACTCTATTATGCAGGTTGTTCTAAGCAAGTTTAACATACCATTACATGGAATTTTTAAAACCTATTTCTATTGGAGATAAAAATTTGAATTAGCTCTCATTTGGCTTTTGAATCACTCAAATCGGACGAGAAACAAAGAAGGTATGATTAAAACACCACTGGTTAGTATAGTCGACCACTGCTCTCCCGCAGGTAACAAATAAAATTTGTTTTATTTTTCCATGGATTTGTTCTACAGAGTAACTAATTGTTAGTTTTTTGCATAATTCTTGGATTATGGAGCCCGATCACCTCTCTTTCTCCATGATTTAATGTTTTATTGCAGGTAGATACTCGTTTTTTGCAGGTCTCAGGAGAACAAAGAAGGTCAATTTATGGACGAGCGATTCTGGAGATAAATTTTAGTGAAACAAAGACATTTCATCCATTTCATGATTCATAACAAGAAGAAATGAAGAATTGGTTTCCATTTCAATATTCATGTCACTGCTGCCAATTTTTTTTCAAAAGATCATTTTTTTCCATTAATAGATTTGAAATTCTCTTAGAAATAACATCATAGCTGTTGTAACTTAATAAAGTGTTTTTTTTCTTTGCTGATTTCTTTTATGTTTTTGTTTCAGGTGTTAATATTTTCAAATTGCAATTTGTGCTCCAGTGGTAATTGAACAATAAAGACCCCCCCATGCAAGTTCCAGTTACAAAAGGCAATTCTTCAATAGCAGCAATTCTGTAAAAAAATTTCTTGAAACCTGAACATAAACTTTCCTTTCTATTTGATTGGATTTGCTTGGCAATGGATTGCATATTAGCTTTGCTATTTCCTTTATCTTTTTTTTTCCTTTTTGTTTTGTTGTTCTTTTAAAAAAGAACAACATTTTCGTTGCATATTTTCGCTGTTCCTTTCAAAAGGAACAACACCGCTCATTTTTGTTGTTCCTTTCAAAAAGAACAGCACTGATTGTTCTTGTTGTTCCTTTCCAAAGGAATAACATTTTCGCAGATTGTTCTTGCTGTTCCCTTCCAAAGGAACAACATTTTAGAAGATTGTTTTGCTGTTCCTTTCCAAAGGAACAACATTTTCGCAAATTGTTTTTAATGTTCTTTTCCAAAGGAACAACATTTTCGCAGATTGTTTTTGTTGTTCCTTTCCAAATGAACAACACTTTTTGAGTGCATTTTTCTTGTTTGTGAACAATTTTTTGAGGATTTTTTTGAATTTTTCATAACTTTTTGAAAAACAAACATACACTTTATAGAATGATACACAATCATACAAATTAAAGCTTACTGTAATCCGAAAATCAAAAGAAATCGTCATTTTTAAAGGAAATTGTTTAGTAATGATAAGAAAAAGGAAAAAGGGACATAATCGTAACATGATTTTGTTGTCTTATTACCACTAAATTCATATGATCGATTATATTTATCATGTTGGTTCTTTCCCATATTTTATAACTTTCTTTGATTTTTACTTATGAAGTAGGAACAAAGGCATATTCTTTTCTATTGAGCTGTTCAAACTTCTTCCACCATCCCTACTCTTAAGGAGTGCTGAGCCATCCTTTATGAATAAATAGAAAAGTGCTATATGAAAATAAAAAATATTTACATATTTCATTAATAATTTTATAATTTGGTAGATGGAGGATAGGGGGTCTCATCAAGAGCCGGCCTACCATTTTCATAAGGAAGCAAGTGAAGTGGCATTCCCATCATGGCCACCAAACCAGGGATATGGTCCAATGGACAATTGAAAAAATTCAGAAGTCCTTGGAACAGGAGATCTCATCACGAGCCGGCCTGCCCGCTTTTCACTTCTTCCCAGTGAATGGCATTGTAATTTATCTGGTCACTAAGCCAGCACAATGGCCTCCATTATGACAATTAACAAGCACTTCCTTAGCATAAATAAAGGACAATGGTTCCAAGGGTGAGAGAGCAACTCTGTCAAGGTTATGGACACCTGTGGGCAACAGAGCTCTGCTGATGGTATTGAAGTCACATTTATACACATCAATAGTAATATTAAATCCTTTTTCCTATATCCCCATTTAAATATCAGATGAAAGTATGAATCCTTAACATTTGATTTTGAACCTATTATACATGAAAATCATCATAAATCGATCACATTAGTTTAAGTGGGTAATAAACGCATTTGTACTTATGTTTATCTTAAACTATCCCTTCTCCTTATCCTTGAATCATTGCAAAACGCTTCTATATCTGTTTACGATTTATCACATGCATGGATTTCAGTAATGCGATAATTTGTTGATTGTATCATAAGTATGTATGTCTTTCCATGCTGTACAATTGCTGTACAGTATGCTGCTCTTCTATTTTGCTGATTTGCCACAATATTGACACTGCATTTTTACAGATTTTTTGTTTTTCTTGAAATTTTTTGCATGCGTCTTATCTGTTGCCATTTAAAACCAAAACCATGGATTCAAGAAAATTGCATACAGAATTGTGATTTTTTTACAGGAGAACAACAAGTATGGGGAAAATTCTATCCACAGCATGATCACTATTGCAACTACACAGCAAAGGCTCGGGAATGCGCATAATTCTTCAGACATGATGTGCTTACATGGCTTCCACCTTTTGCATTACTTTCAGTAACTGCTCAGCCTACATCAGCTTCAACAAAGGCCAGTGCCTACATGTCATTCCATTTTTTTCGGAGGTAACACTTGAGGTAAAATAGCATAATTTTCTAATTTATTATGAATTTAGGAGAATTTCATGAAAATCCATTGAGCATTATTTATCATCATTCATTCCATATCTTTACCACTTCCCATTTTTCTAGACACGTCTCATCTTTCAGTTTGGGGGAGTGTTAATTTCCTTCATTTCTTTCTTATGACCATGTCCGTAATATTCTTTTTCATCCATGGATATTCTTATTCATTCTCAACATCTCCCTTATTCCATGTTTTACCCCAAGCATCGATTTCAACATATTATAGCAACCACCTCTCTTTGTTGTCTAACATCGCATGAGGACATGCTAATTCTTCAGTTTGGGGGGGAATTGCTACACATGATGGATGTTTTCTACTTTCTTTCTCATTTAAGGCATACAATTTCATTTTTATATAGTGCAGAAATTGATTTGCATATATCTTTAAAACTATGAACTGAATTCTTGTGATTTCTGGATAACAGAGAGGTATCATTGAAATACACAAACCCAGATAATTTCATGCTAAATTAGTTCATAAAATTTTGAAAATTATGCACTATCACCTACAACCATTTTTTATCTCATGATCCGTGCATCAAAACGATCTGATTTTTAAAAAAATGATTAATGAGGGTTGTTGTTACATATGTCACATTTTTCTGCAACTTCATATACATATAGTTGAACTTCAACTGTAAAAATTGTTATGCCTCTATTGCTAAAATCAAATATTCATTATTTGAGGAAACATGCATTTGTTCCATCCATTTCATGAGATTGAGATGAACAATTTCCTTTGCTTGGTTAACACATGAGTTTTGTCTTTGGATTGCATGAGGACATGTAATACATTCAGTTTTGGATTGCATGAGGGCATGCAATATATTCAGTTTGGGGGTATGTTGGGCCGTGAATACAACCACTTCTTAACACTTATTTCATCCATTTTCACTCTTCTTTATCATGTCATTTATTATAATTTATCATATAAATCCATTTTATAATGATTTATGCTCTTATGGATGAATATTAATTATTCTCCTTTATTTTTAATAAATTGATTATTATTATGCATAATTTTATCAATGATGGTTTGTTAATATATTTTATAACATCACTTACCATTTTAGCCTCCAAGATATTTTCCAGATTGAATATTTGATTTTCAAATCATTATGAAATATTCCAACTTAGAAATCCGCTGGAATAAGAAGTGACAGTTTTACGGTTAAGATTCTGAGCAAATAAAGAAGAATCTAGAAAATCCGGAACATGGGTTTTGTCCAGAACGGGCCCAATTAACTTTTTAAAAGGATTGTTTGCCAAAATTCAGCCTGTATTGAGAGATACGCAAGGTTCTTTGAACACGATTTTCTCAGTTCTGTTGTTGCGACCGTCCTCCAAATCTCAGCTGCAAAGCCAAATTCGCCTTGTTCTTGTTGAAATATTGTTGGAAATATATTTTCTGGTTGATCATATTGTTATGGAAGATTATATTTGCTATTTAATTTCTCCTCCTTCTGATTATAAAAGGAGAAGAATGTATTGTGTATTGGGAGGAGAATGGAGAGACTTTTCTTGTTGTAATTTGCAGAATTGTGCATCGAATCTTGTTAAGAGAGTACGAGCTGTTTGTAAACATTATTCATGCCTGATTAATAAAATAGTTTGTTCTTGTTCCATTTCTCAAACGCTGGAGTAAAGCGTAGCAGCGTTTCACCGGTGGCTGAGGGCCCGGCCCTGGTGGAGTCATTCTGCTGTTTGTATTTCTATCATTTTATTTCTGTTGTGTGAAGTTTGTTTAATGTTTATTAGAATTGGTTTATTGTTAATTGAATCAAATACAAAGTCATTGATGTTTCATTTCTTTACAAGAAGCACATTCGTTGATCAGTTATCTTGTTATCATTAAACATCTTTTCTTTCTGTATCTGATTCAAGTTGCTATTCATTTAATTTATGATTTGTTGTTGCGTAATGATTGATTGTCGACAGGATTGAAGCGTGAAGAGTTGTAATTGCTGTTCATTTTATACTGCCATTCCATTTTCTGTTCATTGTTTATTTACAGCTTTTGATTTGCAAATAGATGAGTTACAGTTATACGCTGTTGTTCCTTTTCAGATTGTGTTTCTTTTAAATTGCTTTTATTTATCTTGCTTGTGTTTCAATTGCTTTAAGATTTCCAACTGTAGAGGATAGAGGCTTTCGCTTCCAAGTCCCCAGAATTGGTAATCTTGCATCGATTTCTAAGGGAAAGAGTTATTGCTACTGCATCCCTGATTGATGTTCTGCAAGATTGAAGTAGTTTAATCTTTCCATTCTTGTTACTGTAATTAGGTTTCTTTACAAGCATTTGTTATTCTGTACTACATCTTCACAACATTACTCTTGGATAAATTGCTGCCTCAGACTTAGTACACTCTTGAAATAAAAGGTCGCTCCTGGATTGATAATTAATGTGAGATAAATAGGTGTTAAAAGATACCTTTTTATGCACTCGACACTACTGTTGTGTAGGTAAATCCCCTCTGTGGACAGAGGTGATCCCTCTAGTCCTAGGGTGGTTCTAGCAGCAAGAGGACATGCTAATGCATCAATTCCTAGTTATTGAATGAAACTGAGTCGGGATAGATGTCCTACCTTGGTTCCAACACACTTGTTATAGCTGTGGTAGAAATCTCCTGATCTTTGTCCCAACACGTCGCGGTACTTCAGCATAATATTCCCAATTGGAAATAGCAGCAATATAGCTCAGAAAAATGTAACACACATCAAATCTGAATATGAAATAAGAGAGGTCAATGTAAAACCATAATTTTATCAAGATATCAGTAGAAACATACAAAAATATCATGAGGGACAATCCACTCAAGCAATAGGAACAAGCCTCCAATGATCAAAACAATCAGCACATGAGTTGCTGCAACTGTATAGAATGTCGGAGAGTAGTGAAAGCGTTGTATATATCAGTGTATCTACTGCTGAATACATATATGAATGAAATATGGCTGATAGAAACAAAAGAAATTCCCAGCAAAGAAGATGTGGGCTCTAATACAAAATTTCTAGCCAATCCGGAAAAGATTGCTAGAAATACCAAGAAATGTACAATGTGACAAATAAACCTGGGGTTGAGATGTCACTGCAAACTATATCTAAATAAAATTAGGCTATGACAGACCTGAAATTATGATGCCCTCCTCCAATGGTATTTCTAATTAGAAGGTTGATCCCTCTCCTCATAAATAGACCCTCCTAATGAGCTCAATGAACCCTCCCCGCAATTGCCTTTAAAAAATAACGCAGTTCAGAATTGTGACTGTGCTGTGAGGGATGGTAGATGGTTGGCTTGATGCCAAAGATGATAAAATATGCCCAGGAGCCTTCCTTGCTAATCCTTCAATGGATATGCTACCTCTCCACTGAAAAACAAGCCCAGAAACTGCTCTATGTGATCCTCCTTTGCTGCACCCTACAATAGAACCCAGCTCTAAACAAAAAATGCGTTGTAGCTGAAGGAGGTAGCTTGGAAAAATTTATGGAAGGAGGAAATGCAGCTCAAAGAACCTCTCCTTCCCTAAGGATGAGGTAGGGATTCCCGATCAGAAAAACCCTTGTGCTAAACTGTGCAACAACCTTGCTAAACAACAATAGAAAGAAAAAGTCTAAATAGACAAATATCAAATGATAATATAAAACATGAGCTCAAATGGCTGCCATCCTATTCCTTAAATAGAATATGAGCTCACTTTCCCTTGGCCCCACACAATTAGGTCATTTCCTTCATGAGATCCATCTCCCTCCAAAACTGTGTTATTCCTCAATTAATCTTCACTCCTCCATAACAACGTTGTTGACTTGGTCAAAGTTGACTGAATGAACAAGATCCAACCCTATTCACACTTGGAGGTGCTTTATTTAGTTTCTGAAAAAGGTATCCTTTCAAACTTGAATTTTTTTTATTGCTGCTAAGAAGACTTATGGGCCTCCCCACTCACTTATTCACCTACCTAGTGACAAAACAAACTATAATATTCCATTTAGCTAAAGGCTAAATTTTTGGAATTTTACAGTCCTCCCCTCCAAAATGTTGCTTGTCCTCAAGCAACTGTATAAGGAGAGAAAAATTCTTCCCCTCCTCTTCTTGTGGCCTTCTCATCAACGATCCCCACCACTGCTCAAAATAATCTGCAATAAATCTGCCCTCCAATGTTTCCTCCCAAGTATGCAAAACCAAATGGCTCACATCATGAAATGGTGGAAGGTGTAAGTGGAAACCTTCTTGCTATCCAATGGCCTTCTCAGGGTAGGAGTGATGAAAAGCATAGGGGATCTCATTCCCAATGAGAAACTCCCAAACCCATGCTATCATCCAAATGAAATGAGCTATTCTAGGTAACTCATCAAAAGGATCCTCAACCCCCGGTTCATGCAATGTATTGGGGCTACACGGAGAGATTAGATTCTTCCACCCAAGTTGTTTCTCTCTCCATTTATGGTATGTATGGGGTTTTTGCTAATCTTGGGATGAAATTACATGGCCTCCAAGAATGGACCAAGTTACCCCACCAAACAATTCAGCCATGAAGTGCCTCCTCCAAAAACTCAAGCTCTCCAAATGGCTCCTCCCACATGAAGAAAAGAGATGTAGTATGGCAATCATGGTTTGCCCATTGTTTCTCCTAAAACATGCAACGTATAAAGTAGGGAGAATCATACCCCCAATGGGCACCTCCAACTCTTTTCCCACTCTCCAAACAAATCTTCCCATGAACATATAAACATCAGCAATATATGGAAGAAAAAACCAATGAAAACAAGTTGCCATATGACAATCAGAAAGTGGATCATAGTTCCACACATGGAACCAGCTCAGTGCATCCCTTTCCTGCCTCAAATCAAAGAACAACAAGTTATTTTCTAGCCACTTGTTTTCTACCACAATCATTCTACAAGATAGGATCATGAAAGTAAAATGTGGTGCCAATGGTGCACACCAAGAATCATGTGGTTTCCCCCACAAACCACCAAAAGGATAGCCAATCTCAATGCTACATTTGGCCTCAAGTACATCATAATATAATTTATAAGAAGGAATGATCCTTCTTAATACAACATGCTGCTCATAAAAAGTAAAGAAGTACAAATCATAATGCAAAATTGTACCTTCTCCACCATGTACTTTGGTCCTTGAGCTGAAATGGCTCAACTGGAAATTCTCCCTCACTCTCAATGAGTAGGGAAGTGGTTGTGCCAACCTCTCCATCATCATCTGGGCTATGCGTCTCTCCATATGCTGAAATATATCATGATGTATTCCCTCCCAAGTGAACTCCTCCATCAAAGAATGATATGCATCAAAGTGCATAGAAAGGAAGTCCTCATATGTTGCATGTAACAACGTCTTCTTGAGCTCAGAAAATTTAGTCAAGAAGACTCTTCCATAAGAATAGATGACCACATCATCCACCACATAGCTATCATCTTCATCGGGGTCATCAAGAATCATGCAAGCACCAAGATCCTTGGAGTACTCTACCAAGAGTTGAGATCTCCAATATGGATCAATCCTCCTAAGAGACAGTGCTGAAGATCTGAAATATGGAGCTCCCCACATGCTGTTTTCTACTCCTTTGACATCCTCCATGCCAAAGTAATCCTCCAAAGTGCTTCCATGCCCATCATACAGCTGCTCATGCCGAAATAAAATTGGTGATCTTTAGAATTTGGCCTCCCATGAGAAGCTCCTATCCAAAAATAATCTTCTAATCTTGGCCAATGTAAGCATTAGTGGCCTCCATCTGCTCCAATGTAGTGAGGATGCCTTCCTAAAAGTAAGTACCCTCTATTTCTCCAAACCCATGGAGCAGCTCCCTTGCACCATGAAGGTTCCATCCTCCATCACTACAACAACTTCTATCAGTGCAGTACATATAGTGAGAGTGGGTGATGATGAAAATGGGAGAATGTCTCCCTCCTCCTTGAGTCCACCCCAAACTCTCTGTGTTGTAATAGAAACCTCCAAAGTATCCACCCCTTTGGGATCTAAGAGTGGTGCTATCCAATGTGAAGCATTCCTCATCATCTCCTAGTCTGGTGGTCTCCCTGGCGAAATGCCTCCATGTAATGAGACATCAATGAAAAGAGTAGATTGTACATATGGATGGAAAACCTTGTCCCTGCCCTTACAATGCAAATCAGTCTGCCTCTTCTTTGCATTAACCCTCTGAAATATATAAGGGTGTGTGCTCCTCATCATGTGATGCTGACCTTCCTCACTACCTTCTCCTTCCATTTGCAATGCTTCACAATCATGTTGTTAATTGATTGTGCCTTGATCTCCACATATGAGATCCCGGGGAATTTCTTGAAAAGACATACGAATCCCTCCTGTTAGAGCAAGTGCTCCATATACCTCTACATGAGGTGCTAGATGCACTCTAGATATGACAACGTTGTTGCCCCCATCCTTCTCTTCCTCTCCAATATGAATGGGAGTCACCTTCTCAATAAGAGGATCCTCTCTTGGGAAAGGGATCTTCATGCCCTCTTGTTTAAGATCATGAGATAGAGTTCTTGCCTATAGCAAAGTATTATGCAAGATGTGAGCCTCTTCAATAGTATTCTAAAGTGTATTTGAGTTCATAGGTTCCTCCATCATATGCAAAGGTTTTGTTTGTTTTGGTTTGTTTGGTTCCACCAATGATGTTTCAGAATGTTTTCCATCAAACCTTTCCACTAATATTTTAGTGAAATTTGCATAAGAAGAAATATTTGCATTTATTAATGAGAAATACTCAAATATCCACCAAGCATAGGCCTTACCTCCAAAATGCAGCGCTGCAAATTTGATTTCTTCATCTTCAGAAACTTGGTGTTGTTGCAAATAGGTGTGTAACTCCTCCACCCAAGCTCTAGCTAAACATGTTGGTGACCCATCAAAAGTAGATAGGAAAAATCTACCCTTATCATGTTTCTTGCTCCTCTCCACCTTGATCTTGAAAAACTCTTGGAAAGTGATATGATATCTAAACTTCTTAATTTGAGACTCATATTCTTGCAGATAATCACCAAGAGCTTCCCTGCTAGGAATTTCTTCTTCTCCCATCTCCTTCATAGCAGATCTGGGCATATGATTGTGTTGTGAATCATAGTGTGTAGCTGCATGCTCACACACATCATGTGAAAATCTAGAGTTGGCTTTAGATCCAAACTCCTTTGGAGATTCTCTCTCTCTTATCATCTTTTTTAGATCTCCCTTGATATTCTGCATAGTTCAAAAGAGAAGCTTTGAGAGATCCTCCTCCTCTCTTCCTCAAAAAAATGGAGTATTATTTTTGTTTTTTCTGTACATCTCCTCTTCTAGTTAAGAGCTTCTCGTCATGGTGACATATTGGTTGAATGCATAGGCTAAGCCAAGATTATGCTCTGATACCATTGTAATATTCCCAATTGGAAATAGCAGGAATACAACTCATAAAAATGTAAAACACAACAAATATGAATATGACATAAGAGAGGTCAATGTACAACAATAATTTTATTAAGATATCAATATAAATATACAAAAATATCATGAGGGACAAGCCACTCAAGCAATAGGAACAAGCCTCCAATGATCAAAAAAATCAACACATGAGTTGCTGCAATTGTATATAATGCCTGAGAGCAGTGAAAACACTTTCTATATTAGTGTAGCTGATACTAAATACATATATGAATGAAATATGTCTGACAAAAACAAAAGAAATGCCCAACAAATAAGATTTGGACTCTAATACAAAATTTCTTGCCAATCCGGAAAAGATTGCTAGAAATACCAAGAAATGTACAATATAAAAAATAACCTTGGGGTTGAGATGTCATTTCAAACTAGATCTGAATAAAATGAGGCTATGAAAAATCTGAAATGATGATGTCCTCCTCCAATGGTATTTCTAATTAGAAGGCTGATCCCTCTACTAAAAAATAGACCTTCCTAATGAGCTCAATGAACCCTCCCAGCAATTGCCTCCAAAGAATAACGTAGTTCATAATTGTGACTGAACTATGAGGGATGGTAGATAGTTGGAATGATACCAAAGATGATAAAATATTCCCAGGATCATTCCTTGCTTATCCTCCAATGGATAGGCTACCTCTCCACTGAAAAACAAGCCCAAAAATAGCTCTATGTGATCCTCTTTTGTTGCACCCTGCAACACAACCCAACTTTAAACAGAAACTGCGTTGTAGCTGAAGTAGGTAGCTTGGCCAAATTATAGAAAGAGGAAATTCAGCTCAAAGAACCTCTCCTTCCCTAAGGATCAGGTAAGGATTCCCGATCAGGAACACCCTTATGCTAAACAACACAACCCTGCTAAATAGCAAGAGGAAGAAAAAGTCTAAACAGACCAATATCAAGTGATAATCTAAAACATGAGCTCAAATGGCTGCCATCCTCTTCCTTAAATAGAATATGGGCTTGATTGCCCTTGGCCCCACTCAATTAGGTCATTTCCTTCATGAGATCCATCTCCCTCCAAAACTGCGTTATTCCTCAATTAATCTCCACTCCTCCATAACAGCGTTGTTGACTTGGTAAAAGTTGACTGAATCAACATGACCCAACCCTATTCATACTTGGAGGTGCTTTATTTAGCTGCTAAAAAATGTCTCCTTTCACACTTTAAGTGTTTTTATTGCTACTACGGAGACTTATGGGCCTCCCCACCCACTTATTCACCTACCTAGTGATAAAACAAACTAAAATATTCCATTTAGCAGAAGGTTAAATTTTTGGAATATTACATTCAACAATGGTACTCAGGTGCCTGCACAAGGATCAGAGAATGATAGCAGCATACGAAGAAATATTTTCATTCATAACTATCTAATTTTTCAAGGAGAATTAAACGTATTGTGCAAGGTTAATCACATTAACACAAGACGAGAACCAAAATATTAGTCATGTATTAATTAAGAGAAAGAAAGAGATTACAACCAAATGAACGTTGACATCGTAGCCTCCTTCAGTGGGTCTAATTGAAACGTGTCTCAAGAATTCGTTGGGAAATTAGACTTGGGGAGGCAATAAGCCTAGACTCTCTCTCGACAAGGGTCTCTCTCTTCTCTATCTCACACGAGCTATATCAGATTGTTTCAGCTATTCTCCAAAATGTTCAACTAGCAGCATCTATGTGAGAGAGATGTATTTATAGGAGAGGAGGAGGAGGTTAGGATCCCTCAAATGGTGGAAGGGAGGCCTTATCCTTTGGGAGGTTTCTCAAAAGTAGGGAACAAGAAGCCAAAGGAAGATGTTTGACGTTATTCAGTCGAACAACCCATGCTGACTTCGCTCACGAAGAAGTTGGAAATGGAAACTTCGATTCTATATTTAAAAAAATTTCCAAAAATATCTCGGTGCTGGCAGTCCATTGAGACAGAGCACCAATGGGCACAGGGCCCAGTGCTAATTTCCCTTATTGGCGTGAGGCCGTAACTTCTTGCCAGCGTTGACCCATAATCATGTGTTTTTGATGGTCTGTTCCAGGAATAGTCAACAAAGGAAATGTTCTTCTCATGGAAAGGGATGAAATGACACTTTTTGCAAGGCATGAAAGTACATATAAGTCACAGAAATGGTCCTCCAATGTGTGGGATGGAAATTGCAGGGACGGTGACAAAATGTTGTGTAGCAGATGCCCCCTAAAGCATGAGGTCCAAGAGAGAGGGAGGAGTGAAATTCTTTACGACAATGCATTCAAACCAAACACCACCGTCAGAATACCTACAAGTAAAAATACAACTAATATCTCTAATACATGAACATGTGGCATGGGTGCAACCATCCATAATGGAGTACATAGAAATTGAGATCCGAGGTATGGACACATCCATACAGCAGTAAGGATCAAAAAATAGATTCAGATATGGTCACATCCATCCAATAAAAAGAGTCATGCATATAGTCATGATAAACCAAAATATCCTGCAGCCTAGATCTTATCAGACAAAACCAAGAGTCTTTTGCTCCATATCGAACCAAACAAGTACAAATTCAAGCATGCGAATATGTGAGCTGAAGTCGAACATGCAAGAAAGTCACCTAATTACCAACCAATGATGTAAGTTGTTAACAGGCACAAGAGAAACCACTGATAATGGCAATGGCTCTCAAGGTATAGCTAGTACAATCCACAGAATGTGAACAGTGATATGGCATCGAACACCCGCAGAATCACTCAATCAAAGGCCAATGATGTTGACCTATCGTCGAATGCAAAGAACTGGCCATCGAGGCATGCAAGCTCTAAGGTACTGGAAGGGATTCTCTAGATCAACTTCCTGGATAATAAGCTGAAGTCGACAGGAAGTGACCTAGTCAAAGGTGGGCCATGATGTTTCCCACATCATTGACATGAGACAAAGGAATATGATGATAGTGAACCAGGACCAAAAGAGGATCAAAGGGAGGTTGAAACCTACAAACGAAAACTTCTCTTTAACATATCAGTGACATGACTCTAGATTTGGCAGTATTTGACATCAAGGGAT
Organism: Pinus albicaulis; assembly: GCA_034641835.2. Lineage (NCBI taxonomy): Eukaryota > Viridiplantae > Streptophyta > Pinopsida > Pinales > Pinaceae > Pinus > Pinus albicaulis. Next base: position 1,184,126,464 of record CM076581.1, on the reverse strand, counting down.
CTGAGGTCATGGTAACATGGCAAAGAGTGAATGAGAGGTAAAAACATATTACCCAAACCCATGGAGGAAAAAATGATAAAATGAGATGTCCCCAACCCGACACGAATGCAAATGAGTGTCATGTTCAAGAGCGACATATCGCTGACACAATTGAGAACTGGTTCCATTTCCCCCCACCATTGCTAGTGAGTACCCAAACTATTTTTGGAAACAAGCTTGAAGGGGATAGCATATGCTTGTCATGTAAGTTTTTCCTTCAGACAAATCCATCCTAGTACATTTTACGAGCCCTCGGAAGGAGGAACTCGGTTACGTCATGGTGACGGCTTCCGATTTCATTAAAGTTTTAATGAGTCTGATAAAGGAAGGACTCGACATATTTTCATGTTTAGAGAGTTTGAAAAGAAGCGGAAAATAAAAAATCAGCAAGTCCCTTTTCGTAGGTAGTCTCACAAATCCGAAAAGGTAGAAAACTGTGTCTGAGAGAACCTCTTAGTCGCGATAGGCTAAGGTATTCCTTTTTCGTAAATAATCTATCCCAGCCTGAAAAAGGGGTAAACATATACTAGGTAGATATCATTTCACAACCATTTAATGTTTTCAAAATGATAAGAGTCTTGGAAAATATTTTCAATTTTCGAGAGTCATAAAAGACCTAAAAGATGACTCCAACAATGAATTTTTTCGTGTTTTTACTGAGTCCAAAGAAGTATCAAATACAACTCGTCACTTCATCGTCGTCACATTAAGGACCTGTCGCTGCACAAGAGACGCACATAAAACCCATTTTTTGAAATAACATAGCGCAATAATCAAAAAACATGCCTCAAAACCTAATTAGGGATCTAAAAAGTTATAAAATGCCGAATATGGTAAAAAATAAATTACTTTTCACTTTAAACTCTTGTGAGAAATTTGTTACCCTTTTTCACTATGATTTTGTGGCGCTGACAGTGGGAAATCTGGGAGGCCAATCGTGAATCCATATGTTCCAAGTAAGAACTCACATCCTTCCCTGCATTTTGATATTATTTTCACTACCTGCAACTGTATTTTTGTAGATCTATGGGGAGATATTGAAAAATATAGGGTGTGGCAGTCGGCCCGAGTATCGGGCATGGACTTGTGCCAACCGACATAAAAATTGAACAGGGGCACGCCAATTGGTGTGATTGTTTCTAAAACAGTCATGTCAACTACGCCAACCATGTTTAGCATGTAAATTGAAACAAGAAAGCCCAATTTAACCATTCAAAAGCATTGCATTTGGCTAATGAAAACCATATGGATGTTTTTGTAGGTGTGAAAGGAAAAAATGGTGATTTAATGGAAAGAATGAGAACACAGTGAATAATATGAGGAAGCAATGGGCAATGTGAGATGAATGGAAGATCTTAGAGATTGCATTCTCAAGAAATTATTTATGGCACCATGTCTCAGAGATCAACCGGAGTTGTTGCAGTGCTTGATCAATGTCTGGGATATTGATCAAGAAAAATTCATTATTCATGACCAGGAAATTTATATTGAGGTCTCAGATATCTATTTCATAACCATATTTTCACAGAGGGGGGAAATACCAATCCGAACCGGTACTCAACCCACAATGGAAAAATGGCTATGGTTATTGACACAATGTGTCGAGGAGAATGGAAAGGATCTAGGAGCAGGAAGGTGGATATCCAAACGATTCCTAATTTGGCACTCAGAGTAGTTCTACATACCATCATGCGAGCTGCAGGAGTTCAGGCTCCACATGAGGCCACAAAAACACAATAAATTCTTGCAGTGGATTGTATGGCACCGACACTCTACAACTGGGTAGAGGCAATAACAATCAACATCAAACGCCAGTTGACCAAATGCAAGAATTATAAGCTGAAGCAATTCAGCTACGGCTCCATATTGGTACCCTCCAGCTTGGAACAGTTACCAATATTCCAGAATCAGGAGGTAATAGTTCTGACAACACCAGCCCAGGAGCCATGGATGATCCGTTGGGCAGCTTTGATGCCAAGGTCAGGGGGCGGTCAACAGATGTCCTGGAGACCAGAGTTATTTGAGTGGCTTCGCTGACAGCTGATTGTCGTGGAGGACTAGTCCTACTCTGGTGCGGATTTCACTGGTGATGAAGTACTAGGTAAGAATCATTTTTTATTTTGATGAGTATTATGATTTTTTTATGCACATTTTGAAATTAATCCATTTAATTGCAGATGTTGGCCCAGAGAGACCTATAGGTATGTCTCCGCTAGCGCAGAGGATTCCGTGCGACTTTGATGTGGCCCCTCATAGTGAGGGAGGCGAGGAGGAGGAAATCATATGCAACTTAGAGGGGATCTCCCGTGGGATATTGGACTATGCGCGATTCGATGATGTTCCTCGCACATACCAGAGATACACTGTAGGGGTGTCAAACCGTGTTCACCACTTTTTGAGGTAGCTTGTATGGGAAGTGACATGCTATCACTTATGATGCACATGGATGCAAACACTCGATATATATATATATATATAGTTTCCTGTATGGATCTTGTCATGTGATGATGATTTTTTACAAATTACATAAATGTCTATCTAATACAATATTAGCTATTGTATCAGTTAACGTATTCATTCGTCTAGGAATATGTTGATATGTAATGTAATCAAATTGTCTTTCCAGTAAATGAACACTCAAATACAACCTTAAGATGTGAGGGTTCCTAATAGAATAATGCCCATTAAGTTGAAGAGGAACAAGCTATGAGTCTAGGTTAACAATAAATGCATGAATGTAGAGAGAAATGGCCTCAGTTAATAGTTCAATAACATCAGTATATTCAGTGACATTGTTTGTGGTGTGTCCTAGACAGATACATTGAAGTTCTATCGACTCACCAGCGGGATCATAAATCACCCAGGCTGCAGAAGACATGTTCAGGGTACTATGGGAAGCACCATCTGTGAAACCGACATAAGGGTTAATGAACATCTGCACAATAAGCAATGATCCAATAAGCAGGAAAATGCTCGCAAAGAACACCAAGCCAAAAATGTACAAAAATGAAAAAAACACCTATGTACAAAAACATGCACAAATGACTCATGCATAGTGCTTTTTAAGATACAAGCCATTTCTGGGCTGATCTAGAGGATGACCTTCATAATCAATAATCTCATAAGCCCCTTTTTGCAAAGCACACTTAACAATGTAGTGCCCATGCCACATGGGTTGAAATTTTCCTGCCCCTAGCTTATCGTGAGCTTGGTCGTATAGGAGGATGAGGTCTACTTCTATGAAGGAACGAGGGGAAACCGACTGGTCAAAATGATCTTTGACCCACCTTTTTTGTGCTTCTATGACCATAGTAGCAAAGCAGCGAGTTTCATCAAGCCTCTATAAATATAGAAGATACTCTTCTTCTGGCGAAGTATTCGGAAGAAATTAAACAACTAGTTTTAGCAAAGGTATTTCACGTTCAATCGGAAGGGTAGCTTCCAGACCGTAGACAATGTTAGGGTCCTGTGATTTGGTAGATTGGAAGACCAAATGACAGGGTAACATAGAACCAAGCTTTGGAGTTCGAGGACCTAGCCTTCTTAGACATAGAGAGGGATCTCTCAGGTTATTTGCATCGGATATGTGCTTGTTTGCTTTTGAGGGTTGATTTTAGGCTAGTTATTAAGTGAAAGGTTTGTTATGATTGTTTTGGGTGGGTATGATGATCAAAGAGCATAGATAGAATGGGAAATATCTAAGTAATTTGGAAATGGATTCAAATGGAAGTCATGATAATTTTATATAAGGATCAGGGAGTATCATAGGGAAAATCTAACTTGGCCGGTGGATCTTCAAATTTTTTGGAATAATGAGATGAATATTAAGGATAAGAATGAAAAGTAGGACAAAGGGAAACTAAGATTTATTTATCATCTACTTTAAACAAGAGAAATATTTCAAGGCATCTGTTTTGAAGCGATTCAAAGGACAGGGATAACCATAGACTTCTTTGGACAAAATTTTAATAAGAAAACCTTTCAGACAACAATCCAACAATCAAAATACTACTTTCAGATAAAGAAAACATATTAGATAACAGTAAGAGTAGTCTAAGATCAAACAGAAATAATCTAATCTGCTTTTGACTAAATCTCTAAGGATCTTTAAAGCAACCTTTTGAGGCAGTCCAAAGGAAAGGGAACACCATAGATTTTGCTGGTTTAGACTCTACTAAACATACTTTAAATAAGTTTCATAAACAATTCTCAAGTTGTACTCAAAAGAGCATGGACTCACCACTAAATTTCCTAGTTTCACTCTACTGAAATCATTCCTTAAAAATAACCTCTCAAGCGTACACAAAGGAACATGGACTTACCAAAAGAGAAACTCCTTGGTTATACTCTATTGAATTATCTCTAAAATAAAAAGATAGATGGAATAGGAGGGCAATAAAGAATCCTCTAATTAGACCTTGCAGAGGAAAACATTAAAACAGTGAAGAGCAAACATAACTAAGGTGCTTTCAAAAGATATTTCTTAGCCTAAAACCTTTACTCTACTATAACAAAGAAATGTGAGAACATAATGAAAATAGGAAATAACAATAACAAATAGAAACACTTCACCAATAGCCAAGCTCAGGGATCCAGTGATCTAACCTCCATCAACAAAAAAATCAGGGCATCCACAAGATCCAAGACATCAATTTTCCTTCAACTTCCAAGAGACTATGTATTACTTCAAAGAGTCATCAAATTCCAACAATATAATGAGTTCAAATGTAGTATTTATGCTACAAATAAGGAGGTGGATCTCAGGATAGGGTTTGAGTGTCATGAATTACAGAGTAAATGCATTCCTAACCTTGAAAGCCATGCATGGCATAAGGCAGGAATATCTGCAGCTACTTCTCTGTTTTAATAACTCTGTTTTATCTTCTAAAGAAGAAGAGGTAAAAAGTTTGACTTTTAAGGCATATAATAACTATTACAATAACTACCTTGATAGATAAAAATATCTTTTGACTGTGTAGTAACTGATCAAATGCCTTTATGGAAAGGAAACATGCTATAGGTGGCAGTTTTATCTTTTGGAGGAGTAATTGTGTCCTTGTTGAGTTATTCGAGGCTGTCTTTCGGTTACCTATATTTATTTTAATCATAAATCTGTCTTTTAGGCCTACGAACCTTCATTTTGTTTTTATAATCTGCCTTACTGCCTTTATCCTTTGTTCTGCTGTATGATTGTTTTATTCACTTATCCTTATCTTTAAACCTTGGCCTTTATCCTTTAATCACTGTCTTTAATAACTAATCCTCTGTTTTATCCTTTGATCTACAATTAGCTCTTTAAGCCTTTTGTTCTTTGTTTTCTTTCACTTCTCTTTTGACTGCAATTTTCTTTTGCGTGCAGGTAGGGTTTCTTCATGGTACTGGAGGGTTTTGTAACCCATCAATGATAACGATTCATCAAGGGTTAAGCCTTTATGCAACCTTCCTAGCCTTTTAATGCAAATTCACCTCGTGGATCGTCATCCAAAGGATATTTTGATCATGTAACGCCTCTGTGGGCATTTCTACCATTAAAACCTGCAAAAGAAAACATGAAACAATGTTAATTAAAAACCTACGGGCTGGAAAACTGCATTTTTTGGGGTTTTCGTACATCGGGGGTGATTTGGGGAGGGAGAGAGGGTGCAAAGGGAAGGTCTCATAGGAGGAACCACGAAGAAAATCAAATAGAGGGAAATAAATTTGAATTTTTGGCACAGAGGCGAAAAGCGGTTTTGAAAAACCACGGTGGTTTATCGCACGGACATGGGGTGGTAAGTGGTTTTGAGCAGAGGCTGCACGATTCAACTTATCGCTTGACGCATGGTAGGGCGAAAACCTCCCATTTAGCATGGGTCGGGGTTGTTAAAAATTATCACAAAAATATGCGCAATATTTTGGGTATGTGTTATATTCTTTCCACGACTAGCCCCATGCGTTGTACGTTGCGCCGGGCGCATCAGGGGGGTCACAAGGGGGGAGGCAACCCCACTGTTGGGGTCTGGGGCAGTGCCCCAACGAAATTTTTTTTGGTGTACGGACCCACTCATAGGCAGACCCACCCATGTTTTGTGCATGAGTTTGCACATGGTTTTGGGGTACGATGGTTTTCGGCCCCTGGTATTTTGTAGATCCGGTCAAGGGAATTAAGGTTATGTTCTAATCCAGGGTTAATGGATTGGGGTTTATGTATGTTTCAGCATGTATATATATGTGTTGTAACACTAAAAGGAATATAATGAAAAATCAAGCTGGTCGTCCTGATTTGGGATCCAGGGGAAAATCTTCGTATTTATCTATTTTATGTTTTATGCTCTCGCTATTGTTTATTTTCTGTTATAATATTTGTGTGTAGATAATTTTTGTTCAGGGTTAAAACCTACACAATATTGAGTCTGAGCCGTCGGATCTCAAAAAGTGAGATCAACGGTGTGGAGGGCTTTCGGGCCAGGGTGAAGATCTGTGGAGTGGAGCCCAGGATATGTGGCAGGCTTTCTTTTGATGAGGGGTTAAATGGAGAGCAGGGAAAGGATGGCCATTGGATTAGGGCTAAGGGCTCAGATTCAAAGGTTGACATGATCTGGGAGAAAAATGAGGAGGCGGAGTGAGAGGAGCCTGCTCTTAATTTTTCAAAGGTTATTGGTGGGTTTTTGATAAGGTATGCGGGGGCATGTAGAAAACAGAATGGGTGGAAGTGAAAATTAGGATAAGGAAGGGGGCTTAGGATATAGCAGAAGGAAGGGTTTTATGAGGGTGCGGGGCTAAGGTTTAGGTCGAAAGGGTCTTAAGGGCTAAAAGGGCGGATTTTTATAAAAATAAGGCTTTTATAATGTTTTTGAGGGTCCGATAGGCCTAAAGTTAAACTTAAAACAATGTAAAAAGGACTTTTTACATTATTTAAGGCCTTCTTAGAATAAATATGATGAATGAGGGAATTTTTGAGGGTTTTTGAGAGGGGAAAAAGGGAATGAATGAGGGTGTAAGTGAGGTAATGAAAATGAGGAAAACAGGCCCAGAAAATGGAGTTTTCTATGTAGCAGGGTAAATTTGGAAGGATAAAAGGTAGGAAAATTTAGAAGAATAGTTAGGTTTAGGATGATGAAGGCAGTGAGATTTCTAGAACTCACAATGTTTCTTCAAATATTGTTTCTACAAATCTAGGCTATACAACTTAGTCATCTTTTGATATCAAAAAAATCATTGATGACTAACAGTGGCTCCACTTGGGGATGGCAGCTTTCCTTTCAAGGTGTCCAGAATATCAGTTTATCAAATCTCTGAGTTTCAGTAGACCAATACCTTATCCATTGGGCATATTTCCCTTCTTTTTCACTTGCTCATATTCCTTTGAAGTGACAAGTCTTAACAATCTGCATCATGTGATTTCTTTTGACAGCATTTCTACCTACCCAATCCTACTTGTCCTAACAGTTTTTCTTCTCTGAGTGAATTTTGAATTCACAACTCTTGAAATTTTTATTTTTGAAAACAGAAATAAACTATCTAATCCTATTCTTATTTCTTCCAAGAATTTAGATTAAATTGTTGAAATCTTTTATTTTCTACCTAAGCTACTTGACTGCCAAGATTAATCTATTTGGCAATCTTGATTCTCTAGCTATTGACATGAAATTTAAAACATGGTTCAAATTATGATTAGACAGTTTGATTAACCATGGTTCTGGGATTGAAACAAGCTTCACACAAACATTATTTGTATAAAAGTAAATTTAGAAAGATAAGGTTGTTATTTTTCATTTGGAATATATCCTCACTTATCTCTGTGGTTCTGTTTTGAGCATGTGGAACCAGGATATTTGCATTTCCCTAATCTATCATTCCTGATAATTCAAGTCTGGAATACTCTTGAAAATATTTTTTTCTACTAACTTATTAAAACAAATTTAAAGTATGTTCAGCCATGATTAGGCTAGATGACTGAACAAGATATCATTTTGAATCAGCAGTGGCATTTAGTCTTGCACACTTTCAGTAGTACTATTTTTTGGGTATGGGGTTGTACCTCTTTTGATTTGCCCTATTTTTCCTTTTATTTTCTTTCATTATTTTTGTATTTTCTTTGATTTTTCTCATGCTATGTTATGTATAATGAGTGAAAACTTCGAATCTAGGACTCTTGATAGAAATAATGTTTGAGCATCCTGCCATTGACAGGACCTCCAAATATTTCTTCTCCATTCAGCCCTTGTAAAAAGAAAGCATTATGACCCCTAATTGAGTGAATGATATAAGGCCCTTTCCATAAATTCTCAAACTTTCCATGTTTACCTTTATCTTCCCTCCTTGAATCCCCCCTCTAAACTATGTCTCCAACTTGGAAGTTATTTGATTTGGTCCTTCTGTCAAATATCTTCTTGATGTTTTCTTGAACTGCCTGTGTCCTTATGTATACTTCTTCTCTTGTCTGTTGTAAATGAATAGTTTGATTTAGTCTTCTCTGCTTGTCATTTTCTTATGTTTGTACTTCTTAGAGAATTTTCATGACTGGAACTCCCAAAGATGTAGGGAAAACTATGTCTAGACCATATACCAACTGATAAGGGGACATATTTATTGATTTCTTGGTGGTTAGCCTATCAGCCCATAATGCATGAATCAACTTACTATGCTAGGATTTATGATTCTGATCCAACAGTTTCTTGATAATGTTAACCAGACTTTTGTTGGAGGATTCAGCTAATCCATTTCCTTGGGGGTGGTAAGCTGTGGAATGACCTAATGTGATATGATATTTGTAGCAGAAATCAACCATTCTTTTGGATTTGAAAGCAGCAGCATTGTCTGTAATAATTTTCCTAGGACAACCAAATCTGGATAGTATGTTGTTTTCAAGGAACTTGATAATGACAGAGTCAGTAGCATTCCTAGAGGGGATGGCTTCTACCCACTTGATAAAGTAATCTGTGGTAGTAAGGATCCACTTATGTTGGGCATATGAGGTTGGGTGAATTTATCCAATAAATTATAAACCCCATTGCTGGAAGGGAGCCTCAACACTGATGGGATGTAAAGGTAAAGGTAGGAATTTTCTCTTGCCATAAAAAATTTGACACTTATGGCACGTCATGAATAGTTTTTGAGTATCTGGGAAAAGGGTGGGCCAATAGTAGCCAGCTCGAAGAATCTTGTTGGCTGTGGTATTCTAGTAAAGGTGCCTCCACATTCTCCCTCATACAGCTCATGCATGATTTTTCCTGCATCATCCTCAAGCAAGCATTTAAGCAATATGCCAACAACATTTTTCCAATATAACGCTCCATCTAAAATGTAGTAATTTAAAGCTTTTTGCTTCAATAATATAGCTTTAGTCTTTGATAGAGAAGGATGAGTATTAAGATAGAGAAGCACATAAATGATATCAGCATACCAAAATGAATTCAAAAACATTTCTTCAATGTATGGAACTGTGAATTCTTCTTGTTCTTCTAAAACATCAACCATATTCATGTCTAATACTTGCAAATTTGATTCTGCCATGATTTTTTCTAATCCCTATATTTTAATTGGCTTGGTAGGCCTTATTTCTAAATCATATTCTAAGATAATAGCAATCCACTTTCCCCTTTTACCATCAGGGCCTTGATCTAGAATGTCATTGACAACTGTATGTGGGACAAAAGCAATGATATGAGAGTGTAGAATGTAGACTCGGAAATATTTCAATGATTTTATCAAGGCTAAGGCTTGTTTCTCCATGATGTTATATTTGAGTGGAGCATCTCTTAAGGCTCTACTGAAAAATTATATTGGTTGTTCTTGGCCCATGTTGTTCTTTTGCAACAAGAATGCAACAATAGTGTGTTCAGAGGCAAATGAGAAAATGTAGAAATCTTTAGTGAAATCAAGACTAATAAAAACTGGTGTTTGAGTGAGAGCTTGTTTTACTAGTTCGAATGACTTTTTGGATTCTAAGTTCCATTTAACTCCTGTTTCCATTTTTAGCATGTTTGTGATATTTCTCAAAATTTCAGCATGGTTTGGAATGAACCTTCTCAAAAAATTGAATTTTCCAATGAAAGATTGCAATTCTTTGAGGTTTATAGGATGGCTGATTTTCAATATGCCTTCAATCCTTTTAGGGTCTACTTTGATTCCCTCTTTAGAAATTATGTGGCTAAGAAGCTTTCCTTCTTGGAGACCAAAGAGTGTCTTTTTGGGATTCAACGAAAAGCCACATTTTCTACATTTCTCAAAAACCTTTCTCAAATGAATCAGATCTTCTTTATCAGTTTTGGAGAAGACAGTAATGTCATCAAGGTAAATGATTATAAAATAGCCTATGTCTTCTAAAAAATCTATGTCTATGGCCCTTTGGAATGTGGCCCCTACATTCATCAAACCAAATGGCATTTTAACATACATGAATGTACCCCAAGGTGTGGTAAATGCAGTTTTGTGTTGATCACTTGGGAGTACTAGCACTTGGTTGTAGCCTAAAAAACCATCTAATAGTGATATTATTTTAGATCCAACCACCTTTTGAAGGATGCGGTCCATTTTAGGCAAGGGATAAGTATCTTTCAGGGAGGCTCTGTTCAAATTTCTAAAGTCAATGCAAAGCCTAATTTCCCTGGTCTTCTTCCTAACAGACAAAAGGTTGGACACCTACTATGAGTATATAAGGGGAGCTATGATCCCAACATCATACATATTTTTTATCTCTTTCTCAACTGAAGGCAACAAAACAGGGTTTATCCTTCTTAATTTCTATTTGAAAGGTTTCTGATTTTCCTTAAGAGGAATTTTTTGTTGAATGATGCTAGTATCATATGATTTCAGATCTTTGTACCCCCATGCAAACACATCTTCAAAATCCTTGAAATGTTCAATATATTCCTGTTTGATATGAGTAGGGAGAGTGCTAGATAACTTGATCATTTTGGGTTCATTTACGCTGCCTATGTTATGTTCTTCTACATTGGTTTCTGTAGGCTCCATCTTTGGTTTTTTAGCTACATCATTGAAATCAAACACCTCCTCCAATGGTGTAAGACCTCTTGGTATTGAATAATGTTTACATTGTAAAACTTCAAGTTCCTTTTGGTTTGTTTTGTTTAACAATTCTACTTTAAAAAGATATTCACACTGGTTTATATCAGTAGTAGAGGACAACTATGTTTTATGGACTTGTTTTCATCAAAACACTCTTCTTCAAGGCTTAAGCTAGGTGTTAATTCAGCAAAATCATTTTCAGATTGCAGAAAATTATCAATATGTTTATCACTCTCAAACACTTGCCAATAGTCTTCATTGTCAGGGACTATGGGCCTATTTTTCACTCTGACATTGACTGGTTCAATTATCAGTGGTATTTTGCAATTGTTGGCAGCAAAAGAAAGTTCATTTGCAAGGTTGTTTTGAGCTCTATGGATGAAAATGAGTTCATATTTCTCAAAGTTTTTTAAGAGCTCAAGGGAAACATTTCTATATTCTCTTAATATTGGGTTTTTGGCTGAATAATCCCCTTTTATTTGCCTAATAATCAGCTCTGAATCTCCTTGGACTGATATTTTCTTGCCCCCTAAATCTTTGAGCAAATATAGGCCAAGTAGGAGAGCTTCATATTCTGCAATGTTATTGGTGCATTGGAAATCAAGTTTATAAGAATGTCCTTGGTTTGTATTGTGTATCCATATACCATCTCCAAAACTTGTTTTGCTACAAGAGCTATTGAGCCTCAAATTTGTGCTTTCCTTCACCTCATTTTACCTCATTCTCCCTTGTCCATTTCTATTTTAAACCCAATTGATCAATAAAAATAGTTAAAATTACTTCTAGAATGGTTTACATGACTGACTTGTTGAATTTTGTGATTGTTGCCATCGTTAAGCATTTTGACAGGAACTAGCTGCAGAATGCAGACATTCCGTAGCTAACCGGCGATTCTGCAGCTACCTTCATGTTTGAGTATGTTCCAGGTGGCCTCTTGAGGAAAAATGCATATGGGCATGATCCACGTCGTGCCTACATGGTTTGTTGCTCATCATGGAAGAGGAAATGAATTCTGGGTACGGTTATGCACGTGGGAACACATTTGTGAAGGAAGACTCCTACTAGGACTGTCTCAGTCCAGGTGTCTTTTCTCCTTCACGTAGCCACCTCAAAGACTCCTAAGATGATTTGGATAAGGAAAGACATTATTCCTAAATTGTTGTAATTATTGTTACTTGCATTTTACTTTATAAACTCTTGAGTAGACCGAGAGCTTAGTTAGAGATTTTGTGTTAGATTTGCTGCTAGATTTTGTGTAAACTCTGTGTTACGTCCTTGAAGACACAGAGTGTTATGTTCAAACTATTGCATCGTTAATGGAGCAGACAAAGTTATCTTGAAGGCGTGATTTAATTTGGAGTTGAATGCCGTCAAGTGGTAGAGGGCCCCTGCCTCTTGCACGGATTTCTTTTGCGTAAACTAGATAAGTTTTTCCTAGCTGCCTTTACGTTTTGCATTTGAATTGGTAGTTGTTTTGTTTTAGCTACTGTAGTCGTATTCATTCTAGCTCTTCCACAAGAAGACACTCTTCCAACAGAATAAAATGATGAATGTTTAATGACTATGGTATTGTAGGATAGGAGTTGAATTTGTATTTGTTTTTAACTAGCTACTGTAGTCATATTCGTTCTAGTTCTTCCACAAGAAGACACTCTTCCAACAGATTAAAATGATGAATGTTGAATGACTATGGTATTGTAGATAGGAGTTGAATTTGTATTTGTTTTTAACTAGATACTGTAGTTATATTCATTCCAGTTCTTCCACAAGAAGACATTCTTCCAACATATTATAATGATGAATGATGAATAGCTATAGTACTGTAGGAATTAGTTGTAGTTTTTGCTATTCACTATTACAGTTACACTTGTTCTAATCACTCTTCCACAAGAAGAAATTCTTCCAATACATCCTTAAGAAGTTCAAGACATGACTGTGATAATGAAAGATTTAGTTGTTTGTTTGTACTAAGCATCATCTCTGTTCTTACTCTTAAACGCTTGCCCAAGACATCATAATGACGAGTAGGATATGGATGTGGTAACTTAGTTTTTCATTTGCTTTCTGTTCATTTGCTTTTAATTGCATACAATTACACAGTTAGAATTGTTCTATCCCTTCCAAAAGAAGGAACTCTTCCAAAATATCACTAATGATGAACAAACAGATTGTGTAATTTCATAGAATAATGCATGTTAGTTAGAATGCTCCGGAGTTTCATTTGCATTTAATTCATGTTCAGTTACTTTGTTTCAAGTTTGATGATGACTTATAGTTCAACATTGTTCTAGTTTAGAAGCATCTTAGGTTCATGCTTAAATTAACTCATTGCACTTGCATTTCATAGTCACACTGTCATCCTTTGCACAATAGATTACTTTAGTTGTTAGGATTCATAAGACAGCCTTCATTATTCACAAATATCTTTTTGTTCTGAAAACTATAAGTGATCCATAACCATAGGAACAGAAGATAAAATCACTCTAAGGTCTGAAGTATCTCTGCAAATTCCTCATCATTTTATAAACAGAGCTCTTCCTCAAAAGAACTACTTTGAAAAGAAACCAACAACTCTTTGAGTATAGGTTCTGAGACATTCAATTAAATTGCAGAATAGAACTAGGAATTAGTCATGAAATAGATGAGCTTAGAACAAAATGTTGCATCATGATAAGATTAGTGTTTAACTGTCTAGTTAGAGAACTTGCATATTTAGTGATCATTTCTCAAGTTTAGTTTGTGTCATTTGCCTAAGAAGTCATTATCAAGCTTTTGCTTTCTATTTAGTCATAGTTCAGATTTTGTTTCCAACTGCATTTGCCATTCCATACATTAGGCTCAACTGTGTTTTTTACCACCAATTCCTTTCCATTAGTTTTCTAGGCACTTTTATTGTAAACATAAAACACCAAAAGACCAAAAACATCATAAATCAACATAAAAAGACCAAAAACATCACAAAACACTACATACAACGCATTAGGAAACAAGCACCTAGGTACATATGGTACACTTCACTTCAGCAGTTTACAAATCCTGGTTGACAATTAAATGAGCTCAGTTTAGGAGACTAGATTGAGACCCAACAAGAGCCATCAAAGCTCTTTTCCCATAGTGTTTCTATCTCATACTCATTCTCATTGTCATTTTGTTGTTCAGGGTTACTAAGGTTAAGGCTGTCAGTTTCTTCTTTTCGAGATTGATTTGATTGTTTAGGTGATTTTAACTTTGTCCCATTTTCCTCTTCTTGTTGGTTGATTTAATTTCATTGTACAAGATAAAGGAGTCTAAATCTGAATGAATAGAATAAACAACAGTGTTCTTTGGCCTATCTATATTTCTTACTGTAAATTTCATATGAGACTCTCTGTATAATCTTCTAGTTTGGTTAAAAACTGGTATGGTAGCATAAGACATGTCCATGTGAAGGCTTCCTTGAAGTTTTACTCCCCATGATCTAGATAGAAGCATGCCATAGTTTGGGGGAATGTCAGCAACAACTATGTCCATAACTAGACCCTTAGCAGGAATTTGTGCCAGATTGACACATAAATCCTTGATTAGGCCTAAACATTTTACTCTGCTTGAATCAAAGGAATACAGGTCCTTGTAAGGTTTAGTAATTTCTAGGCCTAATCTCTCCATCACCACTTTTGGCATAAGGTTGTGAGAGGCACCAAAATCTAGCATGGCATTGTGTAAAATATTATCATGTATATTTAAGCTAAGATAAAATGGAGGAATGGTTCCTTCTTGGTATTTTCCTTCTAAATCAGGACCAAACAACAGTTTTGGTTTATCATCTATCAAGTTTAATGTATCAGTATCATTGCCTATGTTCAAAGCTTTCAGAACTTGGTTTTTATATACATCCTAGGTTACTAGTTCAGCTAAGGGTATGCTAATTTTGATCTTGGCAATCTCACCCTCAAGGCTTAAAGGAACTAATGGTTTTGACATATTTATATCTATTTTGTCAAGCATAGTCCTTTCAGAAATTCTGATTTTCTGAGTTTTATTAGGATTGTTATTTAGGACAGAATTCTCAGGGCCACTAGCAGAAGTACTAGGGCAGGTTGGGTCAACACTTTACTGATTGGTCTTATCCTTATTTGAGTCAGTATTCTTAGTCAAAGTGTGGATTGTGTTTGATTTATTTTTAGGAGAATTTTATGAAGTTTTCCTAATAACAGTACCTGTGTTTTCATCCTTGGAAATTTCTGGTTTCCTTTTTCTTCTAAGATCATATTGTCTGTGTACGTCCATTTTTGCGTTTTCAAACCCCAATTGGTAATCTTCAAAATCCTCATGATTATTTTCAACTTGTTATGAGGAGATGAAACCTTTTTCTTCTTCATTGAGGAAGACATCTATCTCACTATCATATCCTATCATATTTACATGATTTTCTTCTAATCTTTCAGTTTCCCTTTTTTCTTTCTGATCTACAAAGTTTTGTTGAAATGGAGGCCTAATTTGTTGGTCATTAGCTCTTTGTCTATCTTGAATAGGGTCTCTTCTGAAATTTGGATTTCTATTTCTATTTTGGGAATTGATTTGGTTTTCCCTTGGAGGCACTCGGTCATTTAAGTTAATTTTCTCAAGCATTCATTCCATTACCCTCACCAAGTTATCAATTTTAGCATCATATGATGAGTTTGATGCCATTGTTTCATCTTTATATGTAACTCTTTTCTCAACCAGATTTGCCTCTACACTAATAGCTCCCCTTTTCATATATTCTAAAGTCAAGGGGTCTCTTTCTCTCAGCTGATAGGCAATGTCTGGATCAAAGCCTTCAGGAAATTTAGCTAAGGCTAAGCCTAGTGGAGGTTTCATGTTTGGGGGAAGTGCATTGTAAACACTATTGAATCTAGTGCAATAATCTTAGACACTTTCCCCAGTATTTATTTTAAGGTTGCTATATTCTGAAAGGATTTGGAGAAGGTTCTTTTTAATTTCCCATTTTTTTATGAATGTTTGGTATAAAGAAGGAAGATCATTTATGCTATTAGGAGTTGATATTTTAAACCATTTCTTGGCTTCTCCTCCTAAACTCTGGGCAAAGATTCTCATCTTAATGGTCTCTTCTTCTATTTCAATGTAATAAAATACATCATCCATTTTATCTACATGCTGTTGGTCAGTAGCAGATTCAGTTCCAGTGAAATGGGGAATTCTAGATTGATAATCATTTGGTAAAGGAACCAAAGGTTGAGGTAACACTAATGGGGCATACCATGCTGCCATGGTGGGAGCAAATGGGGGATTTACAAGAGGTGAATTTGTGGGAGTGAAAGTGATATGGAATGGAGTGTTTTGAGCAATGGATGTATGGATGGGAGTGGTGGAAGTGCTTGGACCAGCAAGCTGATTATGAGCAGATTTGTTATGGAAATAATTGAAGTGGTGGAGAAGCTAAAAATTAGGAGGAGTGGAAGGAGAAGCTTCTCTGCTAAAGTTCTGCTACAAATTTGTGGGTTCAAGGTCATATTGGTCAATATCACTATGTGACTTGGTTTTAAATAATTGTTTTGTATGAGACAAGTCAAAGTGAGGATCTTTCAAGAGTGTAAGGTTTTCAGGGACAGATCTTGTTCTTTGGATGATCCTATCAGTAGTTAAATTTCTAGCTTTAGAAGTTTTCCACAAAATATTTTCCGGATCATCAACTATTGGAGGAGTATTAGTGTCTGGATGAGATCTGGTATTGATCCTATGTGAAGCCAGATTTCAAGTTCAAAAATGTAGAGAGGCTGAAAGCTTGACTGTTTTTCAAATGTTTTGACCTCTCTTTGTGTTTTATTACCTTGCTAAAATATGGAACTAGGCTTATAAACCTCTTTAGGACTGATTTGATGCAATCCTAAGGGAATATAAAAGAACTAATGGATAAATAGGCCTACTGGGGCTAGTGGAGTCGCCAGGTGGAAATTTTTAGCTTTTTGAAGGTAAAATGAGTTATGGTCCACCACCAAATGAGTAATAAAACCAATATAAGAATTTTTTTGGGGTTTTTTGAGTTTTTATATGATTGATAATGGTTTATGGAGTCCTAAGGTGTACTTATTTTGTCACTGAATTAGAAGGTCCCACCGTGGTCGCCAGAATGTTAGGGTCCCGTGATTTGGCATATTGGCAGACCAAATGATAGGGTAACATGGAACCAAGCTTTGGACTCTGAGGACCTAGCCTTCCTAGACTCATAGAGGGATCTCTTAGTTTATTTGCAAAGGATATGTACTTGTTTGCTTTTGAGGGTTGATTTTAGCCTAGTTATTAAGTGCAAGGTTTGTTTTGATTGTTTTGGTTGGGTATGATGATCAAAGAGCATAGATAGAATGGGAAATCTCTAAGTCATTGGGAAATGGAGTCAAATGGAAGTCATGATAAGTTTATAAGAGGATCGAGGAGCATCATAGGGAAAATCTAACTTGGCCAGTGGATCTTCAAAGTTTTTGGAATAATCAGATGAACATTAAGGATAAGAATGAAAAGTAGGACAAAGGGAAACTAGGATTTCTTTATCATCTACTTTAAACAAGAGAAATATTTTAAGGCATCTGTTTTGAAGAAAGCCAAAGGACAGGGATAACCATAGACTTATTTGGACAAAATTTTAATAAGAAAACCTTTCAGAAAACAATCCAACAATCAAAATACTACTTTCAGATAAAGAAAACATATTAGATAATAGTAAGATTAGTCTAAGATCAAACAGAAATAATCTAATATTCTTTTGACCAACTCTCTAAGGATATTTAAAGCAACCTTTTGAGGCAGTCCAAAGGATAGGGCACACCATAAACTTCCCTGGTTTAGACTCTACTAAGAATACTTTAAAGAAGTTTCAAAAACAATTCTCAAGTTGTACTCAAAGGAACATGGACTCGCCACTAAATTTCCTAGTTTCACTCTATTTAAATCATTCCTTAAAAATAACCTCTCAAGCTATACTCAAAGGAAAATGGACTTACCAAAAGAGAAACTCATTGGTTATACTCTATTGAATTATCTCTAAAATAACAAGCTAGATGGAACTGGAGGGAAATTAAGAATCCTCCAATCAGACCTTGCAGAGGAAAACATTAAAATAGTGAAGAGAAAACATAAATAAGGTGCTTTCAAAAGACATTTCTTATCCTAAAACCTTCACTCTACTGTAACAAAGAAATATGAGAAAATAATGAAAACAGAAAATAACAATAACAGATAGAAACACTTCACCAACAGCCAAGCTCAGGGATCCAGTGATCTAGCCTCCTCCATCAACAAACAAATCGAGGCATCCACAAGATCCAAGACATCAATTTTCCTTCAACTTCCAAGAGACTATGTATTACTTCAAAGAGTCATCAAATGCCAACAATATAATGAGTTCAAATGCAGTATTTATGTTACAAATGAGGAGGTGGAGCTCAAGATAGGGTTTGAGTGTCATAAATTACAGAGTAAATGCATTCCTAACCTTGAAAGCCATGCAAGGCATAAGGAAAGAAAATCTACAGCTACTTCTCTGTTTTAATAACTCTGTCTTATCTTTTTAAGAAGAAGAGGTACAAATTTTGAATTTTAAGGCATATAATAACTATTACAATAACTGCCTCGATAGATAAAAATATCTTCTGACTGTGTAGTAACTGCTCAAATGCCTTTATGGAAAGGAAACATGCTATAGGTGGCAGTTTGATCTTTTGGAGGAGTAACTGTTTCCTTGTTGAGTTATTCAAGGCTGTCTTTGGATTGCCTATCTTTGTTTTAATCATAAATCTGTCTTTTAGGCCTACGAACCTTGATTTTGTTTTGATAATCTGCCTTACTGCCTTTATCCTTTTTTCTTCTGTATGACTGTTTTATTCACTTATCCTTATCTTTAAACCTTGGCCTTTATCCTTTAATCACTGTATTTAAGAAAAAATCCTCTATTTTATTCTTTGATCTATAATTAGCTCTTTAAGCCTTATGTTCTTCATTTTCTTTCACTTCTCTTTTGACTGCAACTGTGTTTTGCGCGCAGGGAGGGTTTCTTCATGGTACTAGAGGGTTCTGTAACCCATCGATGATCATGATTCATCGAGTGTTAAGCCTTTATGCAACCTTCCTGGGATTTTAATGCAAATTCACCTTGTGGATCGTCATCCAAAGAATATTTTGATCATGTAACACCTCTGTGGGCATTTCTGCCATTAAAACCTACAAAAGAAAACATGAAACAACGTTAATTAAAAACCTACGAGCTAGAAAACTGCATTTTTTTGGGTTTCTAAGCATCGGGGGTGATTTGCGGAGGGAGAAAGGGTGCAGAGGGAAGGTCCCATAGGTGGAACCACGGATAAAATCAAACAGATGGAAATAACTTTGAATTTTTGGCATGGAGGAAAAAATCAGTTTTGAAAAACCACGGCGGTTTATCGCACGGACATAGGGCGGTAAGTGGTTTTGAGTAGAGGCTGCACGATTCAACTTATCGCTTGACGCGTGGTAGGGCGAAAACTTCCCATTTCATGTGGGTTGGGTTTGTTAAACCTTATCACAAAAATCTATGTGATATTGAGTCTGAGCCGTCGTATCTCAGAAAGTGAGATCAACGGTGTGGAGGGCTTTCGCGTCAGGGCGCATATCTGTGGAGTGGAGCCTACGACAGGTGGCGAGCTTTCTTTTGACAAGGGGTTAAATGGATAGCAGGGAAAGGATGGCCGTCGGATCAGGGCCCAAGGCTCAGAATCAATGGTTGAGATAATACAGGAGAAAAACAAGGAGGCACAGTGAGAGGGGCCCGCTCTTAATTTTTCAAAGGTTATGGGTGGGTTTTTTATAAGGTATGTGGGGGTATGTAGAAAATAGAATGGGTGGAAGTGAAAATTAGGATAGGGAAGGGAGCTTAGGATATATTGGAAGGAAGGGTTTTATGAGGGTGAGGGACTAAGGTTTAGGCTGAAAGGGGCTTAAGGGCTAAAAGGGAAGATTTTTATAAAAACAGGGCTTTTATAACATTTTGGAGGGTCTGGTAGGCCTAAAGTTAAACTTAAAACAATATAAAAAGGACTTTTTAAATTGTTTAAGGCCTTCTTAGAAGAAATATGATGAATGAGGGAATATTTGAGGGTTTTTTAGAGGGGAAAAAGGGAATGATTGAGGGTGTAAGTGAGGTAATGAAAATAAGGCAAACAAGCCCAGAAAATGGAGTTTTATTTGCAGCAGGGTAAATTTCGAAGGATAAAAGGTAGTCAAATTTAGAAGAATAGTTAGGTTTAGGATGATGATGGCAGTGAGATTTCTAGAACTCACAGTGTTTCTTCAAATATTGTTTCTAGAAATCTATGCTTTACAACTCAGTCATCTTTTGATATCAGAAAAATTACTGATGACTAACAGACAAGATGGAATGGAGTGAATCTAGTCGCATCCTTCACTAAGGTTCGGTAAGCCCAGAGAGATGAAAACAACAAGAGATTCTAGTTTTATTTGTGCATCCAAATCATATGTTGAAGCATAGTGATGAGAAATTTGTTCATGGCTTCAACCTGGCCATTGTCCTGAGGGTAGTATGATGTTGAGCTCATGACATAGACCTAACTTGAAAGTCAACTCCACCACCATGTAATATCGAAAATGGGAACCATGATCGATAACAATGGCTTGAGGGACTAAACCTAGAAATGACATGATTGAATATAAACTATGTTGTTGTATTACCGTCAGCCGTAAGTGTAGGCATTGCTTCGGCCCATTTGGTGAAGTAGTCTAAGGCTACGATGATATAAGCATGCCCCCCAGCCGATGGAGGGTTACACGTCATAAAATTGATGCCCCACTTCGCAAAGGGACCAACGGTAATGATAGGGTGAATATGGTAAGGTGGCACGCGCATCTTGCTCTGATAGATCTGGAAATCATGGCACTTACGGAAAGAAATGATGCAATATTTAAAGATGGTGGGCTATAAATACCCATCACGAAGAATTTGATGTGAAATATCATATATAGACATGTGACCACCACAGCATGACTGTGACAATCATCCAGGGCCTTTTCAGCCTCCTTGAGAGTCAAACACCGGAGGAGAATGGAATCAACTCCGATGCGGTAGAGTGTATCTCCGAATATGCAATAGGGTTGCAATTGATGATGGATGCGTCGGTGAGAATCCTTCGTTAACTCAGATCAAAAGGTGTAATTATGAAGATATACGATGATATCACCATACCAAGGATCGAGGGTGCTAATCAGAAAAAGTGTGTCATCTGGAATGCATTCCTCGAAACCAAACGAAGCGGAATCGGAACGGGGAGAGTAGATCAAATCGGTGAAGACTAATGATTTCTTCTACTTGGTGGTAGTGAACTCCAAATCGAACTCTTGGAGGATGAAAATCCACTTCAAGTGCTTTCCCCCCAGCAATTGATGAGTCAATATGTAAGTCATAGGGTTGCAATTAGAAATCATAGTCATTGTGTGCAACAGGGTGTAGTGATGAAAACGTTGAATAGCTTGAACAAAAACCAATGCCAACTTCTCGACATGTGCATATCACGTATTAGTATCTAGAAGGTTACAATACAGATAGTAAATGACATGTTCATCACCGTTATCATCATCTTGTACCAAAACCATGGAAATCATGCTAAATGAAACGGCCAAATAGAGGGAGTATTCGCGATGATAATTTGGAGGATGCAACAGAGGAGCATTGATGAGAAATGTATTCAGTGCATCGAAGGATTTTTGGGTGATTTCATACCATATGAATGGGAAACCTTGCATCAGTAATCGCATAAACCCTTTGGCCACTTCGACATAGTTAGGTATAAAACGGTGTAAGAAGTTAGATTTCCTCTACAGACTCTGCAGCTGATGTAAGGAGGAAGGAGAGGGGAGATTAACTAGCTTCAACTTTGAGTGGATCGAGATGAATCTCATCTTTGGAAATGATAAACCTTAAGAGTCTACTGCAGTCAATGCAGAAGACGCACTTATGTGGATTGAGTTGGATATTATAGCGTCGATAGCGAAGAAAGATCTGACGGAGATTATCAGGATGGTCTTTACGCTTAGCTAAATGAGCTGGAAGGTCATCTAGATAAGGCTAAACAATGTGCTTGATATCATGGAAAGCATATGAAATTTCTCACTGAAATGTAGCCCCAACATTTTTCAGACTGAAAGGGAGCTTTTTATAAGTGAAAGTACCCCAAGGACAAATAAAGGCGGTCTTATGTTGATCGGCCAGAACAATATTAATTTGGTTATACCCAGAAAACCCATCCATGAGGGAATAAATCTCACTCCCAGCACAGTCATCAATGATTTGATCAGTAAAATGAGTGGGATAATTATCCTTAGGGAAAGCACGGTTAATGTCACGGTAATCAACATAGACACGAATGGTACTCTGTTTCTTATCTACAGGAACAATATTAGAAAGCCATTCTCTCAAGGGAATTAGATAGATAAAACCATCTTTAATAAGTTTTTCAACTTCTCCCTTAATAACGGTAGCCTTTATAGGGTACACAGGATGAAGGCGCTGATGAACATGCTTCACACCAGGATAGGTAGGAATCTCATGCACCACTTTACTTGGATCGATGTCAGGCATCCCTTCATAAGACCATGTGAAAATGTCGGGAAAATCACAAAAGAGACTAGTATAGACCTAGATCCCATTGGGAGAACAAGTCACCCCAATATGGATTTTCTCGAAAACCCTTGGTTTGATGGAGATGTCGATAGGCATCATCTGTGTAATGTTTCTCAAGTTAACTTCCGCAAAGACTTCGTGTCTCAGTATAGGAATTTGAAGTGGAGGAAAAGGAACCTGAGAAGCGAACCTATCAAGACATGTAGACATGGCCCCAAGGCCAGGCATGAATGAGGATCGATGATGACTATCATCCCAAGGAGGATCCTTAAGATACAGAGTTTCCACGATGGCCAAATCGGAGGGAAATATCTCTCTCAAGGGATTGGGCGAATCTGAATCGCTGATCCAAGGGGATTGAGAATAAGTATCAAGAGACATGCCCAAAGGAGCATGATTAGGAGGCAGAGGATCTAAAGCCGAAATAAGTTCACAATAGTCAATCTCAATCAGACTTAACGACATCAAATCTCCAAATGAATCAATCTGCTTGGGTGAAGGGATGATCCATGGATCAGAAGACCTGGAGATCATATTAACCTAAAAATTGTTGGGTGGAGGAAGAGGAAAATACCCATGAGGGTAGGATCTTTGAAGATACCTTGCCCTATGCTATCGTAAGGCATAGGAATTTGATCTACGTATGAAATGTTTCTCTCGAAAGATGAAGAAGTGAAGAAATACAACTGATCGACAGTAACAATATTTCCTTTGTGCCGAAATTGCAAAACATGAAAGAGAGTGGATAGAACGCATAGCATGGCATGAGTCCAACTGTGACTGAGCAGAAGATTGTAATTGAGCTTGGCGTCAACTACTTCAACCTTGACGTTGACTATTTTCCCTTCTAGAGTGATCGGTAAACTAGAGAGAACACTAAGAGGTTTAGATGCCCTTCCATCAAACACTTCTAGAGAATTTGGAGATGAATTCAGAGTTGGAGAACCGATGGCTTTCCAGCAGGTAGATGACATGACACACGTAGACGCACCCTCGTCCACGACCTCTCTATGGATATTCAGTCCATTAATCCCAACTTGGATAATGAGTGCAAGCTAGTGAGGGAGACGTCAGACAGAATTATCCAAGTTGAAAGTGATAAGGCTCGAATCGGTAGGATCAACCCCACCGATGGCAGATAGAAAAGTCTTATGTTGAGACAAACAACTCTGAAGCACTTCTAATGCAAACATAGCAGACGATGCCTGAGCCAAATCCTAAACATACTATAATGTTGAGAAGCACGAGCGTTAGAATTGTAAGAAGACTTACAGAGTACACCTTTGGAAGGTGGCCGAGAAATGGGCTCAATACTGGGCCTTTCAATATGAAGAGGGCCAGAAGTAGGTGGAGGAGGTGGATCATCAGCGATCTCTTTCCTTGCTGCCTGACGTGGTTCGGTATAATCGTTCGATGGGGTAGCAAAAGAAATAGGTGTAGAACCATTCATCATGAAAAAGTGAGAGCCAAATGGGGCAGAGGACTGAGGTTTCTCTACCAACTAAGTCTGTTGTGATGGAAATGGTTCTTTGAGAACAACCATATTTCCTTGGGTGCCTTTGAGAAATTTACTCACTTCGGCCCGTCAAGGACAGTCCTTGGTGTAGTGCTCTTCATCACAAGTCAAGCACGGATACTTCAGTTTACGTTGTGAACAATCATCAACATGATATTTTTGAGAATCCTGTTTCGGGGTATCGACTTTGGCCTTACCTTTACCCTTATTTTTACCCTTGGAATTTTTATCCACTCGATTGGCCTGAACAACATTCACTTCCACAGTTTTACTATAATTTGGGGTTGGATGAGAAGAAGTATCATTGAAAGGAGTATATTTTTTCTTCCCAGGATTTGGAGGAGAAGACTTCGAGAAGTCTGAGACATAGAACCAATGATACTGTCGACGGATGGTGTCGTCGGTGCTTTGGAGGTTCTAGGTTTAGGAGCATCAGGTAAGAGATCATACAACGTGTCAGACTGAGAGTACACAAGATCAAGGTACTGGGCACGAGAAATGGCTTGTTCCTTAGTAACACATGCCCCCATAGCAATGTCCTTAGCAATCAGAGCAACGAAGGAGGTAGTAAACCAATCAGTTAAAATCTGATCAGGAATATTGAACTTGATCAAGTGACGACGATGCCTCCATTCATGAATATGATCAGAGATATGGGTAGCTAAATCTTGTTTTAAGGATGTGAGGAGGTGTGTCCCAGTTTCATACCAAACCAGTAACTGAAAGTGCGTGAGAAATGCCATGGCTAAAGAGTTTAAATCTTGGAAGATACCATGAGATAATTCGATGTACCACTTTGCAGCAGCACCAGCAAGAGTTCGTTGGAAAAGACAGATTTGGATAGAATCGTCAACCCAAGAGTTAGAGGAGCACCAAATATGGTAGGTCATAACATGTGCTTGGGGGTCTTCTCTAGACTTTCCCTCAAACTTGGGACAATCTCTAGGAATTTTGGTTGGAACTGGAGGCCAATATGGGTTATGAAGGATCGGATCATTTGTTAACTTTGACAAATCAGGCATTTCCAACGTAGCAATAAAAGGAAATTGAGGATTAAAATGCATTGTAGTTCATTGATAAAGACTAGTATTAGCATTCCACCCAGGTTGAGAGAAATTATGCCCCCATATGTTTTGTCCTAGAGGATTCTGTCCATAGGGGTTATAAGCCTAATAGTTCTTCCCATACATGGGTTGAGGATTGGGATACTGATTCTAAGCATACCATTGAGATCCTTGCTAAGCAAAATATGGATTTTACTATAGAATGTACGCATTTCCTTGAGGTGGATTATACACCATCTGGGATTGACCTTGAGGATAATAAGTGTAACCTTGGGGCGCGCTATATATTGCCTGAAATTGACCTTAAGGAGGGTAAGTAGTGCCTTGAGGCTGAGTAATTTGTTCCTACAGATTACGTTGAACCGACTGCTGAGGTTGGATAGGCTGTCCCTGGCGGGTAGGTTGGCCTGGATGTTGAGGTTGAGCAGGATGTCCCTACGGAGCAGGTTGGTTTGGATATTGAGGGCCATCGGGTTGCACTTGTGGAAGAGGCTTTCCCGATGGTTGGGATGGGCCAAGATGCCCCTGAATACTAGGTTTACCTAGCGCAGGACCATAGGGTTGTCCTTGTTGTACAAAATTTTGGCCTTGCTGGACGTAAGGTTGCTACTGTTGCACAAAAGGTTGTCCCTGTGGTGGATAGATTTTTCCCTCGGGAACATAATATGCTCCTGGTTGAAACTGAGGTTGACAAGTAGGACCATAGGGTTGTCCTCGTTGGGCCGAAGGTTTTCCATATAAGGGTTGTCCTTGCGGACCGTAAGTTTGTCCCTGTGGACTAGAGGTTTGTCCCTATTGGATCGAAGGTTTTCCCTAAAGGGTTGTCCTTGTAGGTCTGAGGGTTGTCCCAACTGGTAAATAGGTGGATTGGGATCAATTAGAGGAAAATAGACAGGATTACCATATACATCATAATGATGTGGATGATTTCCAGACGCTCGGGGCTGCTGAGAATCCTGAGGTGTGGAACTCTCCTACTGAGGACTCAGAGAGGGAGCATACTATCATTGAATATCCAACAGATACTCATCGAATGTATAACCGCTAGGAATAGAAGTAGAAACCATAGGTGAAATGAACGTAGGATTGATGTCCACAGCATGAGGTTGTGATCCACTCATGGCGGGCCTAATGGGCATCGTAGGATTGATAAAGATAGACCTGTGAACAACAACAGACCCTGACGACGGAGTCATACTAACAACCAGTGTAGATGAAGCCACACAAATGGTGGGTCAGACTGGGATAGATGTAACAACGACCAATGAGATGGTTGTCGAAGGCGATATTCTGGATACAAGAATAGACAAGGTCCCTGTGGGAGTCGATATACCAGATAGTGTCATGGATGCAACACCAGAAAGGATCTGACCCAATGTACGATAACCATGTGGAAGAGTCACTGATTTAGGGGAAGGTTAGCTGGAGACATACATGAAATCTTCTAGTAATAGTTGATACTCCCCAGTAGAAACATGAAGCTCTTCACTGCCAACAGGACTCGAAGAATCCATGTCTAACAAGGTTGTAATATCATTGAAAATATGACAAGGACTGGTAGGTAAGGCAACAACTAATAACGTTGATCCCTATGTAAGTGGAGGGAATTCTTCCTCGCTCTCAAAACCAGACCAAGCACCCTAAGGTTGCCAATTGATATCAACTGACCCTTCAGGAGGAGACTGGGTGGCAAGAGGTAAGATACTCGGAAGGACAGACTGCCAAAACTCGAAAGACCTAGTGGACTGAGGTGTTTCCGAATAAATGTCAGGAAAGGGATCAACACTAGGAGGCAATGAAGAGGATGATGAAACTGGTGGTTCCACCACTATGAGAATGTTTCAAAACAGGAAGAAAATGAGATAGCCTATTCGAGGCTTCAAGATCAAACACTAAGGAACTACTCAAAACAAGCCAAGTAAAAAACTTTAATGGGCATGTGATCGTAGGCAGTTAATTTTATGACATTGAAATGAAACTCTTTTGTTTGATGTTTTAAGAGTCGAGAAACAGGCAAAAGATGAATCTAGTCACTTTCAAATTGAGCGAGTGTGAAAAGACAAATGCTCGATGATATTTTCAATTTTAGAGAGTTAGGAAAATATCAAAATGACTACTTAGGTAATCTAAGCAAGAGGGTGTACCGAGTTTCCATGAACTGCCATATACACCTTGGTGATCAAATGAAAGAGAAATGACCAAGGACTTGATGTACATACATGTAGTCTCCCCGAATGTTGTGTTCGGTGTATCACAGTTACAGGGTGGAAAAATCGGCTTCCTATGGATAAAGGATTGCAACCTATCAAGGTCTCCCTTTATATACGCGACGGTACGGGGAGAACAAGTCCGTAATAGTGTTGTCTAATGCCAGATGGTGAATGACAACTACTAGGTTTTACAACGCCAGAACACGTCACTAACCTAGACCTCTAAAATATGTGTGTTAGGTTTTAATGCTTCCTTAGGTTGATTGAATTCATTTTAAGGTTGATCTTGAATTGATGTTGTGATTTCAAGGCTTTACCAAATGTGATCTCGAATTCCTATATGCACACTACATGCAAAGAACATCATTTCCATTCAATGAATGCTAGCGAAGAGAGGGATAGGAATCTATGACAAAGTAGCAATCAATTGAAACATAAGAATAATTTCACTAATGCATCTAATACAACCAGATGAGAAAAAAAAAACTCTTCCCTAGTTCGCTAAGAGCTAGTAATGCAAAAGAACATTTTCATTTTCAATTTAAGCGAAAGAATGCAATTTTTTTGTCTTTTAGATGAATGAGGGACACAATGCACTGTTACACTAAAAGAAAAACAAATAATATTTTTGAGCACTACGAATGTAAGGATCTAAAACAAATAAAAAAAATGCAATACAAACATAAAATGCACTCAAAACAAGGATGCACTCTTCCAAGCAAACAAAGGGCTTTCAAAACGATCCAACGAGCAATGTAATCTATGCTCGAAGTGACGAATGGAGAGTCAAACGAAAATAAAAGTGATCATCCAACAAACCAAAGACATGAAGAATCGAGAGAAAGACTAACACAATCAGTCAACGAATCGAAACGAAAAAGATCAAAGTGACTCAAACTTAACTCAAAAAGCTCAGTGAGGAGAGGGTCAAACAAATAGCACAAGACACCTAGAAACCCTAGGGCTACAAACTCCACTGATAAGATGATGGACAAACAGCTGAGAAGACTGAGAGTACAGAGTCAAAACAATCTCAATAGAGCAATTGCAAGGAAAAAAACCAATCTAGAGCTAAGAAACACTGAAAAAACTCAGAAAAAAGGTCAAATCAAATCCTACAGGATTCGACGTGACTGTTTAGCTGTAACTCACGCTAAATAAGGGTTGTAGCACCTGTAACAAAAGCAACATGTTCCAATCAGTGCGAATTTTCAAGGAAAAACTGCACCAAGCTAGAAAACCATGGGAAAAAATAAAACCACTGAGCAGAGGTCAGCCTTGACATATTTGTGGTGTAGGTAAATCCCCTCCGTGGATAGATGTAATATCCCAAAATAGGGATTTTCTACAACAATAAGAATATCTGAAGATATTATTAAGTTGGAGATGCAACAATATATCTCATAAAATGTATTAGATCACATTTCCATCAATGATGTATACAACAACAAGAAATATGATCCATTCCCTCAATAAAAAGTGGGGAAAATCAACATTTCCAACACCAAAAACATTAATTTATGATATTTTTGTAAAAATAAGGGGAAATGATGATGGGATCCCTTATCTTAGGTCATGTGGGACTCACATACCAAATTTCATCAGAAAAAAATGACTCTAGCTATGTTAAACAGATCTCCCGACCCTGATACAGCTCAAAAAGGCCCCAAACCCATGACTTATTGTATGCAGAAATTACTGAAGCTTGCACAACGTGATTTATGAGGGTTTCAGATTTAATATGATATAAATATAAGATATATATTTTATTACATCAATACATGGAGAAAAATAGAGATCTAGCCTCTTCTATGCAAAATGAGATAACTCAGCAAGGGTTTCTTGACAGCTTCAGTACAAGAGAAGTAGATTTGAATATTTAGTCTACAAAATAACACAGTTTACTACAACATTACTTGAATATGAATGAAATAATTACAATAGGGATGAGAATCCCTTTTTCTAGCTTTCCAGGAGAAGGGTTGGCCCTTTCCCTCAGGAACTAGTCCAAAATCAAGGTATTAAACCTTGCTGTAGTAGCTCTCTAAGAAATGACGCAGTTCCTGCAAGGTACTGTGCTATATAATAGTAGAGATGCTTTGGCCTAGTGCTAATATGTGAAAATATGCCTGGGATCCTCCCTTGCTGATCCTCCAATGGATAGATAAGCTCTCCACTAAGAAAAAAGCTCATAAATGGCTCAAAGAGATCCTCCTTTGCTGCACCCAGCAACACAACCTAGTTCTAAACAGAAACTGCACTGTAGCTGAAGGAGGTAGCTTGGCCAAAATTCCAGAATGAGGAAATGTAGCTCAAGAACCTCTCCTTCACTGAGGATGAGGTAGGGATTCCTGACCGAGAACACCCTTATGCTAAACAACATTGTAACCCTGCTAAACAGCAAGAGGAAGCAAAGTCTTAACAGACCAAAACAAATAATAATCCAAGCATGAATACAATGGTTGTCATCCTCTCCATATATATCAAGTGCTCTTCTCCACAATGGGTCCCATCCATATGTTCCACCTAGCCCATGCAATTTGTCCTCCATGCAAACTACACAGTCCATCATGGAGATACAATGTATCTAGACAGTGCATGTGGACTTGGTCAAATATGACTGAATCAATATGATCCAATCCTGTTCACACCTATAGGGGCTCAATATAGCTGCTTTATTCTTCCCCTTTTCACATGAGGAATTTTATTTTTCCTCCTAAAGAAACTAATGGGCCTCCCTACCCATTTTATTCATCTAATGCCAGCTATAATGTTCCTTTTAGCTTGAGGCTAAAATTTGGGAACATTACAGTCCTCCACTCCAAAATTTTGCTTGTCCTCAAGCAGATGCATAGAGAGAGGAAAAATCCTCCCCCTTCTCCTCTTATGGCCTCCTCATCAATATTCCCCACCACTGCTCAAGATAATTTGCAACAAATCTGCCCTCCAATGTCTCCTCCCAAAGATGCATGACCAAATGGCTCACATCATGAAAAGGTGGAAGGTGTAAGTGGAAACCTCCTTGCTATCGCATGGCCTCCTCAAGGTAGGAGTGATGAAAAACATGGGAATTATTATTCCCAATGAGTGACTCCCTCACCCATGCAATCATCCAAATGAAATGAGCCATTCTAGGTATCTCATCAAAGAAATTTTCAACCCCCGGTTTATGCAATGTAGTGGGGCTGCATGGAGAGATTAGATTCTTCCATTCAAATTGTTTCTCTCTCCATTTATGGTAAGTATGGGGTTTTTTATGTCCTTGGGCTGAAATGACATGGCCTCAAATAATGGCCCAAGATACCCCATCAAACAATTCAGCCATGAAGTGCCTCCTCCGAGCACTCAAGTTCTTCAAATGGCTCACCCCATGTGAAGAAAAGAGATGTGACGTGGCAATCATGGTTTTCCCATTGCTCCTTCAAAAACATACAACATGAATAGTAGGGAGAATCACACTCCCAATGGGCATCTTCATCTTATATCCCACTCTCCAATAAAATCTTCTGATGGATATAAACATATCAGCAATATATGGAAGCAAAATACAATGAAAACAAGCTGTCAAATGACAACTGGAGAGTGAATCATAGTTCCACACATGGAATCAGTGCAGTGCATACTTTTCCTACATCAAAAAGAATGATAACAAGTGCTCTCCCAGCCACTTGTTTTCTGCCACAATAATTTCATAAGATAGAAACATCAAAGTACAATGAGGTGTCAAAGGTGCACACCAAAAATCATGTGGCCTCCCCCACAAACCACCATTAAGGTATCAAAAATCAATGCTACAAGTAGCTACAAGTACATCATACAAAATTCAAGAAGGTATGATCCTTCTTGGTACAACATGCTGCTCATATAAAGTAAAGAAGTACAAATCATAATGTGAAATTATACCTCCACCATGTACTTGAGACCTTGAGTTGAAATGGCTCAACTGGAATTCCTCCCTCACCTCCAATGAGTAGGGAAGTTGCTATGTCATCCTTTCCATCACCATACGGGCTATGCATCTCTCCATATGCTGAAATATATCATGTTGGATGCCCTCCCAAGTGAACCCCTCTATCAAAGAAAGATATGCATCAAAGTGAATAGAAAAGAAGTCCTCATGTGCTGCATGTAGCAGCTTCTCCTTGAGACTAGAAGCTCTAGTAAATAAGATCCTGCCATAGGAATATATGACCACAACATCCACCATGTATCTATCATCTCCATCCGGGTCATCAAGAATCATGCAAGCAACAAGATTCTTGGAGTACTCTACCAAGAGTTGAGATCTCCAATATGGATCAATCTTCCTAAGAGACAGTGTTGGTGATCTAGCATATGAAGCTCTCCTCATGCTGCTGCCTACTGATTTGACATCACCCATGCCATATTCATCTTCCAAAATATTCACCCCTCCTGAATCTGAGAGTGGTGACCCAAACGACAATGTGTCTCCCACCAACTCTAGATCTGGTGGCCTCCCAGGTGGGATGCCTCCATGTAATGAGACATCAATGTCAAGAGTAGACTGAATATATAGATGGATAGACTTGTCCCTGCTCTCACTGTGCAATCCAGCCTCCCTATTTTGTGCATCAACCTTCTGAAATGGATAGGTGTGTATGCTCCTCATCAAATGATGTTGGTCATCCTCCCTATCTCCTCCTTCCATCTGCATGGCTTTACAATCTCTCAACAAAGTTACATGTTGATCATAGGTTGTGTCTTGATATCCACACATGAGATCCTGGGGAATCCCTTGCAATTATAGAAGAACCTCTCTTGTTGGAGCAAGTTCTCCTCCTTCCTCTGCATTAGGCACTAGATGATCTCTAGATGTGACAGCGTTGTTTAACCTATGCAACATGAATGGGAAACCTCCCAATGATTGGATCCTGTTTTGAAAAAGGGATCTCCATACCTCCTTGCTCAAGAATATGAGATAAAGGTATTCCCTTTAGCAAGGTATGATGCAAGATATCAGCCTCCTCCATGGGTTTCTGAAGTGGAATGGAGTTTATAGTTTCATCCATCACATGCAAGGTTTGTGTTTGTTTGAGTTTGTTTTTCTTCTCCACATGTGTTTTATAAATCTTCCCATCAAATATTCCCACCAATGCTTTAATGAACCTTGCATAAGAATAATTATTTGAATTCTTTTAAGAAAAATACTCAAATATCCACCATGCATAGGCCTTATCTCCAAAATGCAGCGCTGTAACTTTGATTGCATCACCTTCAGAAATTTGGTGCTGCTGCAAAAAGGTGTCTAGTTCCTCCACCCAAGATTTGGCTGAACATGCAAGTGAACCATCAAAAGTAGATAGAAGAAATTTATCCTCCTACTTTCTTCTCTTCACCTTGATCTTGCAAAACTCTAAAAAGGTAAGATGATCTCTAAACCTTTCACTTTGAGATTCATAACCTTGCAACAAACCACTAAGAGTTTCCCTCTTAGGCATTCCTCTGTCCTTCATCTTTCTCTTGATAGATATGGGCTCTTGACTGCGCCGTGCAACATAGTGTGTGGTTGTATGCTCACACTCCTCATATGAAAATCTAGATTTTGATTCAGATTCAAACCCTCTTGGAGATTGTCTGTACATCTCCCTTCTTATTTTCTTGAGATCTTCATGAATGCTCTTTATAGATTTAGGAAGAAGATTTGAAAGCCTATCCTCCTTTATTCCTCCATATAATGGAGCCTTATTTCTACTCATATTTTCTTCTTTGAATAGCATAATGGTTGTGTTCCACAGGCTGAGCCAAGATAATGCTCTAATACCATTGTAATATCCCAAAATAGGTATTTTCTACAACAATAAAAATATCTGAAGATATTATTAAGTTGGAGATGCAGAAATATAGCTCATAAAATGTATTAGATCACATTTCCATCAATCATGTATACATCATCAAGAAATATGATCCATTCCCTCAATCAAAAGTGGGGAAAATCAGCATTTCTAGCACCAAAAACATTAATTTCTGAGGTTTCCGTAAAAATAAGGGGAAAGGACAGTGGGATCCATTAGATTATGTCATGTGGGACTCACATAACAAATTTCATCAGAAACAAATGACTCTAGCTATGTTAAACAGATCTCTCGACCTTGATACAACTCAAAAAGGCCCTAATCCCATGACTTATTATATGCAGAAATTATTGAAGCTTTCACAGCGTGATTTTATGAGGGTTTAAAATGTAATATGATATAAATATCAGATATATATTTTATTACATCAATACATGGATAAAAACAGAGATCTAGCCTCTTCTATGCAAAATGAGATAACCCAGTAAGGGTTTCTTGACAACTTGAGTTCAAGAGAAGTAGATCTGAATATTCAGTCTAAAAAATAATGTATTTTACTGCAAAATTACATGAATATGACTGAAATAAGTACAGTAGGGATGAGAATCCCTTTTTCTAGCTTTCCGGGAGAACGGTTGGCCCTTTCCCTAGGGAACTAGTCCAAAATCAAGGTATTAAACCTTGCTGCAGCAGCTCTTTGAAAAATGAAACAGTTCCTACAAGGGACTACGTTGTAGAATAGCAGAGATGCTTTGGCCCAGTGCCAAGATGTGAAAATATGCCTGGGAGCCTCCCTTGTTGATCCTCCAATGGATATACAAGCTCTCCACTGAAAAACAAGCCCAGAAATGGCTCAAATAGATCCTCCTTTGCTACACCCTGCAACACAACCCACTTATAAATAGAAACTGCGCTATAGCTGAAGGAGGTAGCTTGGCCAAAATTCTAGAATGAGGAAATTTAGCTCAAGAACCTCTCCTTCCATGAGGATGAGGTATGGATTCCTGACCGGGAACACCCTTGTGCTAAATAGCACTGCAACCCTGCTAAACAACAAGAGGAAGCAAAGTCTCAATAGACCAAAGCAAATAATAATCCAAGCATGAATGCAATGGTTTTATTCCTATCCATATATAGCAAGTTCTCCTCTCCACAATGGGTCCCATCCATATGTGCCACTTATCCCATGCAAGTTGTCCTCCATTCAAACTACGCAGTCCATCATGGAGATACAATGTATCTAGACAGTGCATGTGGAATTGGTCAAATATGACTGAATCAACATGATCCAATCTTGTTCATGCCTGTAGGGGCTCAATCCAGCTGCTTTATTCTTCCCCTTTTCACATGAGGAATGTTGTTTTCCTCCTAAAGAGGTTAATGGGCCTCCCTACCCATTTTATTCATCTAATGCCAACTATAATGTTCCTTTTAGCTTGAGGCTAAAATTTTGGAACATTACAATAGAGGCGATCCCTCTAGCCCTAGGGTGGGCCTAGCAGCAAGAGGACATGCTAATGCATCAATTCCTAGTTAATGAATGAAACTGAGTCGGGATAGATGGAAAACAGTCAAACAAGTCAAGCAAAGAAGAAAAATGATGAAATGACCAAAGTTGACTCGACAAGCCAAACGCTTGACAAACAACGAGACGACAAACACACACTGATACCTAGAGGAGTCGCCAACTTGTTATGTAGGTAAATCCCCTCTGCGGATAGAGATAATCCATCTAGCCCTAGGGTGGGTCTAGCAGCAAGAGGACATGCTAATGCATCGATTCCTAGTTAATGAATGAAATTGAGTCGGGATAGATGTCCTACTTTGGTTCCAACGCAGTTGTCATACATGTAGCAACAGTCTCCTGATATTTGTCCCAACATGTCACAGTACTTCAACAATGGTACTCAGGTGCCTCCACAAGGATTAGAGAATGATAGTTTCATACGAAACAATATTTTCATTCATAACTATCTAATTGGTCAAGGAGAATTAAACGTATTGCGCAAGATTAATCACATTAACACAAGACAGGAACCAAAATATTAGTCATGTATTAATTAAGAGAAAGAAAGAGATTAAAACCAAATGAGCCTTGACGTCGCATCCTCCTCAGCGGGTCTAGTCGAAACGCATCTCGAGCATTCATCAGGAAATTGGACTTGGCAAGGCAATAAGCCTAGACTCTCTCTCGACAAGGGTCTCTCTCTGCTCTATCTCACACCAGCTATATCAAATTGTTTCAGCTATTCTCCAAAATTTTTAGCTAGCAGCATCTATGTGAGAGAGATGTATTTATAGGAGATGAGGAGAAGGTTAGGATCCCTCAAATGGTGGAAGGGAGGCCTTATCCTTTGGGACGTTGCTCAAAATTAGGGAACAAGAAGCCAAAGAAATATGTTCGACGTTATTCAGTCGAACAACCCATGCTGACTCCGCTCACGAAGTGGTTGGCAATGGAAACTTCGCTTCTATATTTAAAAAACTTTCCAAAAACAACTCGACCCAAGTATTCCACTGAGACAAAGCTCCAATGGGCATGAGGCCCAATGCTAATTTCCTTTACTGGCACGTGGCCATAACTGTCTGCTAGTGCTGACCCAAAATCATGTTTTTTGATGGTCTGTTCCAGGAATATTCAACAAAGGAAATTTTATTCTCATGGCAAGGGATGCAATGACACTTTTTGCAAGGCATGACAGTACATATAAGTCACAGAAATGGTCCTCCAATGTGCAGGATGGGGATTTCAGGGACAATGAAAATTTTTTGTGTAACACCTACAGAGTTGGTCTAGGAAGCTGACCAAAAGTTGAAGAAGGTCATCAGTGATGGAGGATTTGTCTATGAGGACAAAAAACACAAAGAATGGTTTATTTCCATGCTGTTACCACATCTACATAGACCTATGGGACAACAAAAGATCGAATCCCAAAAAGAAGCCCTAGAGATTGACATGAAGCTAGAAGCTGCACCAAGAGACAATATCCAGTTTTCGGCACTAC
Source organism: Pinus albicaulis (assembly GCA_034641835.2). Lineage (NCBI taxonomy): Eukaryota > Viridiplantae > Streptophyta > Pinopsida > Pinales > Pinaceae > Pinus > Pinus albicaulis. Next base: position 1,184,090,166 of record CM076581.1, on the reverse strand, counting down.
AAATCCAGAGCTAGCTAGAGGCGATTTTTGGCCGGATAAATCGATCTTGCGGACAAGACTGATCTCCCTAGTATCAGAAGATAGTCTAGCAATAAAAAGACAATTAAATCTATCTTTCTCTAGATATATAACAATTTATAAGTAAATGCTTCAAAGATGTTACGATCCTACCTTGATCCAACGCTTATTTGTAGTAGTCGTCCTTCAGTCACCCGAAAGAGTTATCTTCGAAGATCTGCAATCACAAACAAACAAACATCAAATAGCACCTGCATAACATATATTCATAAATCATATCTATTATGGTGATCAAGGAATCCATAAAATAAAAAATCAGTTGACAGCTTATTGAGAAAAACAAACTTATTTTTATTAACTTTGAAATAGTAGAAGAACCTTACAACCTTTTCAGCCTTGATGTTGAACAGGTCTTCTCGGGGTCCAAAGCAGGAATTTCCTTTACTCTGACAAGTCTTGCACTCTTCCAACCGAGATACATACAGGTATGTAATATTTCTTCATAAAATCTCAGCTAAAGGAGTCTAAGTTCCAACAGCACTTTACCTCAAATAACACTAAAGCTTGAACTCCCTTTGAGGCTACCCAATGCCTCTTTTTATAGTGCAAAAGAGGAGGTTATAGTTCTTCCTATGAAGGGATAGAATCCTCCTTCAAAGGGATAAGCTCCTCACATCAAGGGGTTAGCTCCTTAAGGTATGGGATACATGAACCTGAAAAGAGCGGACTTTCCGCCGCAAGATTCCTTCCAGAAGCTTCTAATGACTAAAAGTGAGCTTTTTGAGTTTACTTGTGCCCTTTTAATCTTTTACAGGGTTTCAAACCCTTAACAAAGAGAAAGTGCGGTTAGGTACACAGGATACATGACCATTAGGTGCGAGACCGTAGGTAAGACAAAGAGAAAGTCCAATACCAGAGTTTTAGAGACTTTTGAGAGATTTTCTCTTATTTTTAAGGCTTGACATGAGGAACTGATGTTTTAAGACTTGCAGAGGAGGAAATTATGAGTGATAATGAGCTCATACAAATAGCAGAATGTCAAGGTGACAATTTTCAGTGCAACAAATTGCCCCCTAAAGTGTGAAGTCTGTAATAGATGAAGATAGAGTTTGTCATGTCTGAAGAGTGAAGTACTTTATCATTTCAAGGATCATCCTATGGACACCCCAGTCAGAACCTATAAAAACATTCAATGCAAAATATATATATGTAGACATATCATTGTTGAGGTAGGCATTCCCATACTCAGATCAAAACTAACTAGAAAACTGACTTAAACTGTTCTGATACAGGAATGATTTTTCAATACATCAACAATATAGACATGTGTAGATACAGTATGGACACAGCCATCTGTTTATGAATAGTCCATTGTATAAATGAATAACAAAATTTCTCGCAACCTAGATGGTAGAAACTAGATCCAAGGTCTTGATTTCTGCTTCCCGAACTAGTACGATTCTATCCATGTGAATGAATGTGTCGAAGTCGAACATGGTAGAAAACATTTGATTACCAGTCTATAATGTGAACTGTTAGCAATTTGAGAGTAACCACCAGTAATGTCAATGGACCTCAAAGTACTCAGTACAATCCATGAAATGTGAATGAATGAGTTGAAGTTGAACATGTCATGGAATCATTCGATCGAAGGTCAATGATGCAACATGTCGTCGAAGGTGAGAAACCTGCCATTGAGGCATGCAGATTTCAAGGTACTGACGATTTCTAGATCAACTTCCTAGATAATAAGTTGTCGTCAATAGAAAGTGATCCATCGTAGGCAAGGCCACAACACGAAATCATAGATCAAGTTTTGAAGAAATATATTGACAAGGACTGACTCAAGGATGGTCAAAATCGAAGACAAATATTTTGCAGATGAATGGTTTGTTTGAACTGTCCTCTTGAACACATAACGACACTGCAGATGGCTTGGTGAAAATTGACCCAAAGCTAATACCCAGAAACCAGCTGAAGATTTTCAATATGGTTTGATTAAATATTAGGCAAAGGATTTTCCCAACCCAGGTGAAAAAAAGTGTCATGTTCAAGAGTGGTTAACGGTTTTTCGAAAATCAAAATGTAACAAACAAGTTCGTTTCTCTCCCTTTTCCCCCACCATTTCTGGAAAGTACCTCTTTATTTTTGACAATCTTGAGGAGGATAACATTTTCTTGTTTATAAGCTCATCCTTCGAATGAGTACAACTTAGTTTAAAATTCAAACCCTAAGAAGGAGTGGTTCATTCCAGTTTTAAAATTGAACAGGTCCTTTACTGTTAAATTTTAATGAGTCCAGTATAGGAGAAACTCGGTCAATTTTAAGGAGTCAAAAGAAAAAAATTAAGAAAACTCCATGGGTGTACTTTTTCGTATAATTAGTCTCTCGAGCCCGAAAAAGGATAAAATAATGCAGGAGAGAACTCTATTGACCGTAATTAGTCAACGTATACCTTTTTCGTAAATAGTCCATTTCAGTCCATAAAAGGGGCAAACTTATACTGAAAGGACGATCATTCATTTATTTTAACGAGTTCGAATAATCAAGTGCTCGGTAATATTTTCAATTTTCGAGAGTCTGAAAAGGGCTTAAAAGAGGACTCCAATGTTTCGCTTTTTCGTAAATTTTTGAAAGAGTCCGAAAAAGTGATAAAAGTATGCTCTGTAGTTTCACTTTTTTCTATAAATTTTAACGAGTTCGAAAAAGTGATAAAATTGTACTCATATGGCTGACTTTCAATTTAATTTATGAGCAGGAAAAGACGGAAAGAACTCAGCATTTTCATGTGTTTTACGAGAACGAAAGATAGCAAAATAATCTCGGGATTTTCATGAGTTTAATGAGTCTTTAAAATAATAACCGAAATGGACTCGGGATAGGTTTCATTTTTACAAAAGCTTGAAATAGAGAAAAACTATGCTTCAGATAGGTTTTAATGCCCCCTAAGCATAACTGCTAGAGCACATGCCCCCCCAGCTTCATTTCATTCAACTAAACAGACTACTAGTAATTAATAGCTGGATGGAATGAAGGTTCATTTAGGAGATCATATGAAAGACCTGACCTAAAACTGTAAGAAAATTATGCAAAAACTGAAATAACTAACCTAAATATATGACTTAACATTTACGACATCTAGTCAAAGACTCAACTCAATTAGGGAAGGATTTGTTTCATTTTTTAACGAGCTTGACACAGGAAAAGAACTATGCTCTTGGAAACATGTTTCATTTTTTTTAACGAGGTTGACACAGTAAAAGGAACTTTCCTCTTGATCCACTGATTCATTTTTAACGAGGTTGACACAGTAAAAGGAAATTTCCTCATACCTGATTCATTTTTTTTTACGAGGTTGACTCAGTAACAGGAACCATCCTCAGAAACTAGTTATTTCTAATCTATTAATCTACTCTCTACAATATACCTACTGATTCATTTTTTAATGAGGTTGACACAGGAAAATAACTATCCTCATACCTGATTCATTTTTTAACGAGGTTGACTCAGTGACAGGAACTATCCTCTGACCAACTGATTCATTTTTTAATGAGGTTGACACAGTGAAATGAACTATCCTCGTAAGAATTTGTTTCATTTTTTAACGAGGTTGAAACAGGAAAAGAACTTTCCTCTTAGAAGCTTGTTTCATTTTTTTTTAATGAGCTTGACACAAGAAAAAGAACTATGCTCTCGACTAACTGATTCATTTTTTAATGAGGTTGACACAGTAAAAGGAACTATCCTCACACTCACTGATTCATTTTTTAATGAGGTTGACACAGTAAAAGGAACTCTCCTCACCAGAATTCTTGATCATGGCTTCCAAATAGAAGAAACACATGTCAAGGGATGCACCTCGATCATGGCTTACAAGAGGTCTTCATCAGAAGGAAGAATAGTTCTCTGGAAGGAACACATGTCAAGGAACTCAAAAGGGATAATAACATTGTGTTCAAATAATCCCATAGAGTTTTCCATGTCAATTACCAAATCTAAGTCATAGGAAGTCGAGCAAATAGTGAGAGGCTCACTTACATTGGTAACTGAAAACATGGGACTAGTTACCACATAATTAACCAGTGGTGGAGTAGATACCACTTTCGTATGAGGAACATTCAGGGATGTTGGATTATTGGTAGTCGAATCAAGACTAGGGAACAAAAGCTGGTCTACAGTCAAAATATTTCCATTGTGAGGGAAAGACATCATGCGAAAGAGTGTCGATACGACAGTTTTCATTGCATAGACATAGTCTCGTCCAAGGATTAAATTGAAATCCAAGGGGCCTCAAACTACCATAAGATCAATAAAGATATTTTTACCTTCCAAAGTAATAGAAAACTTAGGAAGGATCCCTAAAGGTTCACTAATATTTCTGTTAAAAGCTTTTAGATTCTGCGTAACAGGCACGAGCTGAGGGGAACCCAAAGCTTTCCAAGAAGTTGAGGATAAAATACTAAAAGAAGCACCTTCATCTACATGTGTGCGACATATGCTCCTACCACCAGCCTTCACAATGATTTGGAAAGGGATGGAGGAAGGAAGACGAGGTTCTGTCAGTTTATTCCAATCAAAGGAAAATACCTCAGTACTTGGAGGGGGTTCTGTAGAAACAGGTGAAATGCCCCCCTGGCGTAGAAGAATCTGATGTAACAAGAAGAACCTGAGCGGTATGAAGTTCACTGTCATCAGGGAGAGTGGGATCAAGTGAATAGGAAATTGAGTCGACCACTTGATTAACTAATGGATCATCAACCTGAGTGATATGAGTTTCACTATCCAATGGAAGAGTGGGATTGACTGTACTTGGAATTGGATCAATCACTTCGTCAGTTGACGGTAGGTTGGGAGAAAGTTGACGGTAACCAGTTGGAAGTCCTTACCATGCAACAGTAAGGTTTTCCAACAGTTTTGAGGCTTCATCCATGTGAGGTAAAATGTGAGTTTGATGACTTCCTTTGCATAACTTACAAGGAAACCTAACCCTTTTTCCCAGGAACCTGACTATCTCTAGTTGATGGATCAACGGAAAGTTGATAGGATTTTTCTGACCATACTTCCAAGACCTTTGGATACTGAGACAATTGATAAGGAAGTGGTCACCCATACAAATCTTGCAAGGGTATTTGGGTTTACGATGCATGTTGGAGGTTTCCTCAACATTACTAACATTTACAGCCATGGTTGACCTGGTTGACTTCTTTCTTATTTTGCTTCTTCTTCTTCTTCCCTTTCTTTTTCTTCTTAGTCACCTAGTTACTAGCATCAAGGATTTTACCAAGAGAAGAGGAAGAAAGGGAGGAAGACATATTGGGTGAAGAAGGTAAAGGGTCAACAGAAGGTTGGTGATGTTGAGATGGTGAACTTTGTTGAGGTGAAGCATCCGGTTGAGGTGGAACAATTCGAGTATTCAGGACCAACGAAGTTGAAAATAACCATATCGGTAAACCTATTGTAAATCCAGGTAATGACAATGTAGCCATATAAGGAGGACCAATATTTCCAAAGCAAGGAAAAGTACTAGGATTCTCGTTAAGAGGGGTTCCTTGGTTGGTAAATTCTGGAACAGTTTCCATTATATTAAACTTCAGTGAATTTTATTAACAATTTAAAACTAAAATTAACAATTCACAATTCACACCTAACAATTAAAATTCACAATTCACACCTATGGTCTCTAAAAGTAAAAACAAAGAAATTAACACGCGCTATCAAATCTAGGAGTCAAACCACACACAAACAGTAGATTCCCGCACTAAAAACACTAGTTGGTGATGAAATCTAACATCGTAGAATTTTAATGCGGAAATGGTGGTTGGAACAGTTACCCCAACAACCTGCTTAATGAAACAGACTGGTGCAAGTTTCTCCACTAAGCCATCTCGAGTGAAGATAACCCTCTGGAGAGTCCAAGTGAGTCTAGCTGACGTCTGCTCTAGGTAAAATGGGATCTTCCCTCCACCATCACCTTGGGAAAGAATCCTATAGTTTATGGCCACTAAGGTTACCAAAAGAAACAAATATACCTGGGGGAACAGTCTACGATCTGACACACACGCAAGGGCAGAGTAACAAAGCTCAATCCCCTTGAAGGCTCCTTGCAATAATCCAAGGTTTACCGACAAGTGACCCCAGGCTCCTCGACAATGGTAAATCCAAGGTTTACCATTGTTAATATGTGTATATCTACTATCGTTCCCAATGAGGAAGGATTTATTACCTCACTGGTTCAGATATGATCTCGTGCTTGACTCCTTTCAGAGGAGCTTCCCAGAGCATACATGCTACAATTGGAATTTTTCCTACCGCAAGATCAACTACTCGTTTGTTTTAGTTGCTTTGGAAATTTAACTACAACATATTCCAAAGCACTAATCTTGAGCTAGATTGGTGGAAAGAGCCTTAAATATGTAAAAATTACTAGATGAATTTTAATTAAGCGCTGTGTTATTTGGGCTATTATTACTCAAAGGGTAAATGGATATGAAACCAATGGTGTTATGACCCGACCCAAAACTGAATGCAATAAAATATGATAATATAATCTTTTCAATTCGATGAATCCTAAATAAAGTAAGGAAAGAGTTTCCATTCACTTCTAATAATGCAAAAAATTGATCACCAATAGAAAATATAACAAATTCTCTAATGCACTAATTTCATCAAGAAAAACTAATGCTAATCAATTCCAAAACAATTTTTTATTTTTGTTTTTTTTTTAAAGCATAAAAACATGTAAATTAAAATCAAATAAAACTAATCTAAATCTACGATTGATTTTTCAGAATGTAAACTATGCAATTGTAATCTATGCACAATTCACTTGAAAAGTATGCAGATGTAATCTATGCACATTTCATTCATATTCTGAAAATGAGAATTCTAATTATGCAAATGTGATCTATGCAAGAGAATTCTCAAACACAATATGATTCTAATGTAATATAAGAACCAATCAAGTGTAAGTAAAGAAAATTGGGTGAGAGTTCCAAATATCAGAAATACAAATACTCAAAGGTGATTAACACTCATACTCAATTTAGCCCACCTAGGCGAATGAGGGGGAAATTGTTTTGCAAAAACAAAAGCAAAAAGATGCAAAATTGTGAAAAGACCGAGACAAACCTCCAAGTAATGACCAAAGGAAATAAAATTAAGGATTTCTAAAAAAACAGACTCAAAACACCCAATTAACTTAATGGAGTTTGATTAGATGAAAAATTTGCTGAAGAAACTCATAAACAAGGCTTTTTGACAGAAAAATACAAATCTGGGTAGATGCTAAGAATCCTAAATTAAATATAAACTCAAACTGGAAGGAGAAATCTTAAGTTTTTCAAAAATTTGACAGGGTCTGCAGGCTCCAGAGCAAACAAGTGTGGTCCCACACTGGTTACTCAAGGAAAGTGCGGTCCCCATAAAACTTCAAGAAAAACAAAAAAGTTCGAAAAACTTTTGAAAGAAAAGTAAAACTAAGCTACTCAAGCCAGTAGAGATCAATCAAAAACTAGAAAAAACCATTTTCTCAAGTCAAAATAAAAGAAAAACCAAAAATCAAATTCTTTCCCCAGTGTAGTTGCCAATTTGTTGGCCGGATAAATCGATCTTGCGGACAAGACTGATCTCCCTAGTATTAGAAGATAGTCTAGCAACAAACAGACAATTAAATCTATATTTTTCTAGATATATAACAATTTATAAGTAAATGCTACAAAGATGTTACGATCCTACCTTGATCCAACGCTTGTTTTTAGTAGTCATCCTTCAGTCGCCCGAATGAGTTATCTTCAAAGATCTGCAATCACAAACAAGCAAACATCAAATAGCACTGCCATAGCATATATTCATAAATCATATCTATTATGGTGATCAATGAATCCATAAAATAAACAATCAGTTGACAGCTTATTGAGAAAAACAAACTTATTTGTATTAACTTTGAAATAGTAGAAGAACCTTACAACCTTTTCAGCCTTGATGTTGAACAAGTCTTCCCGGGGTCCGAAGCAGGAATTTCCCTTAATTTGACAAGTCCTGCACTCTTCCAACCGAGATACATACAGGTATGTAATCTTTCCTCTTAAAATCTCAGCTAAAGGAGTCTAAGTTCCAACAACACTTTACCTCCAATGCCTCTTTTTATAGTGCAAAAGAGGAGGTTACAGTTCCACCTATGAAGGGATATAATCCTCCTTCAAAGGGATAAGCTCCTCACATCAAGGGGTTATCTCCTTAAGGCATGGGATACATGAACCTAAAAATAGCAGACTTGCCACCGCAAGATTCCTTCCAGAAGCTTCTAAAAATGACTAAAAGTGAGATTTTTGAGTTTACTTGCACCCTTTTAATATTTTACAAGGGTCTGCACCCTTAACACAGAGAAAGTGCAATCAGGTACGTAGGATACATGACCATTAGGTGCGGGACCACAGGTAAGATAAAGAGAAAGTGTGATACCAGAGTTTTAGAGACTTTTGATAGCTTTTCGCTTATTTTTAAGGCTTGACATGAGGAACTAATGTTTTAAGACTTGTAGAGGAGGAAAGTATGAGTGATAATGAGCTCATATAGATAGAAAAATGTCAAGGTGACAATTTTCAGTGCAACAGTGTGGCAAACGTGCTTGGATATAGACCTGCCGAAGGAGAGCCTCAACATTAAGGCTTGGTTGTAAACTCCCCTTGTCTTTATCATAATAAAATTCATTTGATGTTTATCTTCCACTCTTTTTTACATCTATAATGAGCTTCTAGAATTCTTTGATCAGTTAGATAGGTTGTAATTTTTTTTATGTTTTTCATGGTTTTACGCTTGCCGTGGTGTCTTGACTGTCTACACAAGTAATCGAACATTGGTAGCAGCGTGTATCGAGCTGGAGGAGAGAAATGCATCAAGAAGCTTCGACATAAGATGACAACATAGCATCAGAATGAGGTAGGACATCTTCCTCTCTCTGGATTTCATTTACAATCTAGGAAGGTAGATGTTAGTATGTTCCCGTAGTTTCTAGACCCACCCTAGGGCTAGAGGGATCGCCTCTATCTGCAGAGGGGATTTACCTGGACAACAAATTGGAAACTCCACTGGGGAGTTTCCTTTGAGTTTGTCACTCTTTTAGGTCTTAGTCATTTGACGAATTTAGTCAAACAACCATTTCCCTATTTTCTCCTATGTTTTTCATCAATTACAATCTTTTAGTTTTTTCTTGAAGTGCTGAGTCTGGTCTTGGTTGGGAAAATTTATTTGTTTTTTCTGTTCAGGCATTGGCGCGTTTATTTTGCTGACAGTCACACTGATTGGTGCTAGTTGTCAGTTAGAAACCCACTCCGATTGGCCATTGGCGCTAGATGTCAGTGAGCAAGTCACACTAGTTGGCGCTAGTTTCACCCACAAAAGTCGTGCCAATTTCAAGGTGTGTGAAAAATTGAGGTTTTTTCGTAATTCCTCCACTAGTGCGTCTTTCCCTTCTGGTCCTTTTCTCTGTATGATTTACACGTTCTCTCCTTTTATTTTTTACTTGTGAGCATAGATTACATTGCTCATTGTTCAGCTGAAAAGTCTTCTTTCTATGATTTCTTGATGCAAAATGGAATGAATGCCTTGTTTTGAGCTCATGCTTTGGAAGTCCTTTTTATGCTTGACCTCATATGTCTTGTAGCCTTTTGAGGAATTTTGTTACAAAGTGTTTAAAACAACGATTGCATTCTTAGTGTTGGTTTGCATCCATTTTTCATTCATCCTTCCATTAAGGGAATTTGCATTCATTTATTTTTCGTCTCAGAGTTTGCTTTTCATTAAAATTCCTTAGATCACATTGCATTGAAAAGTCTTTTTTGAGATTTATCATTGAACTTAGATTACATTGTTTAATGATTGAAAGCTAAAAATCGCATTGATTTCATTCTCTTTCATTAAAAGCATGCATTAAGTAGATTCTCATTTCATCGAAAATGCATTGAGTGCATTCTTATTCTTTCAAACGAAAAAGGAAATTGTGCATAGATTACAATTGCATAGTTTTCAAAAAAGAGGATTTTGCATAGATTACATTGCATAATTTGCATCGTTGAATGTTTTAGATTACTTTTGGATAGTGAAAGTCATCTAGTTAGGAAAAAGTTTCGTTTTCAATATTTTTGTTTGTTGCATCATTGTTTGAGACTCTTCCCTTCACTAGATAGCATTCATCAAACTGAAAGATTTCTTTCCTCATATATCTGCATATAGGAAATTGTCATATGACATGCAGTAGGGCCTTAAAACCGAGACATAATTCAAGATGAACTTTAAAATTTATTGAATTAACCTAAGGAAGCATTTAAACCTAATGAAACATTTTTAGTGGTCTAGGCTAGAGACGTGTTCTGGCGTCTTAAAACCTAGTAGTTGTCATTCGCCTTTTGGCTTTAGATAGCACTAGTATGGACTTGTGCTCTTCGTACCGTCGAGTATATAAAGGGATACACCTCTAGGTTGCAATCCTTTTATCCATAGGAAGTTGAGATTGCCGCCTTATAACCGTGATACACCAAACATAGCATTTGGGGAGGCTACCTGCACGTACGAAAAGTCCTTGGTCATTTCTCTTTCATTTGGTCACCAAGGTGTATATGGAAATTCACAGAAACTTGGTACACCCTCTTGCTTAGATTACCTGAGTAGTCATTTTGGTATTTTCATGACTCTCTAAAAGTGAAAATTTCATCGAGTGCTTGTCCTTTCATGCTCGTTTCAACCTGAAAGTGATAGAGTCACCTTTTTCCTGTTTCTCGACTCTTAAAATATGAAATGACAGAGTTTTGTTTCAGTGTCTTAAAATATTAACTACCCACAAAATATTCCTGGTTAAATTCATCCTCCTGAGTGTTTTGTTTAGGGTTGTTTCCAATGGCAACTTTTCTGGAGTTTACTAACCAAGGAACTCCCTCCGAAGGGACTCCTGGTCCTTTTCCTACTTTTGGAAATGTTGGTGCTCCTTATATGGCAACATTGTCTCTGCCTGGGCAAACTGTTGGGTTTCCTGTTTGGTTATTCTTGACTTCTGTGATCTTGAGTGTTCCACCTGATGTATAACCATCTCCTCCACCTGAAAAAAAATTATGTTGATTCTAAAGAGGGCCTCTCCCCTTCTTCGCCTATTTCTTCTTCCTCCTCTTCTACTTCACCTGGTGAAAGTATATATTCTAGTAACCAGGTGGCTAAGAAGAAGAAGAAGAAGATGAAGAAGAAGAAGTCAAATAAAAGAGAGGCTGGCTTTGCAGCTATTGTGCCTAAGAAACCTTCACTCGATAAACCATCCAACCTTCTACGGAAAGTCAAATTCCCTTGCATGTTGTGCAAGGGTGACCACTTTCTTCGAGACTGTCCTGGAATTCCCAAGGTATTTGAAGCGTGGTCCAACAACCGTCCGTCATTTCCTTTGGCTTTTGGAAGTCATATTGGTGGCACATCTTTGACTAGCCATGCTAAGACTCATAAAAAACAGGGTAAGATTACCAAAACCTGTAAGTTGTGTGAAGGGAATCATCCCATTCACCTTTGTCCATACATGGATGAAGCCAAGAGAGTGTTGAACAACCCTATTATTTCTGCACCCTACCTTCCGGCTGGTTACCAGAAGCTTTCTTCGAGTCCTCCGATAGTTGATTCAACGATCAGCCAAGGGTCATCCTTGGTCGATCCCATTCCCTCAGAAATTCAAATTCACGAATCCGTTCCCAACCAACCATTGGTCAAGGAATTGATTGACCTGATCCCGCCTATAGTTCATTAGGTATTTTCCGTCGAGAGTGGATCTCATCCCCCTCCTGTTCTTCTTGTTTCCTTAGATTCCTTGAACTTGGAGAAAGATTCTCCTATCCTTGTGACTCAAGAAGATCCTCCTCCTACTCCCATGTATGTGGTTTAGAAGTTTTCTCATCTTGCTCCGATAACACCAGGGGATGACCATCTCATTTATATGCTACCCCCTCCAAGTAGTTTGGTCGCTTCCTTCGATTGGAGTCGATTTGCAGGATACCACCTTCCTTCTTATCTGCCTTTTGAGATGACGGTACAAACCTTTGATGTGGTCGTACCCAACACCATTATAGATGAAGGCGTGTCTATTAGTATTCTATCTTCAACTACTTTCAAGATTTTGGTTCTCCACCGCTTGTGCCTATTACGCAAAATCTGTTGGATTTTAACAGAAGAACCAATCAACTGTTAGAGATACTTCCAAAATTCCCTATTACTTTGGGAGGGAAAACTGCCTATGTAGATGTGATGGTTGTTCCAGGCCCCTTGGATTTCAATTTACTCTTGGGGCACGATTATGCTTATGCCATGGGTCCACTTGTCTCTTCCCTCTTTTGTGTGATCTGTTTTCCACACAAAGGTCGAATCTTTACCATTGATCAGCTTTCATTCTTTGGTCCTAACGTGACATCTGGTCCACCATGGTCCCTTCCAGGTATTTATCCGCCGGATTTATCTTCCTTGCTGCAGGTTAATTATGTGGCTACCTGTCCCGTGCTCGTATTTAGTGATAGTGCCATTTTCCATCATGTGCTAGGGGCATTGGGTCCTGATTTTCAAGATGTTGTTCTCCCATATGATGCGAACCTCTTGGAATCCATGACCTCTTATTCGTCATGGTAAAAGGTCATCAGAGCATAGTTCATTTTCTTGTGTCAAGCTCCTTAAAAAATGAAACAAGGTTGTCAGAGTATAGTTCATTTTCTTGTGTCAAGCTCCTTAAAAAATGAAACAATATCTTTTGAGGATAGTTCTTTTAATGTGTCAACCTCGTTAAAAAAATGAAACATGTTCCGTTCAATTTAAGTCTTTGATAAGATATCGTAAAATCTCAGTCGAGTCTTTCTCTTGATCTCATAATTTGAACCTTCCCTCCATTTTCCTTTCATATGGACTGAAGCTTGGGGGGCATGTACCATGAATTGAGTCACCATGATTGGGGCATGCTTAATTTTTCAAGCAAATTTTGTTTCCATTTCAATCTTGTGTAGAAATGAAACCGGTTTCAAGCATAGTTTATTTTTGTTTCAAACTTGTGTAAAAATGAAACCAATTTCAAGCAGAGTTTCCTGATTTCAAGCTTGTGTAAAAATGAAACCATTCCCATTTTACCTCTCGTGATTTCCATTTTATCAGTCTGTTTTTCCAGATGAGCCTTGGTTTTTTCATTCCATCTTCACCATTTTCTTGGCCAATCATACGCCTTCACTTGATTGTTTTACCCACTCCTGAGGAATCTCCGCAATGAGTGGTATTGTTAGCCAGCCTCTTAACCTTTACTTGTTCTAAGTAGTTCCACCATCATCGGAACTAGTTTCTATCCCTTATACCACTCATTCCTCCAGGAGGAGTCAACTTTCAAATCTTTTCTGACTCTTAAAAATTGAAAAGATTGCCGAGACTCTTGTCATTTTGAACTCGTTAAATGGCTGTGAAATGATATCTACCTAGTATATGTTTACCCCTTTTCAGGTTGGGATATATTATTTACGAAAAAGGAATAGCTTAGCCTGTCGTGACTAAGAGGTTCTTTCAGATATTATTTCCTTCCTTTTCGGATCTAAGGTACTATTTATGAAAAGACGCTGAGTTCTTCCTTTTTCAGACTCATTAAACCCTGATGACATTGGAAATCGTCACCATGACGTTAACAGAGTTCCTCCTTCCTAGGGCTCATAAAATGTACTAGGTTGGATTTGTCCAAAGGACAAACTTATATGACAAGCATATGTTATCCTCTTCAAGCTTGTGTAAAAATAAAGATGTACTCGCCAAAAATGGTGGGGGAAAATGGAATTTTTTCATCAGTTGTGTCGGCAGTATGTCACTTTTCAACATGACACTTATCTGTAGTTTGTGTTGGGTTGGGATATATTCACTCTTTCACTTTGCCTCCATGGGTTTGGGAAATCACTTTGCCTCTCATTCGATTACCAATTTTTTCAACATGACCTCTGATCCTATTTGAGTCAAATGCTGCCAAATTCCAGAGTCATGTCACCGATATGTTCAAGAGAAAATACTTCTACATTTTTTACATTCCCTGATCCTCTGTTTCAGTCTTAATTCATACTCATTTTACCTTCTCTGTTTCGTGTCAATGATGTGGGATTCATTATAACCCTCCTTCGATGGATCACTTCCTCTTAACTTCAACTCATTATCTAGGAAGTTGATCTAGAGACTCCTTTCTGGTACCTTAGAGCTTGCATGCCCTAATGGCAAGTTCTTCACATTCGACGACAAGTTCACATCATTGGCCTTCGATTGGGTGATTTCACGGGTGTTCAACTTCAGCTCATTATTCACATTCTGTGGATTGTACTAGTAGTACCTTGAGAGCCATTGACATTATGGGTGGTTTCTCTCGCACTTGTTAACGGTTCAAATCATTGAGCGGTAATCAAGTGATTTTCTAGCATGTTTGACTTCAACACGTCTATTCACATGTTGGAATTTATACTTTGATCAGGTGGTGTTAGAGCGCAAGACCCCAGGCTTCGATCACAAAAGTCCAGGTTGTGAGGAGTGATGAGTCATTCATGATTATATACATGATTCTTTAGATGGATGGTTGCAACCATACCATGGGTTCTCTTGCTTTGATCCTCTCTATATAGATTGTTGTGCCCATACCTTGGATCTATTTCATATGATCCCTTCATTCGAATGGCTGAATCCATGCCGAGGATCCATTCACATGATCCTTTTCTTGATGGATAACTGTGCCTATACCATGGATTCATATATTTTCAACGAAGATTTTAGTTATGTATATGTATATATGCTTGATTTATAGGTCTCCCGACAGCAGCGTCTGGTTCCTTACACGTACTTGTAAATCATTTCACCCCTCACTCATGTTCAGACTTCATACTTTAGGGGGCATCTGTTACACAGAATTTTGTCACTGTCCCTGCAATCCCCATCTTGCCCATTGGAGGGTCATTTCTATGATCAATAAGTAGTATCATGCCTTGCAAATATCATCATTACATCCCTTGCCATGAGGACAACATCCCTTTTGTTGACCATTTCCTGAGAAGACCACTAAAAACACTTGTTTTTGCATTGGCGCAAGTAGCCAGTTACACTCCTGCACCGAGATGGAAAATTAACACTGAGCCCATGCCAGTTGGCACTCTGTCCCAGTTAAGTGCCCACACCAAGCTGTTTATGTAATGTTTTTTAAAAATAGAGATGGAGGCTCTATTTTAACGACCTTGAGGATGAGTCATTGGGAGTGGTTGAACTGAAACAACCACGGACTCCCTCCTTTAGTTAGTAGTTTCCACCTCCCTTGGAACTCTCCTAAAGGATAGGACTCTCTCCCACCTTTGTAGGTATCCCAACCTCCTCCTCTCCTATATAAATATAGCCATCTTCCACTGATGTTCTAGTTGAACAGATAGCTGAAAAAGTTAGCATAGAGAATAAGAAATCATAGCTTCGGGAGAATAGTGGAGAGTGTGATTGTTTGTATGTGTTGAGAACATAGTGAGATATTGGACCTTTGTTCATGAGGGTGTGGAAAACGTGCTTGGATACAGACCTGCCAAAGGAGAGCCTCAACATCAAGGCTTGGTTGTAAACTCCTTTTGTCTTTATCATAATAAAATTCATCTGATGTTTATCTTCCACTCTTATTTACATCTATAATGAGATTTCTATCATTCCTTGACCAGTTAGATAGGTTGTAATTTTTTTTTATGTTTGTCATGGTTTTACGCTTGTCGTGGTGTCTTGACTGTCTGCACAGGTAATCGAACGTTGGTAGCAGCATGTATCGAGTTGGAGGAGAGAAACGCATCAAGAAGCTTCGACGAAAGATGAAAACATAGCATTAGAACGAGGTAGGACATCTTCCTTGCTCTAGATTTCATTTACAATCTAGGAAGGTAGATGTTAGTATGTTCACGTAGTTGCTATACCCACCCTAGGGCTAGAGGGATCACCTCTGTCCGTAGAGGGGATTTACCTAGACAACAATTTGGCGACTCCACTAGGGATTGCAGGGACAGTGAAAAAATGTTGTGTAACAAGGCCAAGCACCAGTCTCCAGCTTCAGCATTATTTCTGTAGCAGAATAGTGCTGTGTTGGAGGTTGTTTCAGTGGAGGTTTGATAACACCACTTCCGGGTTTGTTTCTCAGTAGAGGGAGCCTTCCTTCCCTTGAGAGATTAGCTAGGAATATTTCTAGGCTCATTTCACATCTTGGAAGTTGACCAAAGTATTCCTCATCTTCTACAGCATGTTCCCTTGCAATAACTGCATCATTTTGCATAGAGCTACAGCATAAGGGTTTAAGCCCTTGTTTTTGAGCTAGTTTCTTAGGGAAAGAGCCGTCCCTTCGCCTGGAAAGCTAGTAGAAGGGATTCTCATCCCTATGGTGTATTATTCAAATTCATTTATCCAATGTTGCAGTGATACTACATTATTTCAGAGCTGAATATTTAGATCTTCTCTTTTTGTACTTATGCTCTCAAGAAACCCTTGCCAGGTGATTTCTATAATACATTAAGGAGGCTAGATCTCTGTTGTCTTAGCATATTGTCCAATGAAACTCCTGATATATTATTCCCTATTGTAATGTTGCAGAAACCCTCACAAAATAGTGCTATTATATGCTTAAGAAATTCTGCATAGCTTAAGTCATGGGGTTTGGCTGTTTTTAAGTCATTTTAAGGCCAGGAGATCTGTTTAACTTATCAAAAGAGATTTTTTCTTTCTTCTCTTTTGTATATGAGGGCCTTAATAAATATTCTAAAGGATCCAATCATTATTTCTGCTGTTAAAATGTAAATCTCCAGAAATAACGTTTTCAGGGTCAAATTGCTACATTTTCCCCACTTGGGAGGATGTAGAAGTGCTCTTTTCACTGCTAATTCATTCATTTGATGGCTATGTGTTTCTTAACACATTTTATGATTTTATTTCTCCCTGCTATTCTAGTATTGTGCTTATGCACTGCTGCATCCCTATTTGGGGATATTACAGCAGTATCAGAGCATAATCTTGGCTCAACCTGTGGAACTCAACCATTATGCTATCAAGAGAAGAAGTAGAAGAGAAATGTACAGAAAGGAGAGGCTCTCAAATTTTCTTCCAAAATATATGCAAATCATCAATGAAAATCTTAAAAATATGAGAGAGGAGATAGAATCTCCAGATAAATTTGAATCTAGAGCCAGATCTAGATTGGCACGTGATAGGTGTGAGCATGCAGCTACACCCTATTATGCACAGCGCAGTCAAATGCCAAAATATATCATCAGAGAGATGGAAGAAAGAGGAATTCCTAAGAGGGAAACTCTTAGTGATTTTCTTCAGGAATATGAATCTCAAACTAAAAGGTTTAGAGATCATATCACTTTTCAGGAGTTTTGCAAGATCAAGGTGGAGAGGATCAGGAAAAATGACATGGATATATTTTCTCTATCTATTTTTGATGGATAACCAACATGTTCAGCCAGATCTTGGGTGGAGGAGCTACACACTTATTTGCAGCAGCACTAAGTTTCTAAAGATGAAACCATCAGAGTTGCAGCGTTGCACTTTGAAGGTAAGGCCTATTCTTGGTGGATGTTTGAGTCATTTTCGTTGAAAAATTTCAATACTTCTTCTTTTGCAAAGTTCACTAAGATATTGGTATAAATTTGTGATAAATGTAATATTCCTTTTTAGGAATTGTTGCACTCTAGACAGTGAAAACGTTGTATTCAAAAAATTACGCTATAAAAACATGAAATAGGACTTGTATCCTCTTATATATGTTGTATGTGCCTTACATACCAAAGGGAATCAGGAAAAAATCATCCTAGCTACATTAAACAGATCTCCCCAGCTCAATATAGCTTAAAAACACCCCAATCCCATAACTTTCAACAACAGAATTTCTGAAGACTACTATAGCGTAATTCACATGAGGTTTTCTACAGAAAATGATGAATCAATAATTATCTAGAGATTATATTAATCATATAGCCAAGAAATGGAGGTTTAACGTCTTTTACACAAGAAATAAGACAACCTGGCAAGGGTTTCCAGCATTACACATGTATAAAAGGAAGTACTACAGAAAATAACGCAGTCTACTGCAAATATATATTTTAAATGAATGAATATAACATGAAATAGCTGATCAATACATAAAATGGCCAAATTCCCTCATTATTATACTTTCCGGAGAGAAATAGACACCTCCTCCTCAAACACAAGCACAAAATCAAGGGATTTAACCCTGCTACTGTTGCACCTACAGAAAAGACACAGTTTCTGGAAGTGACTGCACTGTAGATGTTGATGACTGAATGACCTTAAGTTAGATGATGGAAAAATAGCTCATATAATTCCCTTTAGATCCCTTAAACACGTTGATCCAAAGAAGAGGATGGAATTCCAGCATGAGAAGCCCTTGCACTAAACAGTGCTGCAACTATAGCTAAACAACTGAAGCATGAAAGTAGTCAAAATACCAAACATATATGAATATTGAATTCTTTCCTTACTGCTATCCCATCCTTCTTATCCTTGGTGAGCCTCCTCACCCTTGACCCCACTCATTAATGAGGTGACTTCCTTCAAAAGATTCCTTCTTCAAAACTACGTTGTCCTTACTGGTTTCCCTCCTCATGTAGCAGCGTTGTTGACCTAGTCAACTAGATCTAGTCCTCTTATATTGCCTCCCCTTTCACACCAAGGTGGCATTATTTTCCTTCTTATGCTGATCCCCTTTCACATTGGGATTGTTTTTATTGCCATTTCAGAGATTTGAGGGTCTCCCTATCCCATTTATTCTTCTAGCTAGAAAAATGGAGTAAATATAATATTCCAACTAGCAATGGCTAATTGGAAATATTATAGTCCTCCCCACTCAAAAGTTTCTTGCCCTCAAGCAACAAAAAATAAGGATGCTGCAAGATATTCTCTCCCTCCCAAGTGGCATCCTCATCCGGTAGATTCTTCCATCTAATCAGATATTCCTTGATCACTCTGTTTCTTAGTTGTCTTTCCCTTGTGTCTAAGATTGCTTCTGGTTGCAAAATTAGGTGGCCCTCATCATCAATGGGGGGAAGGTCGATGTTGGAAACTATATCTCTCCCAATGGCCTTCTTGAGGCAAGAGACATGGAAAATATTGTGGATCTTGCTCCCCTTAGGAAGCTCCAGCTCATATGCTACCTTACCAACATAACTGATCACCTTATATGGCCCATAGAAACGTGGTTTGAGATTTTCAGCCCCCTTCTCCTTGAGTGTAGACTGTTTATAAGGCTGAAGGTGTAGATAGACTAGATCTCCTACCTCAAACTGTCTCTCTACCCAACCATAGTCTACATAAATCTTCTGCTAGTTTTGGGTTGTAGCAATGTTGTCTTTGAGGGCTCTAATTATGTCCTGATTCTCCTGAATCCATTCCTTGGCTCTTGGAGCCTTACTTGCCCCAAACATAACATGAGCAAATGAGAGTGCATCATACCCATATAGGGCCCAGAATGGAGTCATACCAATAGAAATATGGTGAGTAGTGTTGTAACAATACTCCCCCAAGTGGATCCAACGCAGCCAAGCCCTCTGCTACCCTGCAACATAGTTTCTCAAGTAGCCTTCTAGCCACTTTTTCACTATCTCAGTCTGTCCATCGGTTTGTGGGTGATAGCTAGTGCTCGGTGTCAAATCAGTTCCCACTAACTGGAAAATTTCTTGCCAAAAGCCACCCATGAAGCGGTTTTCCCTATCACTCAATATGGTCCTTGGGAGACCATGGAGTCTAAACACATCTTTGAAGAACATCTAAGCTACCTGTGAAGCAGTATAATGTGTGGAAATGGCAAAGAAGTGAGAGTAATTTTTTATTCTATCAACAACTACAAAGATACAATTCTTACCCTGCACTGGAGGTAGGCTGGTGATGAAGTCCATAGAGATGCTCTCCCACTTCCCATCTGGAATAGGTAGTGTCTGCAACAACCCAGCAGGGTGGGTGTTGTCTCCCTTATTCTATTGAAAAATTGTGCACTCCTTTACATGTTGGAGCACATCCTCCTTGAGACCCTTCCATGAGAATCTCTCCCTTATGGCCCTATAAGTCTTTGTGAAGCCTTGGTGCCCTGCAAATGGGGAATCATGTGATTCTTGTAAGATCTTCTCCTTGAGCTTGGAATTCTTAGCCAAGAAGATCCGGTCCCGGTAATATATGACCTGATATATCACCCTATACCTCTCATCCGGTACCACTCCATCAAGTATTTCACGTGCAAAATCATCTTTGGAATACTCAACCAAAAGTTGAGCCTTCCAATTTGCGTCCATGCCCCTCAAGGACATCGTTGTAGGTATCTTGGATAGAGCATCAACCACTACATTTCTCTTCCCCTTGACATATTCTATGTCAAATTCATATTCTTGGACTTTTCTCACCCACTTCTGTTGTCTTTCTTAGAGTTGCTTCTATTCAAGAAAGAATCTAAGGCTGTTATGGTCAGTCTTCACCCTGAATTTATTCCCCACTAAGTACTTCCGGAATTTGGATAATGCATGCATTATAGCCAACATTTCTTTATCATAAATGGGGTATAACCTTTCATGAGGAAGTAGTTTCCTGCTCTCAAGGCTATAGGATGCCCTCCTTGCATCAAGACTTCTCGAATCCCTTCACCTGATGCATCACATTCTAGAACAAAAGGTTGAGAAAAATCAGGTAAAACTAATATAGGGAAACTACTCATTAACTCTTTGAGCTTATCAAAATCCCTGTGCGTTGTAGGTGTCCAACTGAAAGCTTCCTTCTTGGTCAAGTCTGTGAGTGGTGCTGCTAGTTGTGAGAAGCCTTTTACAAACTTTCGATAATAAGTACATATGCCTACAAATCCCTAGAGTTCGATGACATTCCTGGGCTCAGGCCAATCTCTGATAGCCTGGATCTTCTCCTAATGCACCCTTAATCCATCCACTCCAATGATGTGACCCAAATAAAGCATCTATGTGAGTCAAAACTCACATTTGGAGAGCTTAGCATAGAATTGCTTCTCCTTGAGAATATTTAAAATTGTCTCAATATGTTGCAAATGCTCTTCCCAAGTGCGGTTGTAGATGAGAATATCATCAAAGAAAACCAATACAAACTTCCTTAAATGACCACGAAAGACATGGTTCATGCAAGATTGAAAAGTTTTCAGGGCATTGGTCAATCCAAAGGGCATCACCAAAAATTCAAAATGCCCATAGTGACACTTGAACATTGTCTTGGGGATATCCTGATCCCTCACCTTGATTTGATGATACCCAGATCTCAAATCAATCTTGGAGAAGTATTTAGATCCCCTCAGCTCATCCATTAGCTCATTGATCCTGGGTATGGGGTACCTATTCTTCATGGTCTTCTTGTTCAATGCTCTATAATCAATGCACATCCTCAATGTGCCATCCTTCTTCTTTACCAAGACCACTGAAGAAGCAAAAGGACTGGTACTAGGCCTAATGTGTCCTAGAGTCAACAGCTCTTGGATGGCCCTCTCAATCTCATCCCTATAAGCCTTGGGATGCCTATAAGGAGTGGTGATTACTGCTTGGATCCCCTGCTCCAACTCAATAGTGTGTTCAAGCCCTCGGTCAGTAGGCCTCCCTGGTGGAATATCTCCAAACACTGTAGAATACCCGTCCAAAAGAGCTTGTACATCTGGATGAACTGGTGAACCCTTGCCCCCTGCTTCTAATAGATGTAGTTCCACTACCCATTCTACATCTACTCTGCAAAAATCTGCCTCCATCTTGTGTGCTGAAACAATCTGAGGGGGGTAGGTGTTTATGCCCTTGATCTTCTGATGCTTACCATTCTTCCCTTCTGTCCATTCCATCTCCATAGTTTTCCAATTATTGGTAACTATCCCAAGAGTGATCAACCACTAGACCCCCAGTATGACATTGGTGTCGAGAATATCAACCACAAAGAAGTGGTTTGTTAAATTGTAGGTCCCCATGGTGATGGATAGTGCCTGAACATATTTGGCACATTGTATGGTTCTATCCCCTAGAACCATAACTAAGAATCCCTCAAACTCCTTCATGTGGATCCATCTCCTTTGTACCAGTTATGCATCAATGAAATTATGAGTAGCTCCACTATCAATCAGCACTCACACTCTTTGCCCCATAATATTACCTCTTACTTTCAAGGTCATATATTTTGGGACCCCTCTTAATGCTGAAATACCTCCCCCTCTTGGAGCAAAGTCTTCTACTGATGGTATAGTGCTGGCCTCCTCCCCCTCCTTGGAGAAGGTCTCAATAGAATGTGTCTTCCCTGCAAAAAATTTATGGTTTGGCACCCATGGCTTTTGATATGCAAGACAAGACCCCTCCTTCCTCAAGTTCTTCAAGTCATGATTAAGGATTGTCTCTTTGGGCCTTGAAGAAGTCTCCTGCTATAGCAATGTTCTTACTTTGGGCAATGTATGTTACAGGTCTCTAGCTCTCTCCATAGCTTCAAGGAGAGTGGTTGGTTTAGTGGATTTGACCAGCCCATGCAATGGTTCAGCCATCCCATCAACAAACATGCATACTTTCCTACTCATAGTGAGGTTGGATACTATCACTGAAAGCTGCAAATATTCAACAATATAATCTTCAAGATCTTCCTCCTGTTTGAGCTTGGTTAGCTTGAAAAAATGGGCTTCCGAATCTTTCGAATCAAATATCTCTACTAGCATCTTGGTAAAGACTAATTATGAGGTTATGTGATCATGTCCAAGTGTGGGTAACCCATGAAACCACCATTCATGATCCTCTGCTTCTAAGTGCAACGCAGCTATCTTGATGTCTTCTATTTCAGAAACCTTGTTGAGCTGGAAGTAAGTATCCAGCTTCTCCACCCAAGCCTTGGCTGTACACTTAGGTGTTCCATCATATGTAGGTAAGAAGAACCTCACCATACTATGCTGTAATTCTGATCCCTGCATAAAACTTCCCTTCTTTTGATGTGGATTAATTCTCCTCCCATCCTTGATCCGGCAAAACTCCTGAAAGTTCAAGTGTTCTTTGAACCTTTGAGATAGGGATTCATATTCCTCAAAATAATTTCCCAATGTTTCCTCCTTATCTTCTCCAAATAGGAATTAATTCATGGTAGAGCGTTGTGGTGCAACTAAAGGCTCCATGCCATGTGAAGTGCTGGTGCTTGTCTCATGGAAAAACCGTATAGAATCCCCTTTATGCCTCATCTCCTTGAGGTCTCTTGCAATTTTTTTCATTGTCTGAAGTAAGAGATTTGAAATATCTTCCTCCTCCATACTATAAATAGAATATCCCCACAAGCTGAGCCAAGATTAGAGCTCTGATACCACTATAATATTCCTTTTTAGGAATTGCTGCACTATGGACAGTGAAAACGCTCTATTCAAAAAATTACGCTAGAAAAACATGAAAAATAACTTGGATCCTATTATATATGTTTTATGTGCCTTAAATACCAAAGGGAATCAGAAAAAAATCATCCTAGCTACATTAAACAGATCTCCCCAGTTCAATATAGCTTAAAAACACCCCAATCCCATGACTTTCAACAACATAATTTCTGAAGACTGCAATAGCATAATTCACATGAGGGTTTATATAGAAAATGATGAATCAATACTGATCTAGAGATTATATTAATCATATATCCAAGAAATGGAGGTTCAACATCTTTTACACAAGAAATAAGACAACCCGGCAAGGGTTTCCGACATTACACATGTATAAAAGGCAGTACTGCAGAAAATAACACAGTCTACTGCAACTTTGTATTTGAAATGACTGAATATAACATGAAATATCTGATCAATAAATAAAATTTCCAAAGGCCCTTCTTATTAGACTTTCCGAAGAGAAATAGACACCTCCTTCTCAAACACAAGCACAAAATCAAGGGATTTAACCCTGCTACTGTTGCACATGTAGAAAAGACACAGTTTATGGAAGTGATTGCACTGTAGATGTTGATGACTTAATGACCTTAAGTCAGATGATGGAAAAATATCTCAGAACCTTCCCTTTAGATCCCTTAAACAAGCGGATCCAAAGAAGAGGATGGAATTCCTGCATGAGAATCCCTTGCACTAAACAGTGCTGCAACTATAGCTAAATAGCTGAAGCATGCAAGTAGTCAAAAGAACAAACATAGATGAATACTGAATTCTTTCCTTTCTGCTATCCCTTCCTTCTTACCCTTGGTGAGCCTCCTCACCCCTGACCCCACTCATTAATGAGGTGACTTCCTTCAAAAGATTCCTTCTTCAAAATTGCGCTGTCCTTACTAGTTTCCCTCCTCATGTAGCAGTGTTGTTGACCTGGTCAATTGGATCTAGTCCTCCTACATTGCCTCCCCTTTCACGCCAAGGTGGTTTTATTTTCCTTCTTATGATGATCCCCTTTCACATTGGGATTTTTTTAATATCCATTTCAAAGATTTGAGGGTCTCCCTATCCCATTTATTCTTCTAGCTGCAAAAATGGAGTAAATATAGTATTCCAACTAGCAATGGCTAATTGGGAATATTACAATAAAAAACATGAAACAATCAAACCAAGACAAAAAAAACTTTTGCATGGGTTGGAAGAACCTAAAAACTTAAATCCACTTCAAGAAACTGTTGGAGAAACCCACATCTTGCATAACACCTTGCTAAAGGCAAGATCTCCGTCTCATATCCTTGGACAAGAGGGCATGAAGGTTCCTTTTTCAAAAAAGGATCCTCTTATTGAGCAGATGACTCCCATTCATATTGAAGAGGAAGAGGAGGATTGGGGTTATAGTGCTGTCACATCTAGAGCATATCTAGTACCTCATGCAGAGGAAGGAGGAGCGCATGCTCCAACAGGAGGAATTCTTGTGTCATTGCAAGATATTCCCCAGGATCTCACATATGGAAGACAAAGCATAATCAATGAGCAGCATGATTTTGAGATATTACTAATGGAAGGAGAAGATAGGGAGGAAGGACATCATCATTTGATGAGGAGCACACACCCCTATCTATTTCAGAGAGCTGGTGCAAGGAAGAGGCAGACTGATTTGTGCTGTGAGGGCAAGGGAAAGGTTGCCCAACCATATGTATAGTCTACTCTTGACATTGATGTCTCCCTACATGGAGGCATTCCACTTGGGAGGCCACCATATCTGGAGGTGGTAAGAGACATCTTGAAATTTGGTTCACCCCTCTTAGATTCCGAAGAGGTGAAGACTTTGGAGGAGTCTAGTACAACGCAGAGAGTTTGGGATAGACTCAAGGATGAGGGAGGCACTCTCGCATTTTCAGCACCACCCACTCTCACTATATGTACTAGGCTGACATAAGTTGCTATAGTGATGGAGTATGGCACCTTCAGGGTGCAAGGGAGCTACTCCATGGACTTGGAGAAACAGAGGGTTCTTCCTTTGAGGAAGGAATCCTCCATGCATTGGAGTAGATGGAGGCCACTCATGCTCACATCGGCCAAGATTGAGAGATTATTTTTGGATGAGGGATTCTCATGGGAGACCAACTTCCAAAGATCCTTAATTCTTTTTTAGCATGAGCAGCTACATGATGGGCATGGCAGCAAGTTGGAGGATGACTTTGGCATGTGGAGAGCTTCACATTGCAGATCACTAGCGTTGTCTCTTGGGAGGATTGATCCATATTGGAGGTCTCAACTCTTGGTAGAGTACTCCAAGGATCTTGGTGCTTGCATGATTCTTGATGACCCGGATGGAGATGATAGATATATGGTGGATGATGTGGTCATCTATTCTGATGGTAGAGTTTTCTTGACTAGAGCTTCTAAGCTCAAGGAGAAGCTACTACATGCAGCACATGAGGACTTCTTTTCCATGCACTTTGATGCATATCTTTCCTTGGCAGAGGAGTTCATTTGGGAGGGCATCCAGCATGATATTTTTCAAAATATGGAGAGATGCATATCCCATATGGTGATAGAGAGGATTTCACAGCCACTTCCCTACTCTTTGGAGGTGAGGGATAATTTCCAGTTGAGCCATTTCAGCTCAAGGTCCCAAGCACATGGTGGAGAATGTATAATTCCACATAATGTTTTGTACTTCTTTAATTTATATGAGAAACATGTTGTACCAAGGAGGATTATCCCTTCTTGCATATTGTATGATGATGTACTTGAAGCCATTTGCAACATTGAGATTGGCTATCTTATTGGTGGTTTGTGGGGGAAGCCACATGATTTTTGGTGTGAACCATTGACACCACTTTGTACTTTCATGTTTCTATCTTATAGAATGATTGTGGAAGCAAACAAGTGGCTGGGAAAGCACTTGTTATTATTTTATTTGATGCAGGCAAGGGATTCACTGCGCTGGTTCCATGTGTGGGACCTTGATCAACTTTCTTGTTGCCATATGACAACTTGTTTATATTGGTTTTTGCTTCCATGTATTGCTGATATTTTTATGTTCATGGGGAGCTTTGTTTGGAGAGTGGGATATGAGTTGGAGATACCCATTGGGAGTATGATTCTCCCTACTTTACATGATGCATGTTTCAGGGGAAGCAATGGGCAGCCCATGATTGCCAAACTACATCTCTTTTCTTCATGTGGGAGGAGCCATTTGAAGAACTTGAGTTTTTGGAGGAGGCACTTCATGGCTTATTTGTTTGGTGGGGTAGCTTGGGCCACTCTTGGAGGTCATGAAATTTCAACCCAAGATTAGCAGTAACCCCATACGTACCGTAAATGGAGAGATAAACCACTTGGATGGGAGGATCCAATCTCTCCATGCAGCCCCAACACATTGTATGAACCGGGGGTTGAGGATCTTTTTGATGATAAGCTACCTAGATTGGCTCATTTCATTTGGATGATAGCATGGGTGTGGGAGTCACTCATTGGGAATAAGATTCCCTATGTTTTTCATCACTCCTACCTTGAGGAGGCCATTAGATAGCAAGAAGGTTTCCAATTACACCTTCCACCTTTTCATGATTTGAGCGATTTGGTTTTGCATGCTTGGGAGGGAGTATTGGAGGATGGATTTATGGCAGATTGTTTTGAGCAGTGGTGGGGAATATTGATAAGGAGGGGAGGACCTTGCTCCACCTTTACAGTTTCTTGAGGACAAGAAACATTTTGGAGGGGAGGACTGTGATATTCCAAAAATTTAGCCTTCAATCTAAATGGAATATTAGAGTTGTTTTATCACTAGGTAGGTGAATAAATGGGAGGGAGGCCCATTAACCTCTTTAGAAGGATAAATAACACTCCTAATGTGAAAGGAGGAAGAATAAGTAGCTAATTTAAGCACCCTTGGGTGTGAACAGAGATGGGATCATGTTGATTCAGTCAACTTTGACCAAGTCAACAAAGTTGTCTAGATACATTGAATCTCCTTGATGAACATCGCAATTTGGGTGGAGGACAACTTGCATGGGCTTAGTGGCACATATGGATGGGACCCAATATGGAGAGGTTCACTTGCTATATATGGAGAGGATGGGAGCCTTTGTTATTCATGCTTTTGATATTATCATTTGATATTGGTCTGTTTAGACTTGGCTTCCTCTATCTGTTTAGCACGGTTGCAGTGTTGTTTAGCACCGAGTGTTACCGAGTGGGAATCCCACCTCTTCCCTTGAGAGGCCACTTGGGAGAGATTTGTACTGTATTTCTCCACTTCCACGCTTGAGGCCAAGCACTAGTCTCTAGCTTCAACATTATTTCTGTAGAATAATAGTGTTGTGTTGCAGGGTGTTGCAGTGGAGGTTTGATAACACCACTTCCGGGTCTATTTCTCAGTAGAGGGAGCCTTCCTTCTCTTGAGAGATCAGCTAGGAAGTTTTCTAGGCTCATTTCACATCTTGCAAGTTGGGAAAAGTATTCCTCATCTCCTACAGTGCAGTCCCTTGTAGGAACTGCGTCATTTTGCATAGAGTTGTAGCAACAGGTTTTAAGCCCTTGTTTTTGAGCTAGTTTCTTAGGGAAAGGGCCATCCCTTCTCCCGGAAAGCTAGTAGAAGGGATTCTCATCCCTCTGTTGTATTATTCAGCTTCATGTATCCAATGTTGTATTGATACTGTGTTATTTCAGAGCTGAATATTCAGATCTTCTCTTTTTGTACTTATGCTCTCAAGAAACCCTTGCCAGGTGATTTATATAATACATTAAAGAGGCCAGATCTCTGTTTTCTTAGCATCTTGTCCAATGAAACTCCAGATCTATGATTCCATATTGTAATTTTGCATAAATCCTCACATAATAACACTATTATATGCTTCATAAATTCTACATAGCTTAAGTCATGGGGTTTGGCTATTTTTAAGTCATTTTAAGGCTAGGAAATTTGTTTAACTTATCAAAAGAGTTTGTTTTTGCTCCTCTTTTGTATATGAGTGAATTGATACATATTCTAAAGGATACAATAATTATTTATGCCTGTTAAAACATAAATCTCCAGAAATAACGTTTTTAGGGTCAAATTGCTGCATTTTCCCTACTTGGGAGGATCTGAAAGTGCTTATTTTTGCTGTTGATTCATTCATTGGATGGCTATGTGTTTCTCAACACATTTTATGATTTTATTTCTCCCTACTATTCTAGTATTGTGCTTATGCACTGCTACATCCCTATTTGGGGATATTACAAATACGGCCGGAAGGAACACAAAAGACACACTTCGGCGGGTTGAGGTGGATATTATACTAGCGACATCAGAGGAATACGGTACATAGATCATGGAGGTGTTGCACCCGATGTTTAGAATGCGTAGTGATGTTGTATAAATAAGAAAGGATAATATGAGCTAGGTCATGGAAACAGTAAGACATGGCCCGCTGAAAAGTGGCTCTAGCATTCTTAAGGCCAAATGACATGAACCTATAGGAAAAGGTTCCCCACGGACTAATGAACGCAGTCTTAATCTGATCAGCATGATGGATAACAATCTAGTTGTATCCGGAGAAGCCATCTATGAAGGATAGAACCTCATGCCCCACACACTCGTCAATTATTTGGTCAATGAATGGCGTGGGTAAGTTTTCTTTGGGACAAGCTCTGTTCAGGTCACGAAATTCGATGCAGACACGGATGGTACCTTGTTTTTTGAGAATGAGAACCGGATTGGACACCCAAGTGGTGTATTCAATGGGATATATAAAACCAACATGCTTGAGCTTATCGATTTCATCTTTGACGGCCTCTCGTTTGGAAGGATTAATGGGTCTCAACCTATGACAGACAGGATTCACATCAGGCCATTTATTGATATGGTGTTCAACAATGGCGGGATCAAGTTCGAGAATTTCTAAATAGGACCAGGAAAAAACATTGTGGAATTCCTTGAATAGCTTAGTGTAAGCCCCAATTTTTTCCGGGGTGCATTGGGCACCCAAGGTAATGTTTTCTTCTACCCCTGGTTTGTCATAAATGTTGATTTTAATGGTAGGAGAGATATTGGCCATATTTCCTTCTTCGAAAGCATCGAGTGTAGAGATATGATTTCTAAACCAATCGACTTCATCAGGAATGAAGTCTTTTGTTTCCACAAGATATTGGTCATGGGACTGCTACGGGAGGAAGTACGCACGATGGTGCATATCATCCCACGGAAAGTCAGGGTCGGTCATTGCTTCCATATTTTCATCATCAGAATGGAAGATGGGGTGACCGGAGGAAGGGGGACCACTTGACGTGGTATAGCTACCTAACTCATCATTATCTGAAGAAAGGCTCACATGCGCAACGTCTCAGAGAGTGGAAGAAGAGTAAGAAAATAAGGGATCTACCAATGTTGAGCCCAGTGTAATAATTGAAGGGAAGTTAGGCGAAATAGGAGGGGAAGTCCCAGAGGGGTCTTCCGTCGTGGGTCTCATGGATGATTATAGGTAGAAAATGGTGGTTGAAGGCTCCGTTATCTCGACATTGGGAGGGGTAATGTCAATGGAAGTATGGAGGTCCTCTCATTCTGTCAAAGAAGAACTCGCAAACAAGGGAGAGGTGAACTCTTTTCGCTTGGCCTCGAATTGGCGGACCACTGCTAAAGAGGCACGGTAATCATCGAGGCAAGGAAAAAGGTGGGTGTAGTGGCCATGGAAATCACACAAAGCAGAAGGATGATTTTTACATAAATACTTGAGTTTTGGGACTGAATCGAGTATAGTGACACAGACCTTAGAGATATCAAACTCTGGAAACGCTTCATTGAACATGGGCTTGAGGTGGGGCAATTCAGGACAGGTATGGGTGGCATGACCGAAAACATCACACAAAGCAGACAGGGGGGTGTGCTTCGGAGGCTGAGGAGGAGCAGGGTTCTTCGGGGCGGCCTTGTCTTTAGGTGCCTTCTTTCGAACTTTCCCCCCTCATCTGAAGCTTTCACAATAGGAGTAGGTTCCTGTTGAGGTGGATGAGGTACGGAAGCAAAGGGAGGGGTCATGGGGACTAGTTGAACTAGGGTCAAAGCAGTATAAGGTTTGGGTTGACTAGGCGGGATAGTGGCTAGGGGATCAATGTACTACCATACTGGAATCCCCAGGGTCATGTTATGATCCAGGTGGATATCAGTGGCGACCCACCTATTCCATTTGGACCCACACCATCAATTCTTACTGACTTACTGCATTGGCCACTTTACTTTTAGCAGTTTTCGGAGTCCTGCACTCCCAGTCCTGGAACCATTTGGGGCCTTAATGATAAGGCTTGAGATATTAGTGTGCATGCCACCTGTTCCATTTTGAACCATTTGAACCCCCACCAACGGTTCATTTAGTTTTTTTAAGTTGGAAAATGACTTACTTTTACTATTTTGTAGCAGTTTCGGGTCTCGAACTTAGAGCAGTACCATTAAGCCAGAATAATGTATGCAGAGATTCGTCTGAGGAAGTTAAACACCGGCAATTTACCCAAACGGGGCCCATATTTTGCCATTGCTTCATGCTCTCACCTGGAGTTTGGGTTTCAGACATTGAATTCTCCATTGTTTCTCCATAATAAATAGGCCCTTGAGCTTCATTGTAAGATAGTTCAGAGGTCTATATCCACCACATCTCTTCTCAGAGATTTTCTACCAGCACCTTAGCTAATTTATTTCCATTATGTCTGTAAGCATATTTTTTTTATTTGATATTAATGAAATGATGCATTATTTTCACTGCATCTCTATGTTTATGGTTATTTCTGTATTCTGTTGCGTTCCTGCATAAATCTGGATCAGTGGTATCAGAGAGGTATGATCTTTATTTGTTTTTCTTTGCATGTCCCAAACACAGTCAGGATATAAGGAGTTAGGGCTCGATCTGGTTGAACCCTTGCAAGATCAGCCTCGCAAACCCCAACTGGTGGGAAACCTACCGTGAGCAACAGGACAAAGGGGAACCCTCTCTGTTCTCGGCCACACCCACTTGGAATTCGTTCTGAGACGACATCAAGGAACAATATTACCCCATGGGGAGCTATGAGGACAAATACATCCAATGGACCACGCTGCGGAAACAAAGGGATCAAGATGCGCACGAACTGACGAATCTGTTCCATACCTTGCGCACAAAGTTGGGTATTAAAGATTCAGAGAGACATTTGCTGCTCAAGTACCGCAACTGTCTACAAAAACACATTCAGGAGGAAATGGAGTTCCTCGACATTACATCTCTTGGCATATCCATATTGGCACAGCATATCACTATGCCGCCAAGATCGAGCAGAAATTTAAGCAGAAGAAGCGAGACTTTGGATCTGCGAATCCAAAAGGTGCCCTCGAACCAAAGAACAAGGGCAAGGCCAAAGGCGGTGCTACTCGAGAACAGCACAAATAAAATGAGATATGGGGAGGCGTGCAATTTCACTCACAGCCCTCTGCTTCTGCAGCAAGTGGACCAAATAGTCATTGGTGGCCGAACTAAAGGAACCCGAATTAGATGCATTTTCTGATCCTGAGTCAGAACCAGACAAAGGCAATGACAAAGGGAAGCAGATCGTAGTGCCGTTGTTGCCACCACCAAGATCCAGAGGGAGGACCCAGAAGATCTAGAGGAGGGGGAGCACCTCTTCCATTCGCAAATGTGGGTGAAGGGTTCTCTGCTGCAATTCCTTGTCAATAGCGGAAACCAAAAGAACCTCATTTCAGCAGAGGTCGTGAAGCGGCTCGACCTACCGACCATAGAACACCTTCAGCCATATACCATTGGGTGGCTTCACCCAAGGAGAGATATCTACATCCGCCAACAATGCTACCTTCCATACAACATCAAGCCATTCACGGATGAGGTAGTATGTGATGTTGCTCCTCTTGAGGTAGCTGATGTATTATTGGGCCAACCATACTTGTGGAGGCGACATGCTGTGTATGAGTATAGGCCTCATG
Organism: Pinus albicaulis; assembly: GCA_034641835.2. Taxonomy (NCBI): domain Eukaryota; kingdom Viridiplantae; phylum Streptophyta; class Pinopsida; order Pinales; family Pinaceae; genus Pinus; species Pinus albicaulis. The sequence goes on along the minus strand of CM076581.1, from coordinate 1,184,057,788 downwards.
CCGTTATTATTACTTTGGGAAATAACTTGTACAAGATACTAGATGTAGTACTGCCTCCTGTCATCTCTTTGACTACTGAAAAACAACACAGTAAGATTGTTTCCCAAACGAGGAAATTCATTTTCCTTACAAATCGCTCACAGGGAAAGAATAATATTGTGGTCACAACCTCGAAACAAGGCTCCCCTGCACGACTGCAACAGATGGACAAATTCATGGAGGAATACGAGGAAATTTTCTCCTCACTCACAGAGGTTCCTCTACACTGTCAGGACAAGTACTCCATTGATATGACCCCCAACGCACTGTCGCCTGATGTTACCATACCTCCTGCAAATACACATACATAATACACACATGTACTATCTGAGGCTGGTAAAGAAACCAAATTTACTAAATGAATCCATCATGTCTACCCACAGGTCCATGACATCTTCAACAAATCTAATACCCAATTCAACAGAATTTGCTTCATCTCAGGGAGGATCTCAACGCAATGGGTACCATTGCTTCCTAAGGAGGGAGGAATGATCTAGGTGGATATCGATGGCCACCCACCTATTCCATTTGGACCCACACCATCAATTCTCGCAGCTTTTCACATTCAGCACCACTTACTATTTTTAGCAGGTTTTCGGGTCCTGCACTCTCGGAGCTCTTTTGGGGCCTTAATGATCCAGGTGGATGCTGGTGGCCACCCACCTATTCTATTTGAACCCCCACCATCAGTTCGTTCAGTTTTTAAGTTGCAGCACAACTTACTATTTTTAGCAGTTTTTCAGGTCTTGAACTTCCGAAGCCGTTTTGAAGCCCCAAACGGAAATAGTATGCCGAAGTTACGTCCCTGGGAAGTTGAAACACCAATTTACCCAAATGGGGCCCATATTTTTGGCACTTCATCTCCTACGGTTAGGTTTTTGGATGTTTAGAATTCTCCATTGTTTCTCCATAATAAATAGGCCCTCGAGCCTCATTATAAGACAGTTCAGAGATCTGTAGCCACCACATCTCTTCTGAAGACCGCTACGGCTTCTATCATTTATTTCGTATATGCTTCTAGTTTGTTGTTATTTGATATTAATGAAATGGCCAATTATTTATATTGCTCTCCATATTTATTAGTTATTTAAATATTCGAGCCATCACATAAATACGGGATCATAACATCCCTTATAATTATTATTATCATTTCTCACCTTCATATGATTCATGAATTTCTTTTGTAACTTTGAGCTTTTACATTCTCAGAACTTGAACAAAAATTCATAGCATTAACAAAAATCCCATCGCGTTATTCAGTTTTCCACGTGTATACAGATTCACACATGTGCTACGTATGCCATTAAAATCATTAAAAATATATTAAAATTCCCTATTTTCGGGCTGGGTTGATGGTTACTCTGGTAGTTCAACCACCCTAGCACGTGGCCAACTGTTTCCAACTGTTGAAACTACTTTGAGGGAGTATAAAAGCCCCTCATGTGTATGGCCTAAGGGAGAGAGAAATTATTGATATTATACTCTGTTGGAATCCTCTATCCAAGTCTGAATTCTCGTGCCTCTTGCACTTCCCAGTTCATTACAGGAAACCCTTGTTTCCTGGAGATGCTCATCTCCCTATATGTCATCTCGTATGCACCAGTTCGGAAAGAATCTTAGCGAGGCAAGGGTGGGACGGATCCGGACGACGGTCTGCTCGAAGATCGTGGAAGGATTTAGGTGATCTCTCCACTTGTTATTTATGTACATTCTATTTATAATACAAAAGAACCATCTTGTTCCCGAAATATACGTGTTAGTGTCCACTTGCATATATGAGAATATTGTTATTTAAGCATTTGTTATGGTTTATCTAATATTTCATATGGATTTCACTAACATTTAGAGTAGATATATGCTGTACAACCAGTTCTTCGTGCTTGTTTCTTCTTGTCTTTCAGGTTAAGAAGGAAGAA